>JAWZYU010000026.1:24860623-24980400 GCA_038380435.1 Ryuthela nishihirai
GCCCATTGTGTGCAAAAAAAGTGCCGCTCAGAGGTAAAACAACCCAATCCTTCTTTTCGAAATGCGAAAGATGTAAAAAACTTTAGGTCGGTTAAATTGAATTAATTCGACTGCAGTCGTGATGACACACAAATTAATTAACTAAGTAATAGCTACATTTTTATTTTCTGGCACATAAATATTGATATATGAACAAACTTAAGTAAACTTAAGCGTTCAATAAAAAAGTAAGTCTCTGCAGTTGAGAGAGGCTAATTTTTTGCCAAATTTTGAAGGCATCCCCCAACTGATTTTCTCGATACAGAGAAATGGCTAAGACACGGTCACTCAGCAGTCCTCCAACATACGGGCATCGAGACTCCTGGTGAGCAGCCTTCAGGAACGCTTCACTAGGTTGATTGGCGGTAGCCATTGTGGACGTCCAGGTCTCACGTGTTAATTGAACGTGTACTCCCTTGCCTTAAGCCTTTGTGACGTCACCGGTTGCTATGGCGACACCCACTCGTCACACGCTGCCCGGGCAACATGTCCGAGCGCGTGGGGCTTCAGAATCCCTGACGTATGCAAATGCTTGGAAGACGTAGCTTACCTCTGAGATATGGCGAGATAGGGGAGGTAGTGTGTCTATTGAGGGAAAGTGAGTGTCCCTCTCTTTTTATTCTCCAGTGAGTTGCGTGTGTTTATTTCTTTGTAGATCGCTATTTTACTTTTTGGCGATGAGTGTATTTATTTTACATTTCAAATGCCATTTCTTGCGGGATTTAATTTGATTTTCGGTCTTTTGCTACCGCATCCGAAGAAGTTGGAAGGGTCGATAAAATAAGTCAGATGTCGGCAATTGAGGGGATTGGGGGGGGGGGGGGTAGATACTGTGAGTGTTGAAGAGGTGTTGTGGTGTCGCTGCTATGATTGCCTCGAGCCATTTGGGGTAGAATGCGTGCGAATCGCCCACCAGTTTGTCTGTTCAACCTGAAACCTGCGAAACAGGATTATTGCCCATTCAAGAGGTCAGCGTCGGACTGAAAGGTCACGTATAACTGAGTTAAGGATGTTGCGAGGCGGAGATTGAATTGCAAAGTTGGCGATAGTCTTACGATGATCGATCGCTTCGATGTTGTGTTTGGAAGGGTGAGTTAGAAGAGGATAAATGGATTGAAGCGTTGCATAAGGAACAGGGACGGTCCAAAGAATCATTTCATTGCTCTCGTGGTGGCTCGTCTGTCTCTTTCAATGCAGGAGAACATCTTGAATAGAAATAAAGATACAAAACTTTCAGATAAATGAAGTGACTGCCTTAAGCTCATACTTCGGAGGAAAAGATGATTAGAATGCACATCTGAGAGTAGATATGCACTGACTGTAAACGTGAATTTAACAGATTAATATTAATGTGCAATCAATGGAGTCTAATGTTTTTTAAATTCGTAAAACTGAACGTTACGGAAATCATTCACCTGGAAAAGAACAGAAATGCTACCAGTTTCAGTTTACGATTGTTTGCTTCCTTTATGTGTGAAGTATGATACTGAAACATGCTGCCAGATAGACAGAAGATACCAACTAGAATGGGTTGGGTTGTTTTACCTCTGAGCGGCACTTTTTTGCACACCATGGGCTAAATGGCCAGGTCACATGGACCCCGAAGGCTCAGAGAAGGTTGGGGGAGGAGACCCACTGGAACAGCTGTTGGGAGACAGATGGTAGCCTCCCGTCAAGGCCATCCAGCGTGTTCTTTAACGTGCACAGGGTATGGCTCTCCCGCACACGGGGCCACGGCTTAACGTCCCATCCGACGGACGGCGGCCTTTCCAAGCCCATCGGTGTCCCCTACTGACCGTGGGCAGGGCGGGGAATTTTGCGGAGATAAATCTCAACGCTGACCCAGCTGGGACTCGAACCTGGGAACTACAGATTACGAGCCTGGCGCGCTACCGACTGAGCACCCCCACCCCAGGAAAAGAGTATTAGAATGCACATCTGAGAGTAGATATGCACTGACTGTAAACGTGAATTTAACAGATTAATATTAATGTGCAATCAATGGAGTCTAATGTTTTTTAAATTCGTAAAACTGAACGTTACGGAAATCATTCACCTGGAAAAGAACAGAAATGCTACCAGTTTCAGTTTACGATTGTTTGCTTCCTTTATGTGTGAAGTACAATACTGAAACATGCTGCCAGATACCAACTAGAAAATACCGTGTTTATGAATTTAGAAATTTGGGTGGATCATTTTTGTTTCTTGTGATGGGTTCTGGCAATGATCAAGTTGTGGTTTGTAGAATTTTTTAATCACAGTTTTGAGTTGCATAAAAACTTTACAATTACAGATTTATAAGAAATATTAATTTTTTTTCTTGTGGACGGTTGTTTCGATTGTACTTCCTCTGAGTGTCTGGGTGGGGGTGGCTCAGTCGGTAGCGCGCCAGGCTCCTATTCTGCAGTTCCCAGGTTCGAACACCTCCTGGGTCAGCGTTGAGATTTATCTCAGAAAACTTTCCGCCCTGTTCACGGCCAGTAAGGAACACCGATTGGCTTGGAAAGGCCACCGTCCGTCGGATGGGACATTAAGCCATGGCCCCGTGTGCTAGAGAGAGCCATACCCTGTGCACATTAAAGAATACACTGGATGGCCTAGACGGGAGGCTACCATCTGTGTCCTACTGCCAACTGTCCAGTGGGTCCCCTCTCTAAAACTTCTCCTAGTCCCCGGGATCCATGTGACCTGTCTTTTATTAGCATATTGCCGCTCAGAGGAAAAACATCCCAAGAACCCATTCTTCTGAGTGTCACTTTTAGGCTTGGGTTTTGGGTTGTTTTACCTCTGAGCGGCACTTTTTTGCACACCATGGGCTAAATGGCCAGGTCACATGGACCCCGAAGGCTCAGAGAAGGTTGGGGGAGGGGACCCACTGGAACAGCTGTTGGGAGACAGATGGTAGCCTCCCGTCAAGGCCATCCAGCGTGTTCTTTAACGTGCACAAGGTATGGCTCTCCCGCACACGGGGCCACGGTTTAACGTCCCATCCGACGGACGGCGTCCTTTCCAAGCCCATCGGTGTTCCCTACTGACCGCGGGCAGGGCGGGGAATTTTGCGGAGATAAATCTCAACGCTGACCCAGCTGGGACTCGAAACTGGGAACTACAGATTACGAGCCTGGCGCGCTACCGACTGAGCCACCCCCGCCCCTATAGCAGACTGGACCAAGGTATATATAACATAATTAACATGTACACTTTGGAACTCGTTGGATTAATTAAAGAGTAAGATCCTTAAATTATTTAAGAATTAATTAAATGAAGACCGTTACATTATTTAAATATTAATTAAATATTTTAGGAAGTGATTGAATTAAGAAAATTAAATTATTTAAAGTTTTAATTAAATTAAGATCATTAAAACTATTAAAGAACACGTTGGATGCCCGATGGTATAGTTGTTTTACATCTGAATGACTTTTTTTGGTGCATGTAGTGTTAAAAGACCAATGGGAGCTACAAGGCATCTGTAAAGGGAAATGTAAGCTTCAGTCATTGCGTCTGAATCCAATCCTGAGCGGCCTTTCCAAGGGTTGGGTTGTTTTACCTCTGAGCGGCACTTTTTTGCACACCGTGGGCTAAATGGCCAGGTCACATGGACCCCGAAGGCTCAGAGAAGGTTGGGGGAGGGGACCCACTGGAACAGCTGTTGGGAGACAGATAGCCTCCCGTCAAGGCCATCCAGCGTTTTCTTTAACGTGCACAGGGTATGGCTCTCCCGCACACGAGGCCACGGCTTAACGTCCCATCCGACGGACGGCGGCCTTTCCAAGCCCATCGGTGTCCCCTACTGACCGTGGGCAGGGCGGGGAATTTTGCGGAGATAAATCTCAACGCTGACCCAGCTGGGACTCGAACCTGGGAACTACAGATTACGAGCCTGGCGCGCTACCGACTGAGCCACCCCCGCCCTCGGCCTTTCCAAGCGTAAAGGTGTTCTTTCTCTCCAAGACAAAAATGAGATGAGCTCAATCAGAAAATCTGAATTCAAGACACAGGGGGCTCGAACTTGGGAACATCGTATTAGGATTCTGACACTTATGATCTGATTGAACTGAAACCCCTGGCGTTGACGGGAGGTTCCACGTCTGCTGACAACACTCTACAGCTCCTCTTCTATGCGGAGCGGGGGTGGCTCAATCGGTTAGAGCTCCTCGTAACTGCAGTTCCCAGGTTCGAGTCCCAATTGGGCTTGCGTTGAGATTTATCTCCGCAAAACTCCCAGCCCTCGGTCAGTAGGGAACACCGATGGGCTTGAAATAGGTCGCCGTCCGTCTGATGGGACGTTAAGCCGTGTGTGCGGTAGTCATACCCTATTCACATTAAAGACGTCTCCCTTGACAGGAGGCTACCATCTGTCTCCCTACAGCTGTTCCAGTGGGTCCCTCCCCTCAACCTTCTCTGAGAATTCGAGGTCCTTGTGACTTGGCCATTTAGCTCATTGTGTGCAAAAAAGTGCCGCTCAGAGGTAAAACAATCCAGTCGCTAAACATTGGAGTCTTTGTGACTTGGTCATTTATGCATTCTGTACATTGAATTGCGTTACCTCTCAGCGGCACTTTTTTTTTTGCATACAAAGAGCTAAATGGCCAGGTCATAAGGAACCTGAGGGCTTAGAAATCCTTCTTCTCTGAGGGCTCAGAGAAAGTTGGGGGAAGGGGACCCCTGGACTGGCTGAGCAACCACCCCATTCTGTGGGGCGGGGGTGGCTCAGTCGGTAGCGCACCAGTCTCGTAATCTGTAGTTCCCAGGTTCGAGTCCCAGCTGGGTCAGCGTTGATATTTATCTCCGCAAAATTCCCCGCCCTGCCCACGGTCAGTAGGGGACACCGATGGACTTGAAAAGGCCACCGTCCGTCGGATGGGACGTTAAGCCGTGGGCCGTGTGTGGGAGAGCCATACCCTGTGCACGTTAAAGAACACGCTGGATGGCCTTGACGGGAGGCTACCATCTGTCTCCCAACAGCTGTTCCAGTGGGTCCCCTCCCCCAACCTTCTCTGAGCCTTCGGGGTCCTTGTGGCCTGGCCATTTAGCCCATGGTGTGAAAAAAGTGCCGCTCAGAGGTAAAACAACCCAACAACAACAACCCCATTCTGTCCAAAAAAAAAAAAAATAAATAAATAAATAAAAATACACCAGAGGTAAAACAACCCAATTCCACGAAACCTAATTGATTTCACCTCTGATTACTCAGAATTGCTTCACGGGAAAGAAAAGTAGCTGAAAAACCAAAAACAAGGAACAAAATAGAAGTCCTCTAACACGCATTGGCTTAGAGAGAGAGAGAGAGGAAAGACCTCCCTCTTTCTACTGTGCCGTGTACGCTCCGCCTTTTCCTTATCTGTCATCTTCACTTGATCTGACCACCCCCATTCTGAACATTTCCGAACAATTACCTGCCTACTCTTTTGCCCATGCTTTGGGGCCACCAATCTACTCTTATGCCCATCCAGCTAATCACCGAACAAGTTTTCTCGTCCACCTACAAAACGACCAGATACCTCAAAAGGAGAAGGTAAAGTGGAGGAGAGGGGGGGGGGGGGGGGGGGGGGGGGGTAGAATTTGCGGGGGGGGGAGAGAGAAATAAAAACTAACCGCAAAGGCCATAAGACAATTACGTTGCTAGTCATTTATCGCCAGAGCGTCCCATGATTCACCGCGCTTGCTCTACCTACTTAACTCTTCACCTGCCTGGCGAGCTAAGGGCTCCAGCTCGGTCCACCAGCATTGGCCATTCTGATCACACGAGCCCATCATTTTTCTCTCCTCCCGTGGTCACAAGACACCTCATCATAGAGCAAATGTGGTTTTGCTGTTAAGTCGCCGAGGTCTAATTGCAAGTGGTTTTCCTAGATGATGCCTTGCTGTCTGGAGCTCCTCCCTTACTCACGGAGTTACCCCTTGGGATTACGTCTAATAAAGTAAAGTGCACTTCACCTTTCCTATGGATGACGATATGATAACGAGTAACGCGGGGGGGAGGGGGGAGAAATAGATGCGGGGGGGGGGGGAGGTTGCACAGTAGCACTCTTCAGAAGTTTAGGTGAATATGTTGAGGGGCCTTTCTCAGAAATGTGGCGTCGTCAGTTTATGGTGAGTTTGTGTGGAGCGCGTGTGTGTGTGTGAATCTATATTTTTTTTGTTAGGTTTTTGGGTTTCGTGTCTCGTTTATTGTTGCAAGTGTTTATTATTTGGCAAAGTGCTTTTGTCCTCACCCCCCCCCCTCCCCGGAAAATACTTTCTCCCCCATCACCCGAAGCCTCTTGTGGTTGTTACTGCGCTTTAATGTTTGATGAGAAGCGCCACTTGGGGAGGTGAAATGGTCGCATTTGGATGTGCTTGGTTCTGTGAGACTGGGTTTTTGTGCATGGCAACGTTGACTGCAGTATATTTGCATGTGTGGAATATAAAGAGGTCGTGGAGGAGATTATACTGGCTTGATGGATGAAGTTTCGAAGTTTTCCCTTCGAGGGCTAGCTAGGCTGGGAAGTCTTCTTACAATAACCAAATCATAAGAACTAAAGGATATCTCTCCCCCATCCCACAAAGCAAGGAAATCTCTGGTTCATATGGCGTCGGGATTGGTTCTGGGGGGTGGCTCAGTCGGTAGCACGCCAGGCTCGTAATTTGCAGTTCCCAGGTTCGGGTTGGGTTGTTTTACCTCTGAGCAGCATTTTTTTTGCACACCATGGGCTAAATGGCCAGGTCACATGGACCCCGAAGGCTCAGAGAAGGTTGGGGGAGGGGACCCACTGGAACAACTGTTGGGAGACAAATGCTAGCCTCCCGTCAAGGCCATCCAGCGTGTTCTTTAACGTGCACAGGATATCGCTCTCCCGCACACGGTGACCACGGCTTAACGTCCCATCCGACGGACGGCGGCCTTTCCAAGCCCATCGGTGTCCCCTACTGACCGTGGGCAAGGCGGGGAATTTTGCGGAGATAAATCTCAACGCTGACCCAGCTGGGACTCGAACCTGGGAACTACAGATTACGAGCCTGGCGCGCTACCGACTGAGCCACCCCCGCCCCTCCCAGGTTCGAGTTCCAGCTGGGTCAGCGTTGAGATTTATCTCCACAAAATTCCCCGCCCTGCCCACGGTCAGTAGGTGACACCAATGGGCTTGGAAAAGCCGCCGTCAATCGGATGGGACGTTAAGCCGTGGCCCCGTGTGTGGGAGAGCCATACCCTGTGCACGTTAAAGAACACGCTGGATGGCCTTGACGGGAGGCTAGCATTTGTCTCCCAACAGCTCACGGTCAGTAGAGGACACCAGTGGGTTTGGAAAGGCTACCGTCCGTTGGATGGGACGTTAAGCCGTGGTCCCGTGTAGCTGGATGGCCTTGACGAGAGGGTACCATCTGTCACCCAACAGCTGTTCCAGTGGATCTCCTCCCCCAACCTTCTCTGAGCCTTCGGGGTCCATGTGACCTGGCCATTTAGCCCATGGTGTGGAAAAAAGTGCCGCTCAGAGGTAAAACAACCCAACTCAACCGTATGCCTGTAGGAAGATTGTCGCCATACCTTGAATTCTGTTATCAGCCTTCATTCCTCATTTCATATTGCTAAAAGGAGAAACTCTTCTAATTTAAATTCTGTTGTTGTTGTGGCCAGGGTCACAAGCACCCCAAGTGTTCATCGAAGTTTGGGGAAAGGTATCCACGGGACATCTGTAAGGAGACAGATGGTCCTGTCAAAGAGGCCATCCAATTTGCTATTTAATGTGCACAGGGTATGACTCTGCTGCGCACGGAGCCACGACTTAAAGTCCCATGCGATGGACGGCGGCTTTCTCAAGTCTAACGAGTCCCTTTTCTAACCGAGAGGAAGGTGGTAGTTAGTGGGGTTGGGTTGTTTTAACCTCTGAGCGGCACTTTTTTGCACACCATGGGCTAAATGGCCAGGTCACATGGACCCCGAAGGCTCAGAGAAGGTTGGGGGAGGGGACCCACTGGAACAGCTGTTAGCCTCTCGTCAAGGCCATCCAGCGTGTTCTTTAACGTTGAGTTGTTTTACCTCTGAGCGGCACTTTTTTTTGCACAACATGGGCTAAATGGCCAGGTCACATGGACCCAGAAGGTTGGGGGAGGGGACCCACTGGAACAGCTGTTGGGAGACAGATGGTAGCCTCCCGTCAAGACCATCCAGCGTGTTCTTTAACGTACACAGGGTATGTCTCTCCCGAACACGGGCCACGGCTTAACGTCCCATCCGACGGACGGCGGCCTTTCCAAGCCCATTGGTGTCCCCTACTGACCGTGAGCAGGGCGGGGAATTTTGCGGAGATAAATCTCAACGCTGACCCAGCTGGGACTCGAACCTGGGAACTACAGATTACGAGTCTGGCACGCTACCGACTGAGCCACCCCCGCCCCTGAAACCTCAGCAGAAAGACAACACAAGAAACAAAACATCCGTGCCTTATTCTGGTCTCTTGATAAGCAGGGAAGAATGCTAAGCAAAGAACCTTCAAATCTTAAATTTACCGAAATATTAAACTCTATCTTATTCTACCTAATCTCTATAACTTTTGCAGCATTTTGCGAACTTTTTGGCCATTCCTTTTAGAAGCCAGCCCGCTTCAAAGGTTTCCTTTTTCTCCAGCAGACTACTCCTGCCACCTGTAGGAGAATCGGAGAACCACTGCTACCGCGTCGCCGTCCGACGCTCTGCTGCGCTTCGCACTGGCAACATCCGGCACTCCACCCCACCGAGCCTCGTCTGCCTGCCGACTCCTCTTCACTTCCTGTGTCTCTCTTGCCTCACGTGATCCTGTGACGTCATGACTATTAGCAAGAGCGCCAGTGTTCTTCATTGCTGAATAAATTAGTGTGACACGGCACGGCGGGGTTGGTGCTGATGCCGCGTTAAATAAAAGGCCGTCAAGGCCCCAGCTTGCAAGCCTGAGGGTGGATGATGCTCCAGATGTTCCAACCAGCTGCTAGGAGACGATGACCTTCGTCTCCGCGTCTCAGCACAGGGGCGAAGGAAAAATAAGGAGGGAGAGCGGATGATGATGAAACAGTTTAGCAAGTGTTTACACTGCTGATGTGATGATTGGATTGGAGTGATGACTTTCGTTGTTCGAGTTACTGCTTTTTCGGAGTGATGATAATGACCTTTGGTTGCAATTTTATCCTTATTTTCACTTTTTTGCATTTGCATGAATGATATTTAGATTTTTCTAGTGCTGATGCCACGTTAAAACTGGGAGATAATAAAGAATTTTTTTTACACGTGCCAGGTCACAAGGACCCCGAGATTTTGGGGGAAAGAGACCCACTGTATATGACAGTTCACCCACGTTTTTTAACACGTGGGTGAATTGTCATGTGACGGTTGGGATGTTTTACCTTTGAGAGGCGGTTTTTTTGCACATAGTGGGCTAAATGGCAAGGTCACAATGACCCCAAGGCTCAGAAAAGGGCTGGGGAAAGGGATTCACTGGGAAACTGCTAGGAGACAGATGGCATCATTCGCCAAGACCTTGCAGATTACGAGCCTAGCGCGTTATTGACTGATCCGACACCCGCCCCCTTTTTACATCTGAGAGGCACTTTTATACGCACAGTGGGCTAAATGACTACGTTATAAGGACCCCAGAGATTCAGAGTTGGGCTGGAAAAGGAGACCCACTGGACAGCTGTTAGGAGAGATGGAAGCCTTCCGTGAAGGACATCCAGCGTGTTTGTGGGTATGGCTCTCCTGCACATTGGGGGGAGGGGGGGGGGCTATGTCCCATCTTTCGAACCTTTCCACCCCAACGATGTTCCATTTCTGACTGGGGCGAGGGTGGCTCAGTCGGTAGCGCGCCAGGCTCGTAATCTGTAGTTCCCAGGTTCGAGTCCCAGTTGGGTCAGCGTTGAGATTTATCTCCGCAAAATTCCCTGCCCACGGTCAGTAGGGGACACCGATGGGCTTGAAAAGGCCGCCGTCCGTCGGATGGGACGCTAAGCCGTGACCCCGTGTGCGGGAGAGCCATACCCTGTGCACGTTAAAGCACACACTGGAGGCCTTGACGGGAGGCTACCATCTGTCTCCCAACAGCTGTTCCAGTGGGTCCCCTCCCCCAACTTTCTCTGAGCCTTCGGGGTCCATGTACCTGGCCATTTAGCCCATGGTGTGCAAAAAAAGTGCCGCTCAGAGGTAAAACAACCCAAAACAAAAAATCCTTTTCTGACTGAGGGTAGGGAATAACACATAAATATCAACTCTGACATAGTTGGGACTCGACCGTAGGAATTTCGGATTACGAACCTGACGGGTTATCGATTGAGCCACTCTCGCTCTGTCGTAAGAAAAGTACATTGTGCAAAAACAAAAAGTAAAAGATGTGGGTTATTTTTTTTACACACCATGGGATAAATGAGTAGGTCATAAAGACCTCAAGGGATCAGAGCTGAGCAGGAGATCCACTGGTCAGCTATGAAGAGACTGATGGAAATCTATCATCAAATCCCATCCACTGAATTCTTTAACCATGCATAGGTTACTTTTCTCATGAATACGGGATTGGATTGTTTTACCTCTGAGCGGCACTTTTCTGCAGACCATGGGCTAAATGGCCAGGTCACATGGACCCCGAAAGTTCAGAGAAAGTTGGGGGAGGGGACCCACTGGAACAGCTGTTAGGAGACAGATGGTAGTCTCCCGTCAAGGCCATCCAGCGTGTTCTTTAACGTTGGGTTGTTTTACCTCTGAGCGGCACTTTTTTGCACACCATGGGCTAAATGGCCAGGTCACAAGGACCCCGAAGGCTCAGAGATGGTAGGGAGAGGGAACCCACTGGAACAGCTATTAGGAGACAGACGGTAGACTCCCGTCAAGACCATCCAGCGTGTTCTTTAACGTGCACAGGGTATGGCTCTCCCGCACACGGGGGGCCACGGCTTAACGTCCCATCCGACGGACGGCGGCCTTTCCAAGCCCATCGGTGTCCCTTACTGACCAAAGGCAGGGTGGGGAGTTTTGCGGAGATAAATCTCAATGATCACCCAGCTGGGACTCGAACCTGGGAACTGCAGATTACGATCCTGGCGCGCTACCGAATCAGCCACCCCCGACCCTAGCTAAATGTGAGTAATAAAAAGCGTAATATGCAGATTGCTCCTTCCCCCCCATACAGATTGCAACGTAGAGCACGTGAAAGTTTTCAACACTGATGGGGTGCGACTGTTTTAATTCAAATAATAGAGTAAATATTGTTTGATTAGGGATATACCACATCAGAATCCAGGAGGCAGCTGTGACATGTTTTACATATTTTCGATTTTCCTGAATTCCTGGAGTTAGTTAAGTCTAACTTTATCCTGGTTTTATCCTGTTATTAGTTAAATCTTGTTATTAGTTGGTAAACTTTATCCTGTTATTAGTTAAGTCTAACTTTTATCCTGTTTTTATTGCTGTTACCACGGACATACCAGAAGGGGGGGGGAATTCCTCTCCCCCGAAAATATGATAGCCTTATAGTAGCCCCATAGCATATATCCGATACTGAAAATAGATTTAAAAAACACTATCCCGTGGCTGAGTGGTTAGCGCGCTTGGTTACTGATCTAAGGGACCTGGGTTCGAGCCCCGGATAAGGCATGGATGTTCGTATTGTTTTCTGCTGAGGTCTTGCCATCCTCTCAGACCTTCTACTATGGCATATAAACTGACAGGCTCCTGTCAGACCTCTGTGGCAAGCAGCTTGAGAGGGTATTTATTTTTTTATTTATTTATAAAATTTTATTCCATACGGAATAGAATATATAGAATATCATTTTAAATTTCTTTTTAATTTTTCCTTTTTTTCGGTCCAGTGGAATATTTCAGTAATTGGGAAATCTTAACTAAGTCTCATACTCAGACATCCCCCACCCGAAACACTAAATTCACAGCATCCCCTCCCCCCCCCCCAAAAAAAAAATTTTTTTTTTAACTTTCTCGGAAACCCCCCAAAAAAATTTATTTTTCGAACTTTTACGGAAACTAAATGAAAACTTATTCTAAATCAATAAACTCTCATGAATAGATGCTTCGCAGAGGTAAAAAAAAATTTTTAGTTTTTTAGAGTGCAATATATATTTTTACGAGTTGTTTTGCTTCGATTCTTACGTATTCGTTGGCGCGTATAGAATAGCGCGCCAGTCTCGTAATCTGTAGTTCCCAAGTTCGAGTCCGATCTGGGCCTGCATTGAGATTTATCTCCGCTAAACCCGTAGGCGAGTGGTTAGTGTGCTTTTGTTGTTAATCAAAGAGATCTGGGTTCGAGCCCCAGATAAAGGTATGGATGTTAATGTGTTGTCTTTCTGCTGAGGTCTCACCCTCACAGATCTTCTCTATGGCGTATTAAACCGACAAGATCCTGTCAGACCTCTGTGGCAAGCAGCTGCTTGAGGGACTATTCATTTTTTTTAAAATTTAAACCCCCGCCTTGCTCTCAGTGAGAAAGGGGACAACGTTGGACTTGGAAAAGTTGACATCCGTTGGATGGGATTAAGCCGTGGTTCCGTGTGCGGGAGAGCCATACCCTATGTACGTTAAAGAACACGCTGGATGGCCTTGATGTTGGGGGGGGGGCTATCATTTGTCTCCCAACAGCTGTTCCAGTGGATCCCCTTCTCAAACTTTTTTGGAGCTCTTGGGGTCTTTGTTACCTGGCCATTTAGCCATTGGATGCAAAAATTTTTCATGCTCAGACCTAACACAGTTCATTTCTTTTCTTTATCGTAACCTATTATCACCCGCCACCGCCTGACCAAGTGATTAGCGCGCTTGGAAAATGATCTAAGGCAGGGGTTCTCAACGTGGGGTACGCGGTAAAATTTTTTGGGATACGCCGTGAGAGCTCAAAGGTCGCTAGATCTAGTAACAAAGTCGCTAAGTTGGCATTGTTATACTATAAATATAGTTTTATCTATCTATATAAGGGGTACGCCAGTTACATAGGCGTTTCCAGGCGTACGCGAAGCATAAAAGGTTGAGAACCACTGATCTAAGGAAACTGGGTTCCAGCCCCGGTTAAGGCATGAATATTTGTGTCGTCTTTCTGCTGAGGTCCCGTCATCCTCACAGACCTATATTTACTATGGCGTATAAACTGACAGACTCCTGTCAGACGTCTGTGGCAAGCAGCTGCTTGAGGGGGTATTTTTTATTATCACCTATTACCTATTCAACAAGGGGCGAGGGTGGCTCAGTCGGTAGCGCGCCAGGCTCGTAATCTGTAGTTCCCAGGTTCGAGTCCCAGCTGGGTCATTGAGATTTGTCTCCGCAAAACTCCCCGTCCTGCCCATGGTCAGTAGGGGACACCGATAGGCTTGGAAAAGCCGCCGTCCGTCGGATGGGACGTTAAGCCGAGGTCCCATATGCGGGAGAGCCATACCCCTTATGCACGTTAAAGAACACGCTGGATGGCCTTGACGGGAGGCTACCATCTATTATCACCTCTGAGCCTTTGGGGTCCATGTGACCTGGCCATTTAGCCCACGGTGTGCAAAAAAGTGCCGCTCAGAGGTAAAACAACCCAAACTATTCATCAGAAACAGAATTTGACTCCAATTAAATTATTCCTTTGCGAAAATGTAATTTTACCCGCAACGAAAACGCATTCTTACTTTCTGTTTTACTCTTCTCAAATTTGTAACTGGGATAAATTTAAAAAAAAACTACTGGCAACGCGGACAGAAAGAAATCTGTTTACTAAACTGAATCCCCATTTGACAAGAGCGAGGAGAGCATAAAAACGAAAAAAAAAAAGGAAAACTCCTTTTCCGTCGTCCGACGGCCATGTTCGCTCCTTCAAAATCAACTTCTCATCATCGCCAGAGCTCTTCATCACGGAAAGACGTCTTTAACGCTTCCCGCGCTGACGGCGCCACAATAAAAGACCATTTAAGAGGCTCTCTCCCGCTGTTGTCATGGTAACAGAGGTTCGCTGTCGTGTGGCAAGGTGGGGGAGGGGATGGCGAGGGGGGGGGAAAGAAAGCACTCGATTAAGGTCGCATCGGCAGGAGTAACAAGTGGTTCATTCCGTTAAGACACGACTAAGAAAAAGAGCTCGTGAAAAAGAAAACGAGCAAGTGAAAAAGAAAACGAGCCAGTTTGTCGTCGACGATTAAGGAAACTGTTCTCGCGACAGAGTAAGAAAAAGGAAAATAATGTTCGAAGGAATTTGATATTTCAAAGAGAGGGCGTTTTCTTTATACGAAGATGAAGCAATTTGATTAAAGAGGATCTTTTTTTTTTAAAACTCCTAAGATTCTCTTGTTAGTACAGATTTTGTGGTTATTTTTTCGAGAGTTTAAAAATTGTCTTTCTTGACGGACTTGGAAGGGGGTGTCGCACTTATTGCATTTAATCACGTGTAACCTAAGCTCGTGTATAATCTGTACCGTGATTGTTTTAAGGAGAAAATTGAAGAAAATAAAAATGCACGCATTAATGGTCCTAGAATTTGCAATGACGTTTTTGTTTTTATTAGAATAGTAATATCCTGTCAGGCCCAGAGGGCTCAGAGAAGGTTGGGGGAGGAGACCCACTGGACAGCTGTTTAGGAGACAGATGGTAGCCTCCCGTCAAGGCCATCCAGCGTGTTCTTTAACGTGCATAGGGTATGGCTCTCCCGCACACGGGACCTCGGCTTAACCTCCCATCCGACGGGCGGCGGTCTTTCCAAGCCCATCGGTGTCCCTTACTGACCGTGGGCAGGGCGGGGAGTTTTGCGGAGAAAAATCTCAACGCTGACCCAGCTGGGACTCGAACCTGGGAATTGCAGATTACTAGCCTGGCGCGCTACCGACTGAGCCATCCCAGTCCCTTCCTCAGAGAGATGAGTAAAACGAGATTTTTTCTCATTTTACTCTTTGCAATTGAAAAAAAAAAATAAATTGCGGTTGTTTGGGTTGTTGGGTTGTTTTACCTCTGAACGGCACTTTTTTGCACACCATGGGCTAAATGGCCAGGTCACATGGACCCCGAAGGCTCGGAGAAGGTTGGGGGAGGAGACCCACTGGAACAGCTGTTTAGGAGACAGATGGTAGCCTCCCGTCAAGGCCATCCAGCGTGTTCTTTAACGTGCATAGGGTATGGCTCTCCCGCACACGGGACCTCGGCTTAACCTCCCATCCGACGGACGGCGGCCTCTCCAAGCCCATCGGTGTCCCCTACTGACCGTGGGTAGGGCGGGGAGTTTTGCGGAGATAAATCTCAACGCTGACCCAGCTGGGACTCGAACCTGGGAACTGCAGATTACTAGCCAGGCGCGCTACCGACCGAGCTACCCCAGTCCCTTCCTCAGAGAGATGAGTAAAACGAGATTTTTTCTCATTTTACTCTTTGCAATTGAAAAAAACATAAATAAATTGCGGGTTAAAAAGAAACTACTATATTATCGAGACTGATATTGAACTCTGTATGGAACAATATTTTGAACAGCATGATTATTTTTTCCTTTTCAGTGGATGCTAAGAGGACCAATTCAGGAGAAAGTAACCCTCCCTCATCCCCCACTGTTCAACGAAACTGACTGTGTGATGTAAGTTGTTTTGTCTATCGTATGGTTTGATGTGTTCATTTTACAGTATTTACAAATCAAAAGCAAACAACAAACGAACTTGAATAATTAAGAAGTGTTTTACGTACAGTCGCTCAAAAAAATATCCGAACACCATGGTTGATTACAGAATTAAAAAAAAAATATCTGACACGAACCTTCGTGTCACGTGATTACAGAATTCAGGAAAAATATCTGGAGCGTGTACAGCAACTCTACACGCTCCAGCAAACTGGAGCGTGTGCAGTTACTGCACACGCTCCAGTTTGCTGTGAACGGTAACTGCACACGCTCAATGTTTCTGTGAGTGGGCCCACACGATCCAGGTTTAGAAATTAGCGATCTGGCAACCTTCGTGTCAAAAAAAAGTATCCGAACATTATGGTTGATTACAGAATTCAAAAAAAAAAATATCTGACAACGATTTTTTTTAGAAATTAGTGATCTGGCAACCTTCGTGTCACGTGACACGAAGGTTGCCAAATCACTAATTTCTAAAAAAAATCGTTGCCAGATATTTTTTCTGAATTCTGTAATCAACAATAGCGTTCGGATACCTTTTTGAGCGATTGTACGTGAATTCTGCTTATTGGTCCGTAATTTTCATTGTTATATATAGAACCTGCACGGATAGCAAAAGTCATACGCATAATCACATCCGCAAGGTCTTATCCGCACCCGCATTCGCAAAACTTTATCACCATCCGCATATATTGCAGATGCTGCTAAAGTTTTGCGGATGTTTCTGAGCAGTATTTTTTCAGCTAACTATTAGTCATTAATAAACCATTGGGCTGCTTTATTTTATTCCAAATATACATCAAACTTCGAACATTTGAAAAACCCGGATGATTGTATCCGCAAAATGTGCTGGGATTAAGCAAATTAAAAAACTTCTTTATGTGAAAGAAATTATCTTTTTTGCTGCAAAGCAGAATATAAATTATTATTAATTAATTATATATATATATAAAAGTATATACAGTGGACCTTCGTTATAGCGCTGCTCGCTATACCGCGCACTCGGTTATAGCGCGGGCGATGTTCGCGATAAGTTCAAACATGTTTATACAGGTCCGTGCGGCGTTAGTATCGCATCGCATTTTATTGTTACTGCGTATTGAGTAATTGTGTATGTATTGCGTTCCTGCATGTATTTTGAATAGTGTTTAATTATTGTATGCATGATGAGTAAAAGAAAAGCTTACAGTGTGAAATTTATTGTGTCGGTATAACGCGGTTCACCTTATAACGCGGGTGTTGTTTCCCGCCCGACATGCGCGTTATATCGGGGGTCCACTGTATATATTAAAGTGTTACGTAGAAAACCAGAATGAAATGTGCGAAAATGAAAGTTTCAGTAAGAATAATAAAACTAGAAAAGCACATATCACCTCTGGCATGTCGAATTGGACAACTCTCTTCCAAGACAACTCTCATCCTGAAGTCGCCACTTTAACGATGAAAAACTCGATGGAAACTGAAGTGGGATGCACTGCCTTCCCCACCGTATAGTCCGTACATGACTCCATTCCGATTTCCATTTGTTTGGACCGCTAAAGGAGTCTTTAGGAGAAGATTCCGAGTCGATGACGAGATCATTGTAACTGTGCAAGGTCGGATTTTCATGCAACCAAAAGTCTTCTTTGAAATGGGATTTAAGACACTTCCCAAACTTTGGAACAAGTGCATTGCAGTTAATGGTGACTATGCAGAAAAGAAGAAGTAGTAGTAGTAGCCTTTATTTCCATTAATATTATTTATGATATGAGCCGTCCCGTGGCCGTATATATTTATATATATGAGCCGTCCCGTGGCCGAGTGGTTAGTACGCTTGGCTACTGATCTAAGGGACCTGGGTTCGAGCCCCGGATTAGGCATGGATGTGTGTGTCGTTTTTCTGCTGAGGTCCTGCCATCCTCTCAGATCTCCTACTGTGGCATATAAACTGACAGGCTCCTGTCAGACCTCTGTGGCAAGCAGCTGCTTGAGGGGTTATTTATTTTTTATTTTTATAATTATTTACAATAATTTTGAAAATTTACCACACCACAAGAGTTTAAAGATTTGCACGTGGAGTATGAGGTTACATAACACATATATATAAACATTAAAAACAACATTTTAAATATATTACAATATTAATACTTTCTGCCATGCTCACACCAACATCATGGTAACAGAATCAGTAAATAAACTGTAAATGCACCAATTTTTTTATTCAAGATTTTAACATCGTGAAGAGCAAAAAACAAAAGAACGAAAGAAAAGAATTTAACAATCTAAAATATATTGGCAGTCCCTCCTACCTTAAAGAAATTTTTCGATATCATCGATATCAAAAATCCAATCTCTTAGTTTTCGAGAAAACGTATGAAAATTTTCTTCATCTTTAAAAGTTTCATCTTTAAAAAATTTCATTCTTTTTCAATTTCATCTTTAAAAATTTCAAATTTTAAAAATTTCATTTTAAAAAAAATTCAAAATTGATCCTCTTAGCATTATTTTTCGTTTCAAAATTTTCTTCATCTTTAAAAAAATTCAGGTAATCTGTTGAATATTTTTGGCGCCAAAAATATGTAATGTTTTTGAGTAATAATTTTCTTTGGAAGTGGTACAATAAAATTAATATGTGCACTCGTTCTGGTAATCTGCATTACGTTTTATATATAATTTTTCTGTTTTGTTGCGAATAAAATAGGTTTTTTTTGCTGGTGACGGTTACGGTTAATCATTTTTGCATTAACAATTTTCTCCAAGTCCGAGAATGAGAGGTATGGCAACGTAATATGAATGTATGAGCTCACCCAAAAACCTTCCTATAACTTTTACCAGCTTTTTCTTTTGCAGGCCATGTCCTTTTGAGAAAAACTAATGAACGAATTTTGCAGACAAAACACCTGTCCATACTCTCTTACTTCGTAGACTCCACCCAGATGTTATTCCACAACAGGTTGGTGCCTTCCTTTTCCCTGTTTGGCCGCCGATTTCAAAGAATCATTTCAACGAGGGAAGTGCGACCTAGTTTTACAGAGTAGAATCAAAATCTCCCACTGGACTGGGGTTCAATCTCACTGAAAGAGAACTTGAACTCATCGATCGATAAACATCTCACTCATCATTGACCATCAAGTTATAATTTTAAGTTTCTCGTACTCTTGTTTTGGGCATCTGGTTTTTTGCAATCACACCTGCTCTTGCAACATTGTAACTTAAGATCATCATTGATTTCTGAACGTGTTTCTTACTTGTATATCTTTTTTTTTTTAATTTATCATCTCCATGGTCCGTGGCCGAGTGGTTAGCACGCTTGGCTATCGATGAAAGGGACCTGTGTTCAAGACCCGGGAAGGCAGGTTGTTTTTCTGCTGAGGTCCCGTATCCTCACAGACCTTCTACCACGGCATATAAACTGACAGGTTCCTGTCAGACCTCTGTGGAAAGCAGCTGCTTGAGGGGGTATTTGTTTATGCACATGCACAATACAGCCAAATAAAAGCAATCTGGGTCTTAAGATGTCGTTCAAAGGTGTTTGATGACTTCACTGATACTTTTCGCTTAACCTCATCATTATTAATTAAACTATCATTAAGACCACCGTTCGTCAGATCTGATGCTAAGCCATGGCCCGTGTGCCGAGAAAGCCATATCCTGTACACGTTAAAGAACAAGCTGGATGGCTTGACGAGGGGCTACCATCTGCCTCCTAACATCTACCCAGCGTATCCTGTTACCCTATTCAACTTTCAGTTTTTCGAGTACTTCTTCTGACCTCGTCGTTCAGGATCGACTCTGATGTTTCTAGGTTCAAGGTATGTGCCCTCCCCCCACCTTTTTTCCGTACCTACAGCAGCAGCTAAGGTAGCCGCCTACCTGCATTCCATGAGGTATCATTTCTGGTGTCCTGAGCACACACAGAGCTGGACAGAGTCAAAGTGACCAATCTTCTGTCAGCCTTTAAGACGTCAGAACGGTTGCTATCCGCAAAACTCCCTAGTATATAGTATAAAGCTATTCTGTCTATTACTTCATTCATAATTTCTCCCAATTGCTTTTCGCTCATATTATACCGTTGAACAGGAATCTTGACACCCAATCTTTCCGGGGCGGGGGTGGCTCAGTCGGTAGCGCGCCAGGCTCGTAATCTGCAGTTCCCAGGTTCGAGTCCCAGCTGGGTCAGCGTTGAGATTTATCTCCGCAAAATTCCCCGCCCTGCCCACGGTCAGTAGGGGACACCGATGGGCTTGGAAAGGCTGCCGTCCGTCGGATGGGACGTTAAGCCGTGGCTCCGATTGCGGGAGAGCCATACCCTGTGCACGTTAAAGAACACGCTGGATGGCCTAGACGGGAGGCTACCATCTGTCTCCCAACAGCTGTTCCAGTGGGTCCCCTCTCCCAACCTTCTCTGAGCCTTCGGGGTCCTTGTGACCTGGCCATTTAGCCCATGGTGTGCAAAAAAGTGCCACTCAGAGGTAAAACAATCCAACGTTAAAGAACACGCTGGATGGCCTTGACAAGAGGCTACCATCTGTCTCCCAACAGCTGTTCCAGTGGGTCCCCTCTCCCAACCTTCTCTGAGCCTTCGGGGTCCTTGTGACCTGGCCATTTAGCCCATGGTGTGCAAAAAAGTGCCGCTCAGAGGTAAAACAATCCAACGTTAAAGAACACGCTGGATGGCCTTGACGGGAGGCTACCATCTGTCTCCCAACAGCTGTTCCAGTGGGTTCCCTCTCCCAACCTTCTCTGAGCCTTCGGGGTCCTTGTGACCTGGCCATTTAGCCCATGGTGTGCAAAAAAGTGCCACTCAGAGGTAAAACAATCCAACGTTAAAGAACACGCTGGATGGCCTTGACGGGAGGCTACCATCTGTCTCCCAACAGCTGTTCCAGTGGGTCCCCTCTCCCAACCTTCTCTGAGCCTTCGGGGTCCTTGTGACCTGGCCATTTAGCCCATGTTGTGCAAAAAAATGCCACTCAGAGGTAAAACAACCCAACGTTAAAGAACACGCTGGATGGCCTTGACGGGAGGCTACCATCTGTCTCCCAACAGCTGTTCCAGTGGGTCCCCTCTCCCAACCTTCTCTGAGCCTTCGGGGTCCTTGTGACCTGGCCATTTAGCCCATGGTGTGCAAAAAAGTGCCACTCAGAGGTAAAACAATCCAACGTTAAAGAACACGCTGGATGGCCTTGACGGGAGGCTACCATCTGTCTCCCAACAGCTGTTCCAGTGGGTCCCCTCTCCCAACCTTCTCTGAGCCTTCGGGGTCCTTGTGACCTGGCCATTTAGCCCATGGTGTGCAAAAAAGTGCCGCTCAGAAGTAAAACAATCCAACGTTAAAGAACACGCTGGATGGCCTTGACGGGAGGCTACCATCTGTCTCCCAACAGCTGTTCCAGTGGGTCCCCTCTCCCAACCTTCTCTGAGCCTTCGGGGTCCTTGTGACCTGGCCATTTAGCCCATGGTGTGCAAAAAAGTGCCGCTCAGAAGTAAAACAATCCAACGTTAAAGAACACGCTGGATGGCCTTGACGGGAGGCTACCATCTGTCTCCCAACAGCTGTTCCAGTGGGTCCCCTCTCCCAACCTTCTCTGAGCCTTCGGGGTCCTTGTGACCTGGCCATTTAGCCCATGGTGTGCAAAAAAGTGCCACTCAGAGGTAAAACAATCCAACGTTAAAGAACACGCTGGATGGCCTTGACAAGAGGCTACCATCTGTCTCCCAACAGCTGTTCCAGTGGGTCCCCTCTCCCAACCTTCTCTGAGCCTTCGGGGTCCTTGTGACCTGGCCATTTAGCCCATGGTGTGCAAAAAAGTGCCGCTCAGAGGTAAAACAATCCAACGTTAAAGAACACGCTGGATGGCCTTGACGGGAGGCTACCATCTGTCTCCCAACAGCTGTTCCAGTGGGTTCCCTCTCCCAACCTTCTCTGAGCCTTCGGGGTCCTTGTGACCTGGCCATTTAGCCCATGTTGTGCAAAAAAATGCCACTCAGAGGTAAAACAACCCAACGTTAAAGAACACGCTGGATGGCCTTGACGGGAGGCTACCATCTGTCTCCCAACAGCTGTTCCAGTGGGTCCCCTCTCCCAACCTTCTCTGAGCCTTCGGGGTCCTTGTGACCTGGCCATTTAGCCCATGGTGTGCAAAAAAGTGCCACTCAGAGGTAAAACAATCCAACGTTAAAGAACACGCTGGATGGCCTTGACGGGAGGCTACCATCTGTCTCCCAACAGCTGTTCCAGTGGGTCCCCTCTCCCAACCTTCTCTGAGCCTTCGGGGTCCTTGTGACCTGGCCATTTAGCCCATGGTGTGCAAAAAAGTGCCGCTCAGAAGTAAAACAATCCAACGTTAAAGAACACGCTGGATGGCCTTGACGGGAGGCTACCATCTGTCTCCCAACAGCTGTTCCAGTGGGTCCCCTCTCCCAACCTTCTCTGAGCCTTCGGGGTCCTTGTGACCTGGCCATTTAGCCCATGTTGTGCAAAAAAATGCCACTCAGAGGTAAAACAACCCAACGTTAAAGAACACGCTGGATGGCCTTGACGGGAGGCTACCATCTGTCTCCCAACAGCTGTTCCAGTGGGTCCCCTCTCCCAACCTTCTCTGAGCCTTCGGGGTCCTTGTGACCTGGCCATTTAGCCCATGGTGTGCAAAAAAGTGCCACTCAGAGGTAAAACAATCCAACGTTAAAGAACACGCTGGATGGCCTTGACGGGAGGCTACCATCTGTCTCCCAACAGCTGTTCCAGTGGGTCCCCTCTCCCAACCTTCTCTGAGCCTTCGGGGTCCTTGTGACCTGGCCATTTAGCCCATGGTGTGCAAAAAAGTGCCGCTCAGAAGTAAAACAATCCAACGTTAAAGAACACGCTGGATGGCCTTGACGGGAGGCTACCATCTGTCTCCCAACAGCTGTTCCAGTGGGTCCCCTCTCCCAACCTTCTCTGAGCCTTCGGGGTCCTTGTGACCTGGCCATTTAGCCCATGGTGTGCAAAAAAGTGCCGCTCAGAAGTAAAACAATCCAACGTTAAAGAACACGCTGGATGGCCTTGACGGGAGGCTACCATCTGTCTCCCAACAGCTGTTCCAGTGGGTCCCCTCTCCCAACCTTCTCTGAGCCTTCGGGGTCCTTGTGACCTGGCCATTTAGCCCATGGTGTGCAAAAAAGTGCCACTCAGAGGTAAAACAATCCAACGTTAAAGAACACGCTGGATGGCCTTGACAAGAGGCTACCATCTGTCTCCCAACAGCTGTTCCAGTGGGTCCCCTCTCCCAACCTTCTCTGAGCCTTCGGGGTCCTTGTGACCTGGCCATTTAGCCCATGGTGTGCAAAAAAGTGCCGCTCAGAGGTAAAACAATCCAACGTTAAAGAACACGCTGGATGGCCTTGACGGGAGGCTACCATCTGTCTCCCAACAGCTGTTCCAGTGGGTTCCCTCTCCCAACCTTCTCTGAGCCTTCGGGGTCCTTGTGACCTGGCCATTTAGCCCATGTTGTGCAAAAAAATGCCACTCAGAGGTAAAACAACCCAACGTTAAAGAACACGCTGGATGGCCTTGACGGGAGGCTACCATCTGTCTCCCAACAGCTGTTCCAGTGGGTCCCCTCTCCCAACCTTCTCTGAGCCTTCGGGGTCCTTGTGACCTGGCCATTTAGCCCATGGTGTGCAAAAAAGTGCCACTCAGAGGTAAAACAATCCAACGTTAAAGAACACGCTGGATGGCCTTGACGGGAGGCTACCATCTGTCTCCCAACAGCTGTTCCAGTGGGTCCCCTCTCCCAACCTTCTCTGAGCCTTCGGGGTCCTTGTGACCTGGCCATTTAGCCCATGGTGTGCAAAAAAGTGCCGCTCAGAAGTAAAACAATCCAACGTTAAAGAACACGCTGGATGGCCTTGACGGGAGGCTACCATCTGTCTCCCAACAGCTGTTCCAGTGGGTCCCCTCTCCCAACCTTCTCTGAGCCTTCGGGGTCCTTGTGACCTGGCCATTTAGCCCATGGTGTGCAAAAAAGTGCCGCTCAGAAGTAAAACAATCCAACGTTAAAGAACACGCTGGATGGCCTTGACGGGAGGCTACCATCTGTCTCCCAACAGCTATTCCAGTGGGTCCCCTCTCCCAACCTTCTCTGAGCCTTCGGGGTCCTTGTGACCTGGCCATTTAGGCCATGGTGTGCAAAAAAGTGCCGCTCAGAGGTAAAACAACCCAACAAAAACCCAATCTTTCCTAAAATTGCTTCATAAGAAAAAGAAGAAATGAAGAAGAGGAACTTGAGGATTTCTCTGCTTCTTGCTCTGGTAGCTCAGAGCTGGAGGTCTTGTGTAAAAGAGCGCCGGGTTAGTTAGATTAGATTAGTTAGATCCAGCAAGTTAGATTTAGATCTAAAAGTTGGAAACTCTTAAAAAAAAAGATATCTTTTGGCAGTGTAATTGTTAGGGTATCCTGACGAAGTAATAAATATGGTTTTAATGCTAATTTAAGTTCAGCAGTTTGAGTCTGATTTGGCTAATGTACCAAAAAGAAGCATCTTTTCCCTAAATCCGTTTAAAACGAGTATATACACGCCCCACGTCCGGGTTGGATTGTTTTACCACTGAGCTGCATTTTTTGGACACAATGGGCTAAATGGCTAGGTCACAAGGACCCCGAGGACTCAGAGAAGGTTGGGGAGATGGAAGCCATTGGATAGCTCTTAGGAGACAGATGATAGCCTTCCGTCAAGGACATCCAGCGTGTTCTTTAACATGCACAGAGTATGAGCTCTCCAGCACACAGGGCCACGGCTTAACGTCTTATATAATGGACGGCAGCCTTTCCAAGTTCATGGTTGTCTCCTACTAACCGAGGGCAATGCGGGTGTTTTATCGAGATAAATCTCAACGCTGGCCTAACTGGGACTTGAACCTTGAAACTGCCGATTACGAGCCTGGCGCGCTACCCATTGAGAGACCTCTCCCCCCACCACCACGTCCGACATTGCATATCATTCGGAAGTTAAGCTCACGAAAACGTAATAGCAGAAATTTTAATTGTACAGAGAGAATCAGGAAATATTCAGAGCTCCTGGTGGTTCGAATATCTTCCAAACATTCCTCCTGCAATCCACTCAGAGAACGTCATCCTGCGATGAGTAGCCAAATCGCCCAACGATCGCCCACGTGCAGCGTTAGCCTCTGGAAATCACACGCACGAGAGTTGTGTGTTGTTACACTGTCTAAGAGGGCTTCCTCTGCAAACGAAACACCGATAGTTTGCCAGAAGAGACGTAAGGCGGTTTCCTATTAACGATTAGTTGCTGCCGCTTATCGTCCAGAGTAGCAGCTCTTACGGACAAGGGAGAAACCGCTAAAGTTTCCGTCCCAGCCGTTAGAAAATCGGGGGGTGGAAGACCACTGCTGCAACCAATTAAATCGCTGAAACGGAAGATGACCCCAAATGCGTGGAGGGGGAAACAATCGAGAAAAGAGGGGGGGGGGGTGACTTCCTTTTGCCGAGTTCACCTGTTGGATTCCCACACATTGCACTCGTAGACTAGTCTTCTGCATGCACATAGTTACACGAGTACAACAGATGTGGTGCACTGCTTCTGAAGCTGATAACGATTTATACATTACACTGGTGGGAGGATGGATTATAGATATCGTAGAGTCCTTTGGATGGGAAGAGTGTGGATCGGAGGCGGTGAGGAAAGGGAAATCTTCGGCACTGATTTGCCAGGCAATAAAATTTAGCTGGACTGCATAGAGAGAGAGGAACTTGTTGATGCTCTTGAATGTTGATGGATAGAATGTCTGCATGCTCGTTGTTTACTTGGAAACGGATGATGTTGGATGCTGACGTGTCGTCTCTAAGTGGTGATGGAGGTTGCTGAATCGAGGTGTCTGTTGCTGACGGAAGTGATGAGGAGCAAATGCTTTAGAGGTTCAGATCGTAGTGAAATTTCGATTTAGAACCGAATCAATTGTAGGCAATGGATATTGCTTCTGTTTGAAACAGTTAAGAAAGTTTCGATGCTGCAGGAGCACAGGAAATGTCTTGTAAATCAATTTCTTCCTGATATTTAGGGTTCTTGTGACCTGAGAAGTCATAAAGTTTGAATCCAAGAAAGTGTGAATGTGATGCAAAATAATTCAGAATTTTGGACCATAAAAATTTCATTTGCAGACTTAAAACTTGAAATTATGTAAGGTTTAACCCTAGAAAAAATTGCATATTTTTAATATTCTTCAAAAATTGAAATATATATATATTTCTCCTCCATTCTAAAAGTGCTCGCTATGCCAATGCATAAAATTATAATATTACTTGGGAAATCTGATCGTCAACCAACGTAGCGACTTTTGCACAATTTGGTGTAAATTGCTTTGAGTGGCCTTCTTAAATTTTGAGGTCCCGGTGCACTCCGTAGTTAAACTCTTGTTTAAAATCAAGTGATTTTTAACATTATTTTAGCTAAATATGAAAATATTTCATTATTTGTCGAACTTTAGGGTTAGTTTAATAAAAGCTTACGTAGCACAACGATACAGATCTCACCTGCGTTCCTATTGGCTAAACTATCTGCATGATATGACGTGGATATGTTCATCATCAGATACGACTTCCTCCATTTTTAGTTTCACCAAATGGCGCGAATAAAAACGAGCATTAGAGAGCATCCTTTTCGAATCAGAGTTAGGCGCCCTCTTGCGGAGACGAATCTCTGACTTGACGGTTAGAAGAACACTTTTATGGTGATGATAAAAAAGAGGATAAAAAAAAAGTTTCTGCAGATGATGACACTGATTAGGCTTTAAGTTTTGCAAGCTGCCTTTGTGACTAACGTTTGTGCAAAATGAGGTATTCACGTCCATTGCAAAAATAAATGGTATCCTAACAGAAAGGCCATTTGTCTTAAATTCGTCAATTTATGTTTTTCTGGAGGGTGGCTGGGGTTAAAGAAAAAGTGAGGAATGTTTCAGAAGGCGGGAAAGGGCGAAAAAATATATGTAATGAACAAGAAGAAATTACGAAATAAGTTTGGAAAGTAGTCAATATTTACGTACTCAATTTGAAAAGTAATTTTTTATTTTAAAGCTTATTAAGTACATACTGATATCGAATGTAATTGCTTTGAACAAAAATGTTATTAAATCACGCTGCCAGATTCCTACTAACAAATGATTTTTATCATTAAATTAGAACACGAGTCCACGACTTTTAAGTTACGATTTTGGGTTCTGGAAACGATTAAACTGTTTAGAATGGAGCGATCTCTGCTATGGCTAATACTAGAGACTCTATACAGGTAGAGGTTGGCCATCTCAAAATTGGACGCCATGTTTTGTCGTTGCTGAGATTGTTTAGCCTGCATAGCTGAATGGTATTGCGTGGTACTTATGAATTCCGGATTTGGGTTGGGTTGTTTTACCTCTGAGCGGCACTTTTTTGCACACCATGGGCTAAATGGCGAGGTCACATGGACCCCGTAGGCTCAGAGAAGGTTGGGGGAGGGGATCCACTGGAACAGCTGTTGGGAGACAGATGGTAGCCTCCCGTCAAGGCCATCCAGCGTGTTCTTTAACGTGCACAGGGTATGGCTCTCCCGCACACGGGGCCACGGCTTAACGTCCCATCCGACGGACGGCGGCGTTTCCAAGCCCATCGGTGTCCCCTACTGACCGTGGGCAGGGCGGGAAGTTTTGCGGAGATAAATCTCAACGCTGACCCAGATGGGACTCGAACCTGGGAACTACAGATTACGAGCCTGGCGCGCTACCGACTGAGCCACCCCCGCCCTCATGAATTCCGGAAAAAGGTAGGGTAATATTTGATGCAGATTTCAGTGTTCATTATTGGAAGCACTTTAGAAAACGGCTGAAAAAGTAAATTTTAGGATTTTTTTTTTAAAGAAAAAGATAATTTCGCTTTGTTGTTTGTCTTTCTATAGACGTCGAACTTTTTTGTTTATAAAATAAAAATTAAAAAAAAATAAATACCCCCTCAAGGAGCTGCTTGCCACAAAGGTCTGACAGAAGCCTGTCAGTTTACATGTCAGAGTAGAAGGTCTGAGAGGATGGCGGGACCTCAACAGATCTAATCCATTAGATCAGTAGCCAATCGCGCTAACCACTCGGTCATGGGACGGCTATAAATAAAAAAAAATAAATACCCCCTCAAGGAGCTGCTTGCCACAGAGGTCTGACAGAAGCCTGTCAGTTTACATGTCAGAGTAGAAGGTCTGAGAGGATGGCGGGACCTCAACAGATCTAGTCCATTAGATCAGTAGCCAAGCGCGCTAACCACTCGATCATGGGACGGCTATAAATAAAAAAATAAATACCCCCTCAAGCAGCTGCTTGCCACAGAGGTCTGACAGGAGCCTGTCAGTTTATATGCCACAGTAGAAGATCTGAGAGGATACAGATAAATAAAAAAATTCTTTTTGTGTTAGATAGGTATTAATGATATATTACGATTTGCATTTTTCGAATCTCCCAAAAGTTATAACCGTGCCCTCTAACGGTGGAAAATTTTGAAATATTCAAAATTTCAAACGAATATTCCAAACGATGAATGAAGAAGAATATGACAATAGAAGAACTCATATGCGCCAGAGGCGATATGCGTTCTTCTAGTTATTTTACACTTTGGTACCCTATGACAGTGGAAATTCGAACTACTGTATAATTGAGAAAATAAACTATTAATATTTTATTAGTACCTGTAACATGCAAAAAAAAGTTTTTCATTTGTCTCTTAAAGCAGAAAAGTTGAATTTTACCAATGGGACAAATCATTATTATTAGGGTAAACCACTTGACCAAAAATTTAAGTTTCTAGCAAAAATAGATCGTTTGCAATATTTATTTAAAGATTTGATATTTTCCAGCTTCTTCTGCCGCTAGAGGTCGTCTTTCGAGTTTTTATTTACCGCTATTAGCACTTTTTAACACTGGAAATTGTAACTGAGAGGGATTCGAAAAACGTAAATATAAATATTTTTATGTGAAAATATTTCGCCGACATACAGGATTCGAAACCGCAGCTGTCCAGAAACATGTCAGATTATAATCTGTTGAACTAACGCCGGCTTTTTTCACCAAAAAAAAAAAAAACAATATAGATTTATAGACGTTTAAACGTCTACAGGTAACGCTGAAATTATCAAATATTGTTTAAATCATTAATATTTTGTTAGTGTCTGTCCCGTGGCCGAGTGGTTAGCGCGCTTGGCTACTGATCTACGGGACCTGGGTTCGAGTCCGGGTAAGGCATGGATGTTCGTGTTGTTTTTCTGCTGAGGTCCTGCCATCCTCTCAGATCTTCTACTCTGGCATATAAACTGACAGGCTCCTATCAGACCTCTGTGGCAAGCAGCTGCTTGAGGGGGTATTTTTTTTTTAGTGTCTGTAAAACAAAAAAAAAACATTGTTTGGTTTATCTCTTGAAAAAAAAGTTTCATTTTCGCACCCCTTTGGCTAAGAGAGAAAAGCCTCGTTGCCATTGTAAACTTTCTAACCATAACACTTTACTACCAAAATTTCAAATTTCCAGTGTAAATTGTTCGTAATATTCGTAGAAATTTTAGCATTTTCCATCTTTTCCCATCGCTAGAGGGCGCTATTCAAGCTATTGAAATTTTTCAAAATTGCGAATCGCAATATTTGTTCGACATCTATCCAACCCAAAAAGAGTTTTTCATTTAGCTCGTAAAGTAAAGAAATTGATTGTATATAGACGTTCAGGCAGGTGGACGGACAACAGTTAACAGAGAGACGGACAGACAGACGAACAAATATTGTCATAGGCAGATGAGAAAGTGAAAAAATTAGCTCGTTTTCCAAACGAACCTTAAAAGAAATTATTTGTTGGTTTTCAGTTGGCTCATTTCCCTTTTGCAGCCGATTGCCGTCTTCTGATGGAGTTTCTCGGAAAAATTTTTTATTAATTTATTTGTTTGAGTGAAATTTTTACACCCAAATGCAGTGCAGTGAAGCATTCATAAAATATAACAGCTTTTATAGACAAAAAAAGTGGTAGAAATATATAAAACTATAACAACTGAGAAGTTTTAACTTGGTACACACACGAACTCATAGGCTTTCGTCTCACTGTACGACAAAACATGGCGCCCATAAACCACGTGACTCAATCAACCAATGGCAGTGAATCACCGAGATGGCCAGCCTCTAACTATATAGGACCTCTAGCTAATACTACAGAAATCAAGCCAGTTTTTTTAAGGACCACAACAGCCATTCCAGTATGGGTTTGTGTGCATTTATTTTTTTATAACTCTCAAGCGATTGTCTTAATAATCTGGGGCGGGGGTGGCTCAGTCTGTAGCGCGCCAGGCTCGTAATCTGTAGTTCCCAGGTTCGAGTCCCAGCTGGGTCAGCGTTGAGATTTATCTCCGCAAAATTCCCCGCCCTGCCCACGGTCAGTAGGGGACACCGATGGGCTTGGTAAAGGCCGCCGTCCGTCGGAAGGGACGTTAAGCCGTGGCCCCGTGTGCGGGAGAGCTCTTTACGGGAGGCTACCATCTGTCTCCCAACAGTTGTTCCAGTGGGTCCCCTCCCCCAACCTTCTCTGAGCCTTCGGGGTCCATGTGACCTGGCCATTTAGCCCATGGTGTGCAAAAAAGTGCCGCTCAGAGGTAAAACAACCCAAAACAACCCAACCCTTAATAATCTTCCTATTTGGTACACTGATTCTTAATATAAAAGTATGTTTCAGTTTCGAGGATGAAACATATCCGATAATTAGAACGAAAGTGGTAGCTGTAATCGTTTGAACACGATACAAAATTCATACTCAGATTCATTTAATTCTAAATGCTAAATTTTTAAATTCTATATAAGCTTTAATGGCTATGTATTTTTATTATAATTAATGCTCAGATTTACACATAGATTATAATGTCTAGGTATGTCTAGGTAAATTCGAGGATTTAAAAAAATGTGGGGGAAAGCGGGGCCATAAATGCTATATACACAGTCGTATCAGAATAATATGACCATCTACCCTACATATACTATGGTAGGTACGACTGGGTTGGGTTGTTTTACCTCTGAGCGGCACTTCTTTGCGCACCATTGGCTAAATGGCCAGGTCACATGGACCCCGAAGGCTCAGAGAAGGTTGGGGGAGGGGACCCATTGGAACAGCTGTTGGGAGACAGATGGTAGCCTACCGTCAAGGCCATCCAGCGTGTTCTTTAACGTGAACAGGGTATGGCTCTCACCGTACACGGGGCAACGGCTTAACGTCCCATCCGACGGACGGCGGCCTTTACCAAGCCCATCGGTGTCCCCTACTGACCGTGGGCAGGGCGGGGAATTTTGCGGAGATAAATCTCAACGCTGACCCAGCTGGGACTCGAACCTGGGAACTACAGATTACGAGCCTGGCGCGCTACCGACTGAGCCACCCCCGCCCCCTGATACGACTGTGTATGCACTCCCCTTCCCTGTAAACACCCATGGATATAATCAAATGTAGAAAAAAAATTCTTATAAGAGTTTTATTATTTAATGCATCAACAACAGGAAACGATAATGAAGCAGTCCATTGTACAGCTTCATTATCGTTATTAATCGTTCATTATCGTTATTAATCGTTCATTATCGTTATTAATCGTTCATTATCGTTATAATACCTGATATATAACTGTGTGCCGCGAGAGATTTTCAAATTGACACTAGATATTCCAAAGATTTCATTTTGATTTGACTTGTGTTATCGACGTGCTTTACTAAAAATCTTTCAGATTTTATCAACTGGGATCTCGTAAGTATTTATCAAGCTTTTTCCAAATTTTGGTATTAATTTTTGATTATTTCAAGCCATAGAATGGACAAATATTTAAAACAAACACCGAGTTATGAATTAAAGAACGAGAGCAAATCTTCAAATAAAACCAGGCTGATGACTTCAACAAAGCGCAAATATAATGACGATTATATAGAGTTTGCTTTTATTCTTTCTTAGGTGTGCCGCGGAAAAAAAAAATTAGATTCAGTGTGCCACAGAGTAAAAAAGTTTGCGAGACACTGCTGTACAGAATATGCAATACCTCTTTTTTGAAAATTCTCACTGCAGGATTTGTACCAATGCAAAATGTTTAAGACATGCACAAAACGACTCGGAATCTGATTGCTAACAAAGCTTAATTTCCTTTGCGTTTTGCTTTTTAAAACGGATTACAAAAGCTAATTAAACAAAAATTACTCTGATCTTCCTCAAAAATCAACCACATTACCGTGCTTAACAATTCATCAGATGCCACAATCAGTTGATCTCATTAGTTGTATCTACCCTTAGCAAAAGTAACGACATAGCCTCGAATGAAAAGGCACCTGTCTCTTTCTTCACCCAACTCTCCCACACAGCCAGCATTTCTCCCCCCCCCCGCCAAGTATTCGTCACCGAGTGTCCATTAAGCAATGCCACCGCAACCGCCATAACGTTTATCGCGCTCCGTTATCTAATACTCGCTCCCTCCTCGTATTAGCAAGATGCGGTAAATGGCTCCTTATTTTCGCAAACAACTCCGATAGAATTGATTCCCAATAGTTGGAGCGTCTCCAGTGAAGGCTTTGCGGTCGACTACGGAAGCTCTCCGCGTGCTTTTCGGCTTTGTCCTATTGGCTAGAACTGGGCGTTAATGTCGACGAGATCATTTAGATCCATTAGGTGCCTCCCTTTCCTTGCAAACCTCTGGGTTTTTGCCTCGTTCCATCTCCAGCTCCTCCTCCCCTCTCTCTCTTCCCCCCCCTCCCACAGCTCCATCTCTAAAATCAGCTTCAGGTAATTAGCGATGATGGTTTTAGTGGTGACAGGTACAGAGAAGACCGCACACCCACCAGAATTTCCGAATTTCTCGGTTGAACTTGACGTAGCAGATTCATGGTGATGTTTTGATTATTACTAATTTTTTTTTTTTTTTTTTTTTTTTTTTTGGGGGGGGGGGCTCAATCGGTAACGCGCCAGGCTCGTAATCTGTAGTTCCCAGGTTCGAGTCCCAGCTGGGTCAGCGTTGAGATTTATCTCCGCAAAATTCCCCGCCCTGCCCACGGTCAGTAGGGGACACCGATGGGCTTGGAAAGGCCGTCGGATGGGACGTTTAGCCGTGGCCCCGTGTGCGGGAGACGGTCTTGACGGATGGCTACCATCTGTCTCCCAACAGCTGTTCCAGTGGGTCCCCTCTCCCAACCTTCTCTGAGCCTTCGGGGTCCATGTGACCTGGCCATTTAGCCCATGGTGTGCAAAAAAGTGCCGCTCAGAGGTAAAACAACCCAACCCAACGTTGAGTACCCCTAGCCTAGAGTATAAAAAAGCTTAAACTAAGGGCGACAAAATATTGGCGTCGCTAAATTTTGGTTGCAAAAAACAATGATACGTATAATTCCTCTTTTTATTATATTTCAAAATAATATAATAAATTAAAATTTAAGCTGGCCGAGTGGTTAGCACGCTTGGCTACTGATCTAAGGGACCTGGGTTCGAGCCCCGGATTTAGGCATGGATGTGTATGTCGTTTTTCTGCTGAGGTCCTGCCATCCTCACAGACCTTCTACTCTGGCATATAAACTGACAGGCTCCTGTCAGACCTCTGTGGCAAGCAGCTGCTTGAGGGGGGTATTTATTTATTTATTATTTTTTTTAAATGTAACCTTTAGGATCCCTTACACAATTAAACCATTGAGGCCTTCATGATCTGGTCATTTAGTCCATTTTGTGTTAAAAATTACCGCTCAGATGTAAAACAACCCAATAATAATATATGCGTTTGTTTCCATGATTTCTCTAGGTTGGGTTGTTTTACCTCTGAGCGGCACTTTTTTGCACACCATGGGCTACATGGCCAGGTCACATGGACCCCGAAGGCTCAGAGAAGGTTGGGGGATGGAACCCACTGGAATAGCTGTTGGGAGACAGATGGTAGCCTCCCGTCAAGGCCATCCAGCGTGTTCTTTAACGTGCACAGGATATGGCTCTCCCGCACACGGGACCACGGCTTAACGTCCCATCTGACGGACGGCGGCCTTTCCAAGCCCATCGGTGTAACCTTGAGATTTACCTCCGGAAACTTCCCGCCCTGTTCACGGCCAGTAAGGAACACCGATTGGCTTGGAAAGGCCACCGTCCGTCGAATGGGACATTAAGCCATGGCCCCGTGTGCTAGAGGGAGCCATACCCTGTGCACATTAAAGAATACACTGGATGGCCTAGACGGGAGGCTACCATCTGTGTCCTACTGCCAGCTGTCCAGTGGGTCCCCTCTCTAAAACTTCTCCGAGTCCCCGGGGTCCATGTGACCTGTCTTTTATTAGCATATTGCTGCTCAGAGGAAAAACATCCCAAGAACCCATTCTTCTGAGTGTCACTTTTAGGCTTGGGTTTTGGGTTGTTTCACCTCTGAGCGGCACTTTTTTACACACCATGGGCTAAATAGCCAGGTCACATGGACCCCGAAGGCTCAGAGAAGGTTGGGGGAGGAGACCCACTGGAACAGCTGTTGGGAGACAGATGGTAGCCTCCCGTCAAGGCCATCCAGCGTGTTCTTTAACGTGCACAAGGCATGGCTCTCCCGCACACGGGACCATGGCTTAACGTCCCATCCGACGGACGGCGGCCTTTCCAAGCCCATCGGTGTACCCTACTGACCGTGGACAGGGCGGGGAATTTTTGCGGAGATAAATCTCAACGCTGACTCAGCTGGGACTCGAACCTGGGAACTAAAGATTACGAGCCTGGCGCGCTACCGACTGAGCCACCCCCGCCCCAATTAAAGTAGAAGTCCAGATAATAGAGATTCTTAGTGTCAGAAAAACCACTTTTAATTTCCTTTAAGTTTCTCTGCAATTAAGAAATTCTTAATCCTTTCCGCTTGTTTCGGGTTGTGCTGTAAAGCCCAGTTGTGCCAGTTAGTCGTGATGTATGGTCTGTTGGATTTCGTGAAATGCGATTAGAAGTTACATCCGAGATGCTGAACAGATCCCTCGCATCCAGCAGCAGCAGCAGCAGCATCCATTGAGCATCGTGTGACTGCTTCGAGAGCAATTCGCAAATGGTCAGCCTTCTCAATATCTGCTGCACACCACCAGAAGTAGATTGTTGTTTTAAATTCCCTTTCGAGAAGTTATCCTCGAGCTTCTGAAAAAAAAAAGAATCTAATCGTTTGTAATCTTGGTAATCACGAACGGCGTCATCTGATCGATCGTAAGACTTTCTCAGACGAAACTTATTCCAGGAATAAATGAAATGTGATCATTCAGGATCAAAACTTTGTCAAAACTGTACTTAATTCTGTTTTCTGAGCAGGTTTCGAGAAATGCTTCAGCAGAATGGGGACTAGCCGTCCGTCGGATGGGACGTTAAGCCGTGGCCCCGTGTGCGGGAGAGCCATACCCTGTGCACGTTAAAGAACACGCTGGATGGCCTTGATGGGAGGCTACCATCTGTCTCCCAACAGCTGTTCCAGTGGGTCCCCTCCCCCAACCTTCTCTGAGCCTTCGGGGTCCATGTGAACTGGCCATTTAGCCCATGGTGTGCAAAAAAGTGCCGCTCAGAGGTAAAACAACACAACGTTAAAGAACACGCTGGATGGCCTTGACGGGAGGCTACCATCTGTCTCCCAACAGCTGTTCCAGTGGGTCCCCTCCCCCAACCTTCTCTGAGCCTTCGGCGTCCATGTGAACTGGCCATTTAGCCCATTGTGTGCAAAAAAGTGCCGCTCAGAGGTAAAACAACCCAACAACTATTGGGGTCCTTGTGACCTGGCCATTTAGCCCATGGTGTGCAAAACAGTGCAACTCAGAGGTAAAACAACCCAAAAATAGGTTAGAGCTTGTGTGCTGCCATCTAAACCAACTTTCTTTTGTGTTATCTTAATGAAATGATTAAAATTAAAAATTCTGAACCGCACAAGTAGTTGTTTGTCACAGATTTCAGAGAGGAGCCTGTCAATTTAATGTCACATAGAAGATCTGTGAAGAAGGCGAAACCTCGGCTGAAAAAGCACAAGAAAGAAACACAAACATAAAGAATATTTAAAGGCAACACGATAAAAAATTTATCACACATGCAGTTTATGCATAGAGAGTGCAATCATTTTTATTGAAATCTTTCAATGTCAACTCTTAATTTTAAGAACAAGAAAGTAACTGGGTCTGGATCTAGAGAAATATAAAAGAGAGGTTTGAAGAAACTGGATTACCATTTCTGTATAACATTTCTCTCTTCTTTCCAGAGGTCTTTAAAATTTCTTTAAAAAATCCCATGAAATATACATACATGCTACTTTTTTTTCGTTTATTAACCTTATTACCAGTTAGCCAGGCTCGTATTCTGTAGTTCCCAGGTTCGAGTCCCAGCTGGGTCAGCGTTGAGATTTATCTCCGCAAAATTCCCCGCCCTGCCCACGGTCAGTAGGGGACACCGATGGGCTTGGAAAGGCCGCCGTCCGTCGGATGGGACGTTAAGTTGTGGCCCCGTGTGCGGGAGAGCCATACCCTGTGCACGTTAAAGAACACGCTGGATGGCCTTGACGGGAGGCTACCATCTGTCTCCCAACAGCTGTTCCAGTGGGTCCCCTCTCCCAACCTTTTCTGAGCCTTCGGGGTCCATGTGACCTGGTCATTTAGCCCATTGTGTGCAAAAAAGTGCCGCTCAGAGGTAAAACAACCCAACCCAACCAGTTAGTATAACTGACTTAAGCATTAGTAGTAACTACGATATATTCATGTAAAATATTATTTCTAAAGCAAATTATCATTTACAGACATTGTTCTTAATTGCACGTGGTTTAAATCAATTCGGAACTATTAAGTAATTCTGAAATTCCCTTTTTTGCCGCCAAATATCGTTTATAGAGATTGTTATGCCGGCTGTAACAGCTACCTGATGGATAGTACCATTCATGTCATCATCCGAACTTTTGGGGTCCTTGTGACCTGATCATTTAACCCGGTGTCTCTCAGGAAAGCGAGGTTCAGAGGAGTAGGCGGAGTGGCTGGGGAGGAGAAAAAACTCCCAATAAATATTCAATTGGCAATTTAGGGGGGGGGGGGGGGTGAGTGAAATCCGCCGTCGCTTGAAACCGTTCAACCTGTTGCATGAACTTCTGCAATGATTGCCAATAGCCCTGGTGGTTCACTTGTGCATGTCGGTTGGAACAGAGTAAGCTTCGAGCATTAGCAGCGGTGCCGAGCATCGAGGGTGGATGGGTGAGGGGGGGGGGGCAATCAATGCAGCTCTACTCACAGCTTAGCTGGCCGTGTAACAACAGACAATCAATAGCTGCAATGACTCCAACAGCAGAGCAGAAAACGGACCTAATGCAACGATAATGGGCAAATTATGCGACCCGCGTTTTTGCGTTGAATGAAAGGAAGGCTGTAGCGTCATTGCTTCAACATTTAAAACCGGCGATCAGCTCACTTGGTGACTGGATTGCTTTCGCGGTGGCAAGAGAGGAATGGCAACACCACTTGGAGACGTCTTCCGTACGATCGTTTATTTTAGGAATGGTTCTTTATTTGTGCGTGTGTGTTTGTTTCGTATGTGTTGTTTGAGAAGAGGTTTTTTCGAAACTCAAGTGACAGAATGGTGTGCTTTTTTGGTTGGATTTTTAGGAAATTTGTATATATATATATGTTGTTGTTTTTTTCTTGTGAGAGCTGCGTCAAGGTTTGTTTATTGTTGTTTATTTTATAGTTTGATGGTTACTATTTCGTGATTTTAATCTTCGAGGTAGAATGAAGTGGCTCTACTTATTTTCGGAGACAGTTCCAGGGATTAGAACTTTTTTGGTTGGATTTTTAGGAAATTTGTATATATATATATGTTGTTGTTTTTTTCTTGTGAGAGCTGCGTCAAGGTTTGTTTATTGTTGTTTATTTTATAGTTTGATGGTTACTATTTCGTGATTTTAATCTTCGAGGTAGAATGAAGTGGCTCTACTTATTTTCGGAGACAGTTCCAGGGATTAGAATCTGGGTTCAGTTGTTTTAACTCTGAGCAATACTTTAAAAAAAAACATAATTGGCTTATAATGGGTTGGGTTGGGTTGTTTTACCTTTGAGCGGCACTTTTTTGCACACCATGGGCTAAATGGCCAGGTCACATGGACCCCGAAGGCTCAGAGAAGGTTGGGGGAGGGGACCCACTGGAACAGCTGTTGGGAGACAGATGGTAGCCTCCCGTCAAGGCCATCCAGCGTGATCTTTAACGTGCACAGGGTATGGCTCTCCCGCACATGGAGCCAGGCTTAACGTCCCATCCGACGGACGGCGGCCTTTCCAAGCCCATCGGTGTCCCCTACTGACCGTGGGCAGGGCGGGGAATTTTGCGGAGATAAATCTCAACGCTGACCCAGCTGGGACTTGAACCTGGGAACTACAGATTACGAGCCTGGCGCGCTACCAACTGAGCGCTACCCCCGCCCCACTTATAATGGGTTAAACGAATGGCTTATAATGGGCTAAATGGCCAGGTGGTAAGGACCCCAAAGGCTCAGAGAAGGATAAGGCAGGAGACCTCTGGACGACTGTTAGGAAACAGATGGAAATTTTCTGTCAAGGCCATCCAGTGTGTACTTTAATGCGCACAGGGTACGGCTCTCTCCTGCACACGGAATTATGGCTTGATGTCTAAATACGATTGACGCCAACCATTCCATCAGTGTCCCCTTTATTACAGAGGGCAAAATGGGGTTAGCGGAGATAGGTGGGACTTTAGACCATGACCCCATGTACAGGAGAACCGTACACTTTGCATGCCAAAGAACACGCTGGATAGGCTTGACGGAGTTTACTGTCTCTCACTTAACAGCTGTCCAGTTGGTCCCCATCCACTAGCCTTCGCTGAGCCCTTGTGGTCTTTGGGACCTGGCCATTTATCCCATTGTGTGTAAATAAGTGCTGTTCAGAGGGTTGGGTTGTTTTACCTCTGAGCGGCACTTTTTGCACACCATGGGCTAAATGGCCAGGTCACATGGACCCCGTAGGCTCAGAGAAGGTTGGGGGAGGGGACCCACAGGAACAGCAGTTGGAAGACAGATGGTAGCCTCCCGTCAAGGCCATCCAGCGTGTTCTTTAACGTGCACAGGGTATGGCTCTTCCGCACACGGAGCCAGGCTTAACGTCCCATCCGACGGACGGCGGCCTTTCCAAGCCCATCGGTGTCCCCTACTGACCGTGGGCAGGGCGGGGAATTTTGCGGAGATAAATCTCAACGCTGACCCAGCTGGGACTCGAACCTGGGAACTACAGATTACGAGCCTGGCGCGCTACCGACTGAGCCACCCCCGCCCCACTGTTCAGAGGTAAAACATCCCAACTCAATTAAATATGTAAAGAATTTCTATTTTTATTCCTGATGAGAAGAAGAGAACGGATGAGAAGATGATGGAGGCGGATCAATGTCAAAGCGATGCCGGATGTGGCAATATTCAATCAGTGCTTGAATAAACTTCAGTTCCTTGAAGTTCGTATGATGATGAATTGGCAAATAAAGAGATGTGAAGATGGAGAACTGGAATATTGGATGGATGGAGGAATCGATAGAGTGGTTTGTTGGGTGGATTAGACATGCCGAAGAATCATTGATGAAATAGATGTGTTGATTGATGGGGTAGGTGGATCTAGAGATATTAGAAGAAAAGTTAAATTTTTTTTCAAAGCATCTTGATCAAATATAACTCATCCAGCTACCCCAACAATCAACACATCTAATTATTTCGTTGCCCCATTCATCAACACAACTATTCATTATCGATCAATCAGTCAATACATCTATTCATTCTTCTATCCCATTAATTAACACAGCTATTCATCCCTCTATGCCATCAGTCAATACATCTATTCATCCCTCTATTCCATCAATTAACACAGCTATTCATCCCTCTATGCCATCAGTCAATACATCTATTCATCCATCTATTCCATCAATTACACAGCTATTCATCCCTCTATGCCATCAGTCAATACATCTATTCATCCATCTATCACATTAATCAACACATGTATTCATTCTTCTATCCCATTAATTAACAGAGCTATTCATCCCTCTATGCCATCAGTCAATACATCTATTCATCCATCTATTCCATCAATTACACAGCTATTCATCCCTCTATGCCATCAGTCAATACATCTATTCATCCTTCTATCACATTAATCAAAACATGTATTCATTCTTCTATCCCATTAATTAACACAGCTATTCATCCCTCTATGCCATCAGTCAATACATCTATTCATCCCTCTATTTAATCAATTAACACAGCTATTCATCCCTCTATGCCATCAGTCAATACATCTATTCATCCCTCTATTCCATCAATTAACACAGCTATTCATCCCTCTATGCCATCAGTCAATACATCTATTCATCCCTCTATTCCATCAATTAACACAGCTATTCATCCCTCTATGCCATCAGTCAATACATCTATTCATCCATCTATTCCATCAATTACACAGCTATTCATCCCTCTATGCCATCAGTCAATATATCTATTCATCCATCTATTCCATCAATTACACAGCTATTCATCCCTCTATGCCATCAGTCAATACATCTATTCATCCATCTATCACATTAATCAACACATGTATTCATTCTTCTATCCCATTAATTAACACAGCTATTTATCCCTCTATGCCATCAGTCAATACATCTATTCATCCATCTATTCCATCAATTACACAGCTATTCATCCCTCTATGCCATCAGTCAATACATCTATTCATCCATCTATTCCATCAATTACACAGCTATTCATCCCTCTATGCCTTCAGTCAATACATCTATTCATCCATCTATCACATTAATCAACACATGTATTCATTCTTCTATCCCATTAATTAACACAGCTATTCATCCCTCTATACCATCAGTCAATACATCTATTCATCCATCTATTCCATCAATTACACAGCTATTCATCCCTCTATGCCATCAGTCAATACATCTATTCATCCATCTATCACATTAATCAACACATGTATTCATTCTTCTATCCCATTAATTAACACAGCTATTCATCCCTCTATGCCATCAGTCAATACATCTATTCATCCATCTATTCAATCAATTACACAGCTATTCATCCCTCTATGCCATCAGTCAATACATCTATTCATCCTTCTATCACATTAATCAACACATGTATTCATTCTTCTATCCCATTAATTAACACAGCTATTCATCCCTCTATGCCATCAGTCAATACATCTATTCATCCATCTATTCCATCAATTACACAGCTATTCATCCCTCTATGCCATCAGTCAATACATCTATTCATCCATCTATTCCATCAATTACACAGCTATTCATCCCTCTATGCCATCAGTCAATACATCTATTCATCCATCTATCACATTAATCAACACATGTATTCATTCTTCTATCCCATTAATTAACACAGCTATTCATCCCTCTATGCCATCAGTCAATATATCTATTCATCCATCTATTCCATCAATTACACAGCTATTCATCCCTCTATGCCATCAGTCAATACATCTATTCATCCATCTATTCCATCAATTACACAGCTATTCATCCCTCTATGCCATCACTCAATATATCTATTCATCCATCTATTCCATCAATTACACAGCTATTCATCCCTCTATGCCATCAGTCAATACATCTATTCATCCATCTATCACATTAATCAACACATGTATTCATTCTTCTATCCCATTAATTAACACAGCTATTTATCCCTCTATGCCATCAGTCAATACATCTCTTCATCCATCTATTCCATCAATTACACAGCTATTCATCCCTCTATGCCATCAGTCAATACATCTATTCATCCATCTATTCCATCAATTACACAGCTATTCATCCCTCTATGCCTTCAGTCAATACATCTATTCATCCATCTATCACATTAATCAACACATGTATTCATTCTTCTATCCCATTAATTAACACAGCTATTCATCCCTCTATACCATCAGTCAATACATCTATTCATCCATCTATTCCATCAATTACACAGCTATTCATCCCTCTATGCCATCAGTCAATACATCTATTCATCCATCTATCACATTAATCAACACATGTATTCATTCTTCTATCCCATTAATTAACACAGCTATTCATCCCTCTATGCCATCAGTCAATACATCTATTCATCCATCTATTCAATCAATTACACAGCTATTCATCCCTCTATGCCATCAGTCAATACATCTATTCATCCATCTATCACATTAATCAACACATGTATTCATTCTTCTATCCCATTAATTAACACAGCTATTTATCCCTCTATGCCATCAGTCAATACATCTATTCATCCATCTATTCCATCAATTACACAGCTATTCATCCCTCTATGCCATCAGTCAATACATCTATTCATCCATCTATCACATTAATCAACACATGTATTCATTCTTCTATCCCATTAATTAACACAGCTATTCATCCCTCTATGCCATCAGTCAATATATCTATTCATCCATCTATTCCATCAATTACACAGCTATTCATCCCTCTATGCCATCAGTCAATACATCTATTCATCCATCTATCACATTAATCAACACATGTATTCATTCTTCTATCCCATTAATTAACACAGCTATTCATCCCTCTATGCCATCAGTCAATACATCTATTCATTTATCTATTCCATCAATTACACAGCTATTCATCCCTCTATGCCATCAGTCAATACATCTATTCATCCTTCTATCACATTAATCAACACATGTATTCATTCTTCTATCCCATTAATTAACACAACTATTCATCCCTCTATGCCATCAGTCAATACATCTATTCATCCATCTATTCCATCAATTACACAGCTGTTCATCCCTCTATGCCATCAGTCAATACACCTATTTATCCATCTATCACATTAATCAACACATGTATTCATTCTTCTATCCCATTAATTAACACAGCTATTCATCCCTCTATGCCATCAGTCAATACATCTATTCATCCATCTATTCCATCAATTACACAGCTATTCATCCCTGTATGCCATCAGTTAATACATCTATTCATCCTTCTATCACATTAATCAACACATGTATTCATTCTTCTATCCCATTAATTAACACAGCTATTCATCCCTCTATGCCATCAGTCAATACATCTATTCATCCATCTATTCCATCAATTACACAGCTATTCATCCCTCTATGCCATCAGTCAATACATCTATTCATCCTTCTATCACATTAATCAACACATGTATTCATTCTTCTATCCCATTAATTAACACAGCTATTCATCCCTCTATGCCATCAGTCAATACATCTATTCATCCATCTATTCCATCAATTACACAGCTATTCATCCCTCTATGCCATCAGTCAATACATCTATTCATCCATCTATTCCATCAATTACACAGCTATTCATCCCTCTATGCCATCAGTCAATACATCTATTCATCCATCTATCACATTAATCAACACATGTATTCATTCTTCTATCCCATTAATTAACACAGCTATTCATCCCTCTATGCCATCAGTCAATATATCTATTCATCCATCTATTCCATCAATTACACAGCTATTCATCCCTCTATGCCATCAGTCAATACATCTATTCATCCATCTATTCCATCAATTACACAGCTATTCATCCCTCTATGCCATCAGTCAATATATCTATTCATCCATCTATTCCATCAATTACACAGCTATTCATCCCTCTATGCCATCAGTCAATACATCTATTCATCCATCTATCACATTAATCAACACATGTATTCATTCTTCTATCCCATTAATTAACACAGCTATTTATCCCTCTATGCCATCAGTCAATACATCTATTCATCCATCTATTCCATCAATTACACAGCTATTCATCCCTCTATGCCATCAGTCAATACATCTATTCATCCATCTATTCCATCAATTACACAGCTATTCATCCCTCTATGCCTTCAGTCAATACATCTATTCATCCATCTATCACATTAATCAACACATGTATTCATTCTTCTATCCCATTAATTAACACAGCTATTCATCCCTCTATACCATCAGTCAATACATCTATTCATCCATCTATTCCATCAATTACACAGCTATTCATCCCTCTATGCCATCAGTCAATACATCTATTCATCCATCTATCACATTAATCAACACATGTATTCATTCTTCTATCCCATTAATTAACACAGCTATTCATCCCTCTATGCCATCAGTCAATACATCTATTCATCCATCTATTCAATCAATTACACAGCTATTCATCCCTCTATGCCATCAGTCAATACATCTATTCATCCATCTATCACATTAATCAACACATGTATTCATTCTTCTATCCCATTAATTAACACAGCTATTTATCCCTCTATGCCATCAGTCAATACATCTATTCATCCATCTATTCCATCAATTACACAGCTATTCATCCCTCTATGCCATCAGTCAATACATCTATTCATCCATCTATTCCATCAATTACACAGCTATTCATCCCTCTATGCCATCAGTCAATACATCTATTCATCCATCTATCACATTAATCAACACATGTATTCATTCTTCTATCCCATTAATTAACACAGCTATTCATCCCTCTATGCCATCAGTCAATATATCTATTCATCCATCTATTCCATCAATTACACAGCTATTCATCCCTCTATGCCATCAGTCAATACATCTATTCATCCATCTATCACATTAATCAACACATGTATTCATTCTTCTATCCCATTAATTAACACAGCTATTCATCCCTCTATGCCATCAGTCAATACATCTATTCATTCATCTATTCCATCAATTACACAGCTATTCATCCCTCTATGCCATCAGTCAATACATCTATTCATCCATCTATCACATTAATCAACACATGTATTCATTCTTCTATCCCATTAATTAACACAACTATTCATCCCTCTATGCCATCAGTCAATACATCTATTCATCCATCTATTCCATCAATTACACAGCTGTTCATCCCTCTATGCCATCAGTCAATACACCTATTTATCCATCTATCACATTAATCAACACATGTATTCATTCTTCTATCCCATTAATTAACACAGCTATTCATCCCTCTATGCCATCAGTCAATACATCTATTCATCCATCTATTCCATCAATTACACAGCTATTCATCCCTGTATGCCATCAGTTAATACATCTATTCATCCTTCTATCACATTAATCAACACATGTATTCATTCTTCTATCCCATTAATTAACACAGCTATTCATCCCTCTATGCCATCAGTCAATACATCTATTCATCCATCTATTCCATCAATTACACAGCTATTCATCCCTCTATGCCATCAGTCAATACATCTATTCATCCTTCTATCACATTAATCAACACATGTATTCATTCTTCTATCCCATTAATTAACACAGCTATTCATCCCTCTATGCCATCAGTCAATACATCTATTCATCCATCTATTCCATCAATTACACAGCTATTCATCCCTCTATGCCATCAGTCAATACATCTATTCATCCATCTATTCCATCAATTACACAGCTATTCATCCCTCTATGCCATCAGTCAATACATCTATTCATCCATCTATCACATTAATCAACACATGTATTCATTCTTCTATCCCATTAATTAACACAGCTATTCATCCCTCTATGCCATCAGTCAATATATCTATTCATCCATCTATTCCATCAATTACACAGCTATTCATCCCTCTATGCCATCAGTCAATACATCTATTCATCCATCTATCACATTAATCAACACATGTATTCATTCTTCTATCCCATTAATTAACACAGCTATTCATCCCTCTATGCCATCAGTCAATACATCTATTCATCCATCTATTCCATCAATTACACAGCTATTCATCCCTCTATGCCATCAGTCAATACATCTATTCATCCTTCTATCACATTAATCAACACATGTATTCATTCTTCTATCCCATTAATTAACACAGCTATTCATCCCTCTATGCCATCAGTCAATACATCTATTCATTTATCTATTCCATCAATTACACAGCTATTCATCCCTCTATGCCATCAGTCAATACATCTATTCATCCTTCTATCACATTAATCAACACATGTATTCATTCTTCTATCCCATTAATTAACACAACTATTCATCCCTCTATGCCATCAGTCAATACATCTATTCATCCATCTATTCCATCAATTACACAGCTGTTCATCCCTCTATGCCATCAGTCAATACACCTATTCATCCATCTATCACATTAATCAACACATGTATTCATTCTTCTATCCCATTAATTAACACAGCTATTCATCCCTCTATGCCATCAGTCAATACATCTATTCATCCATCTATTCCATCAATTACACAGCTATTCATCCCTGTATGCCATCAGTTAATACATCTATTCATCCTTCTATCACATTAATCAACACATGTATTCATTCTTCTATCCCATTAATTAACACAGCTATTCATCCCTCTATGCCATCAGTCAATACATCTATTCATCCATCTATTCCATCAATTACACAGCTATTCATCCCTCTATGCCATCAGTCAATACATCTATTCATCCTTCTATCACATTAATCAACACATGTATTCATTCTTCTATCCCATTAATTAACACAGCTATTCATCCCTCTATGCCATCAGTCAATACATCTATTCATCCATCTATTCCATCAATTACACAGCTATTCATCCCTCTATGCCATCAGTCAATACATCTATTCATCCTTCTATCACATTAATCAATACACCTATTCATCCGCTGACCCACCTCAAACAAAATTATTTATAGAAAATGTTTTAGACTAAATGTTTATGAACAAAAATGTTTATGAAATGTTTTATGAACAAAATCCCTTGATTGAGTAAATTGACGAATAGATGTATTGATTGATTTAGTAAGTTGATGAAGAGATGTGTCGGTTGATTGAGTAAACTCATGAATAGATGTGTCGGTTGATTCAATGAACTCATGAATAAATGTGTTGTTTGATTGAATGAGTTGATTCTACAGCCGTCGATTGATGGGTGAATCGATGACTAGATGTGTTTGATTTATGAGTAAGTCGATGACTGTAATGTGTCGGTTGATAAGTAAATTGATGAACAGATGTGTTGGTTGATTGAGTCCATTGATGTGTTCATCGATGAGTGAATTTATGGATAGATTTGTTGGTTGATTCAGTGAAGGGATGGATAGATATATTGATTTATGGGTAAGTTGATGATTAGATCTGCTGATTGACGAGTAAATTGATGACTGTATGTATTGATTGATGAATAGATATATTGGTTGTTTAGTAAATTAACGAATCGATGCGTTGGTTGATTGAGTAAATTAATGAATTGATATGTTGTTTGATTCAGTGAACTGATGAATAGAAATGTTGATTAATTCAAAATGAATCGATGATTAGATGTGCTGATTTATGAGTAAATTCATGACTGCGTGTATTTATTGATGAGTTAATTGATAAATAAATATGTTGATTGATTGAATAAATTGAATAAATTGATGAATGTAGGTATTGGTTGATTGAATAATTTGATGAATAGGTGTATTGGTTGATTGAGTGAATTGATGAATAGTCGTGTTAGTTGATTGAGTGAATTGAGAATATATGTGTTGATTTATTGAGCAAACTGATGCCTAGATGTGTTGATTGATGGGTAAATTGATGATTAGATGCGCTGATTGAAAAATAAATAGATGACTGTATGTGTTGATTGATGAATATATGTGTTGGTTGATTGAATAAACTGATGAACTGATGTGTTGATTGATGAGTAAATTGATGAATAAATGTGCTAGAGTGAGTAAATTTGGGAATAAATGTGGCGATAGTTGTTCAGAGGAAGTATAAATGTATGTTTTGTGGTGGGAAGAAAGGCGAACATAGTGTTGATTTATTTGATAGATGGATGAATACATGTGTTGATTAGTGGGATACGTGAAAGGGTTGGGTTGTTTTACCTCTGAGCGGCCCTTTTTTGCACACCATGGGCTAAATGGCCAGGTCACATGGACCCCGAAGGCTCAGAGAAGGTTGGGGGAGGGGACCCACTGGAACAGCTGTTGGAAGACAGATGGTAGCCTCCCGTCAAGGCCATCTAGCGTGTTCTTTAACGTTGGGTTGTTTTACCTCTGAGCGGCACTTTTTTGCACACCATGGGCTAAATGGCCAGGTCACATGGACCCCGAAGGCTCAGAGAAGGTTGGGGAAGGGGACCCACTGGAACAACTGTTGGGAGACAGATGGTAGCCTCCCGTCAATGCCATCCAGCGTGTTCTTTAACGTGCACAGGGTATGGCTCTCCCGCACACGGGGCCACGGCTTAACGTCCCATCCGACGGACGGCGGCCTTTCCAAGCCCGTCGGTGTCAGCCTACTGACCGTGGGCAGGGCGGGGAATTTTGCGGAGATAAATCTCAACGCTGACCCAGCTGGGACTCGAACCTGGGAACTACAGATTAGGAGACTGGCGCGCTATCGACTGAGCCACCCCCGCCCCAGGATATGTGAAAGAATAGATGTCTTAATTGATGGGGCGAATGAATGATAAGTGTGTTCATTAATGGGATAGGTGAATGAATAAATGTTTTGATTGATAGTGTATGTTGATTGATGAGGAATGTGGATGAATGGACAGAGAGGTGGATCGACAGATTAAATACATGTGTTGAATGATGTGTGATATGGTGATGAGCATATTATATCAACTGATGAGTGGGTGGATGAATAAATGTCACCCAGCTATCTAATTTGTATACAAAGCATATTTTATTATATATTTTGAACAAACATTAAAAATTATATATTATTACAAACACAACAGTAGGTAGGTACAGTCGGTCAAAAAAGTATCCGAACACTATGGTTGACTTCAAAATTCAGAAAAAATATCTGGCAACGATTTTTTCAGAAATTAGTGATCTGGCAACCTTCGTGTCACGTGACACGAAGGTTGCCAGATCACTAATTTCTGAAAAAATCGTTGCCAGATACTTTTTCTGAATTTTGAAGTCAACCATAGTGTTCGGATACTTTTTTGACCGACTGTACAGTTTCTGTTCTTATAAGCTACTTTTTTTAGCCTAATTTACGAACTTTAATCAGTTCGATAGCAGCATCTTTATTATCACTCGATACCCTTGTAGTAGGTTGGGTTGTTTTGCCTCTGAGCGGCACTTTTTTGCACACCATGGGCTAAATGGCCAGGTCACATGGACCCCAAAGGCTCAGAGAAGGTTGGGGGAGGGGACCCACTGGAATAGCTGTTGAGAGACAGATGGTAGCCTCCCGTCAAGGCCATCCAGCGTGTTCTTTAACGTGCACAGGGTATGGCTCTCCCGTATACTGGGCCACGGCTTAACGTCCCATCCGACGGATGGCGGCCTTTCCGAGGCCATCGTTGCCACTTACTGACCGTGGGCAGGGCGGGGAATTTTGCGGAGATAAGTCTCAACGCTGACCCAGCTGGGACTCGAACCTGGGAATCTCAGATTACGAGCCTGGCGCGCTACCGACTGAGCAACCCGCCCTCGCTATCCTTTTAATAAAATTAAAACGAAAAAAGAAAATTCTAAAATGTTTTTTTGTTTATTGCTTTCACAAGTAATTGCTAAAGGTTAGAACTGTGTTGATTATCTGACCAATCAAATTATCTGAATTGACTGGTCAGATATTCAGAAAAAAAAATTTCAGATAACTTGATTGAATAGTTTTAACGATTAACGTATGGATTACAAACTTCACAAACATTATTTTTATATAAACTATATTTTACAAATGGAAACAGTTAGAAAGCATTTTTATTGATATTTTTATTATTCCAAATATCTTTAATATATAGCTCAATAAGCTTTAATTGATTGAAACTTTTTCTTATGGAACTATTTTAATGATTGAAATATTAATTGATTTTTAATTGAAATTTTAATTGGTTGTAAAGACTAAATTAGGCGAATGATTTCTAAATCTTACCCTCAATTTTCATTTCGATTATAAAGCATACATCAATGAAACAAATAAAGAAAGCACACGAGCTATTATCTTCAGAATCGAGCTTTTGCTTCTTCACTCCCTGGACAGAATCGATTCAGAATTTTACTTGTTGCATGATCCCATCTCGAACAAAATCGTTTTTTTTATAAAAATTGTCTTTTGATGCCTTCTTTATGAACACAATCATCTCTACCTTTTCTATTTCCCTTCTTCACTTCTCTAGACAAAATACTTTCTAAAAATTCGCCCCTCACTTCGCCCCTCACCCTCCTCTCTACCGGTATAAAATTCCCTTCTAAAAAGGGGCGGGGGGTGGCTCAGTCGGTAGCGCGCCAGGCTCGTAATCTGTAGTTCCCAGGTTCGAGTCCCAGCTGGGTCAGCGTTGAGATTTATCTCCGCCAAATTCCCCGCCCTGCCCACGGTCAGTAGGGGACACCGATGGGCTTGGAAAGGCCGCCGTCCGTCGGATGGGACGTTTAACCGTGGCCCCGTGTGCGGGAGAGCCATACCCTGTGCACGTTAAAGAACACGCTGGATGGCCTTGACGGGAGATTGACATCTGTCTCCCAACAGCTGTTCCAGTGGGTCCCCTCCCCCAACCTTCTGTGAGCCTTCGGGGTCCTTGTGGCTGGCCATTTAGCCCATGGTGTGCAAAAAAGTGCCGCTCAGGGGTAAAACAGTCCAATCCAATCCCTTCTAAAAGTTTACATTTGACTCCCCCCCTCTCCGGTTATAAAATATCTCATAAAGATTTCTCCCCCTCCCCCCTCCATTCCTCTGGATCAGATCATTCTAAAATTCTAACCTTTTACCTCCACTAGCCGTCCAGTGACCAAGTGGTTAGCGCGCTTGGCTACTGATCAAAGAGATTTGTTCGAGCCTGGGTAAGGCATGGATGTTTGTGTTGTTTTTCTGCTGAGGTTCTCCCATCCTCACAGACCTATATTTATTATGAAGTATAAACTGACAGGCTCCTGTCAGACCTCTGTGGCAAGCAGCTGCTTGGGTATTTATTTTTTTATTTCTACCTCCACTTATGAAAGGGCTACTTCAATTGATAGCGCGCCAGGCTCGTAATCTGTAGTTCCCAGGTTCGAGTCCCAGCTGGATCAGCATTGAGATTTATCTCTGCAAAACTCCCTGCCCATGGTCAGTACGGGACATAGATGGGCTTGGAAAGGCCACCGTCCGTCGGATGGGACGTTAAGCTGTTGCCCCTTGTTCGGGAGAGCCATAACCTATGCACATTAAAGAACACGATGGATGACCTTGATGGGAGGCTACCATCTGTCTCCCAACAGCTATTCCAGTGAGTCCCTCCTCCAACCTTCTCTGCGCCTTCGGTTGTTGCGGTTGTTTTACCTCTGAGCGGCACTTTTTTGCACACCATGGGCTAAATGGCCAGGTCACATGGACCCCGAAGGCTCAGAGAAGGTTGGGGGACCCACTGGAACAGCTGTTGGGAGACAGATGGTAGCCTCCCGTCAAGGCCATCTAGCGTGTTCTTTAACGTGCACAGGGTATGGCTCTCCCGCACACGGCACCACGGCTTAACGTCCCATCCGACGGACGGCGGCCTTTCCAAGCCCATCGGTGTCCCCTACTGACCGTGGGCAGGGCGGGGAATTTTGCGGAGACAAATCTCAACGCTGACCCAGCTGGGACTCGAACCTGGGAACTACAGATTACGAGCCTGGCGCGCTACCGACTGAGCCATCCCCGCCCCTGCGCCTTCGGTGTCCTTATGACCTGACCATTTAGCCCATTGAGTGCATAGAAAAAAAACTGCCGTTCAGAATTAAAACAACCTAAGGTCCTGCCATCCTCACAGACCTTCTACTTTGGCATATAAACTGACAGACTCCTGTCAGACCTCTGTGGCAAGCAGCTGCTTGAGGGGGGTATTTATTTATTTATTTTTATAACCCTACCTACCCTCTGTGACAAAGGGGACACCGATGTGTTAGGAAAAGCCTCCGCTGGAAGGGACTTTAAGTCGCTGCCCTATGTAGGGAACACATACCCTTTGCACGTTAAAGAACACGATGGATGGCCTTGATTGGAAACCTCTCCTAACCGTTCTCCGTTGGATCCCCTCCGAAACCTTGTGACCTGACCATTTAGCCCATTATATGCAATAAAATGTGGTATTCAGAGGTTGCGCTGACTTTTTTTTTTGCACACAGTGGGTTAAATGGCCAGGTCATAAGAACCCCATTGGCTCAGAGATGGTTGGTCAAGGGGACCTATTGGACAGCTGTTAGCAGACAGATGCTAGTCTCCTGTCAAGGTCATCCAGCGTGTTCTTTAACATGCACCGGGCGTGATTCTCTCTATCTCTCTCTCCTGCACATGGGACCACGGCTTAATATCCCATCCGACGGACGGTGACCTTTCCAAGCCCATCGGTGTCCCCTACTGACTGTAAGCAAGGCGGAGAGATTTTTGGAGATAAATCTCAACACTGACTCAGAGTATTCAGAGCTCAAACAACGCAACTCACTTACGAAATTCCGTCTAAACATTTTATTATCACCCTGAAAACAAAAATCCCTTCAGAAATTTCTCTTCCCCTCTCATCGACAAAATAAAATCTCTAAAAATTTCTCTCTGAACTCATCGCCTAATGAGTCAAACATCCGATAACCCTAATCCCACTCGTCGAATCGTTTCGAAACGTTCGCCTTATCTGAATCGCCATCCGCCCGAATGAGTCCAACCACACCAAGAAGCTGACGATCAGCAGCCGAAAACAATTCCGAGAGATAGATTCAGATCCCGGCGAACTCCATTCCGTGTCGTGAAGTAGCGATAGGTAAGTAATTAACAGAAGAGGGGAAACACGTGCACGAGGCAAAGAGTGAGGCCAGAAATTGGATCTGTGCTAAGACGGACGTACTCAGCCTAACGAATGGCGACAGCATGCACGTAGTCCATCTGGAGGTCAACCAGGCAGCACTGGATCGTAAGAGATACACACACAGTCACCTGAATCCCAGTGTCATGTCTCACTGTGGTAAGGAGGGCGATAGATGGAAACTCGCTCATATGCACAGTCAACTCCCCCCCTCACTCTTGTGCAACCCCTCTACTACTCCATCTCCTTCACTGCCCCCTCCCTCCCTCTTCCCCCCCCCCTCTCTGAGAGAGGGCAGACATTCATCCTTGCAAGCTCGGCCAACCAGCGCGATACCAGGAGCCCCTATCTTAGCAACTCAGGGCCCTGAAACCGTTCTCCACTTGTACTCCTACTTACTGACTCACAGCACGACTCAAGGGCTCATTTTACAGTCACGGCAGATAATAATTAATTCTGCCGTTAATTGCTAATCAATCCTCGGTCGCCATGGCGACGGTCGAAGCACAACAGAGGTGCTCCATGCTCGAGTTGGCACGCCTGAGACCCAACACTTAATATGGCGTGGACAAATATCAACTGTGTCTAATGCGTCGTCTGGATGGAGAGAAGGTGACAAGAGACAACCCAAGTCCTTCTCTCTTTCTGTCGCTCGTGCGTAACCAGCAGCGTTTGGCTACAAGCACGAGGGGGGGGACACACCCGCGCTGCCTGCGCGCGTGCTTGTCCGTGTAGCAGTTGTCGTTGCCAGAAACACTTGTCTAACGAACGGAAACTGTATTGGTCAGCAAAGAAGAAAATTCCGAATCGTAGCGTCAAACCACCGATGACATCTAAGGAAAGTCATCCGCAGCACACTTGGCAGTGTGATCAGGCTTGAGTAAAGGAACATCCATTTACAGGAGAGCGTTGTTTACCTCTCTCTATCCCCCCCCCCTCTCCCTTAAAATCGAATTTTGGCATTCCGTCGACTGAAAGAACGGCTCATTTTCTGCAAGAATGAGATTCGCAAATCACTCATCAGTCCTTGACGGTCACGTGAAGTTAAAACGAGGCATCAGATTAAAAGAATCGGAATAAGGGAGCAAATTTCTGCATTTAATATATCAGGTGTAGTTTAATTATTCAAGCGTGAACAATTGCATGTTGGGGATGTAAATCTGTGAGTTCAGGATCGTGTTGTTTCGAAACGAAGTGTCCTAACGAAGTTTTGTCATTACTAGAGAATAAACTTGGGCTATGAAATAGGACAGTGATTCCAGACCCGTGGTTCCCGGACCCCTAGTATCTCCGCAAAATTCCCCGCCCTGCCCACGGTCAGTAGGGGACACCGATGGGCTTGGAAAGACCGCCGTCCGTCGGATGGGACGTTAAGCCGTGGCTCCGTGTGCGGGAGAGCCATACCCTGTGCACGTTAAAGAACACGCTGGATGGCCTTGACGGGAGGCTACCATCTGTCTCCCAACAGCTGTTCCAGTGGGTCCCCTCCCCCAACCTTCTCTGAGCCTTCGGGGTCCATGTGACCTGGCCATTTAGCCCATTGTGTGCAAAAAAGTGCCGCTCAGAGGTAAAACAACCCAACGTTAAAGAACACGCTGGATGGCCTTGACGGGAGGCTACCATCTGTCTCCCAACAGCTGTTCCAGTGGGTCCCCTCCCCCAACCTTCTCTGAGCCTTCGGGGTCCATGTGACCTGGCCATTTAGCCCATGGTGTGAAAAAAAGTGCCGCTCAGAGGTAAAACATCCCAACCCAACCCGGACCCCTAGGAGTCCGTGAACTAATTTTAATATTTCAGAAAATTCCAACGGAAATCGTACATTTTCCGCGGTTACACAGCTGCGTTGAGTTTTATTGTTTTTTGGGTGGAATTATGTCCATTCACAATGGCAACACTGGCTATCCCCATGATGATGATCAGAAGCTGTACTTGGTTGCCGATGACATAAGAATTTTTTGGAACTTCGAATTTCCTCACTCAAATGTTCAGATTCAAATTACAAAGTATCCGAAAAAAAAAAGCAGATAGAGAACTTGAGATAAAATGCAACAATAAATAAAAATAAATAAATTAGAGAGACATGACAGCGTGTAATTATTGCACACTAAAAGTCGAACTGGATCGTGTGAAATTATTGCATAGTAAAAGGTCAAACTGGAAGCTGTACAGTTAGTGCACACTAAAAGTTGCAATTGCAACATGTTCAATTACTGCACACTAAATGCTCGAACTGGATCGTAGGCAATTATTGCACAAAAAAAAATTGGTCAGGAAGCAGTTCAAAATCTGTTTTCCTTGTCAGAAAAACCGGTGCGCGTGCAGTTACTTCACACGCCCAAATTTGCTGTGAGGCCACCTCTGTCGTTAAAAATATTTAGACGCCGGAAAGTTCCGGAACACTAAAAATACTGAAAAAGCTGCACACTTTTTTTTTTGTGTATGTGTGTGGTCGTACAGTCGCTCAAAAAAGTATCCGAACACTATGGTTGATTACAAAATTCAGAAAAAAATATCTGGCAACGATTTTTTTAGACATTAGTGATCTGGCAACCTTCGTGTCACGTGATTACAGAATTCAGGAAAAATATCTGGAGCGTGTACAGCAACTGTACACGCTCCAGTTACCGTTCACAGCAAACTGCAGCGTGTGCAGTTACTGCACACGCTCCAGTTTGCTGTGAACGGTAACTGCACACGCTCAATATTTCCGTGAGTGAGCCCACACGATCTAATATCAAAATAGTATGACCACCTACAGTCGCTCAAAAAAGTATCCGAACACTACAGTTGATTACAGAATTCAGAAAAAATACCTGGCAACGATTTTGTTTAGAAATTAGTGATCTGGCAACCTTCGTGTCACATGACACGAAGGTTGCCAGATCACTAATTTCTAAAAAAAAAAAACTTTGCCAGATATTTTTTCTGAATTCTGTAATCAACCATAGCGTTCGGATACTTTTTTGAACGACTGTACTCTAAGACATCAATGCAATTAATATGAATATTTAAAAAATAACTTGCATCTGCATTGATATCCCACACAGAAAAAAATATACCCAATATCTTAAATCAATACATGAGCCATTTTGTTCTAATCACAAGAATCTCCTAATTTGCTCTGTAAGATAAGGACATCACGTAATCTGCATCCAATCCCATCACTCGGACAGAACTAGAAGCAACCCTCTGCGAAATCATGTCTTTACCAAAGTCTTTTGAATTTTAAATGAACGGAGAGCTTTAACATATTAATAGTTGCACACTCCGTCAGCGATAGAACCTTCGAAATACAACGCCCAGTTATCTAATTGGATATAAAAAAAAAAAATTGGCCGTTGAATGCTTCGAACTGGACAAAAGCTAAGATGTGGAAATAGTAATAAATGCACGCTCTGATCTTCCCCCTGATAGTGACCGTTCCCCGAAAGCACAATCGATATTTTTCTGTATGTAAAACTTTTGGGGTAATTGAGTCGTGTTTGGCGTAGAAAAGTTATATATATAAAAAAAAACACAACCAACAAGCGACATTCAGTGCCGAAAAGGAATTATCAAGTCTCTTTATATCAAGTCTCTTTAATTGGCAAGGTTGATATGTAAGCAATCATAGAGTGACTCCAGTTGTGTGACTTATAGACTTTAAATTGTGATGTATCGCCAAGACCAGACTCTCTGTCGTGTACAATCACGTCAGCTGGGCTTTGTCAGATATTATTACCCCAGTAAGATGGGTCACTTAATTTTTAACGTTTCCTCACGACCAATAATGGGCGGAGTTTTCTGTAAGTAGGTAATAGCAGGAATTATTTTTTTTTCGTCAATCTTCGATTTGCGGACTGGTGCACTGTTGCCTTGCGCCATTTGCTGTATTTTAATTTTACGATAAAGACACACTGGGGATAGATTTCTGCGTCTCTGCTATTGCTTGCGTGCAGACCTCTACGTCATGGAGACTGTCTATTTACATGTTGGGTTATTAAGAATATCAGACTTCTTTTGTTGTGTTGCAAAATAGAGGTCTTTTTTATTTCCCTGAGAGTTGTTATTGTAACTTCTACTGTAAGCGAAGTAGAGATTTGATGATGTTTTGAAGCTGCTGTTCGATGTGGTTGTAGCATCTGCGTTTAATAGAAGGAATGAAGATAGTGTTAGCAATATTTTTTCCCAGTCGCTTTCTTTGTTAGTTTTCTTTTTTTTTTTGTTTGTCAGGAAAGCAATTTTTAATGCAATGTAGCCTATCAATATGTATTTCTGTAAAAGGCTGTCGTTGGAATTGTCTGTTGCGTTTTGGCTAGTGATTGGCGAGATTTTAAATCCGGAGCGAATTAGTACGCGCCAGAAGAAAGTGTCAGTTTTCTTTCGTGTACTAATTTTTTTCGGCCTCACCTAGTCACCTCTTTATATTTTCATAGTGCTGTGTACTGGGGAGACAGCACCGTAACAGGTTACGAGTGGAAATCGGATGGGTTCCCTTAACTGGGAGGCTGCCATGTGTCTCCTAATAGCTACCCAGTGGGTCCCCTTCCTCAACCTTTTCTGAGTCCTCGTGACCTTGGCAATTTAGCCCATTGTGTGCAAAAGGAGAAACCTTCCCTCCGAGGTGAGTGCCGTATACTGAGGAGACAGCACCGTAACAGGTTACGATTGGAAATCGGATGGGTCCCCTTAACAGGGAGGCTGCCATGTGTCTCCTAATAGCTACCCAGTGGGTCCCCTTCCTCAACCTTCTCTGAGTCCTTGAGACCTGTCAATTTAGCCCATTGTGTGCAAAAGGAGAAACCTTCCCTCCGAGGTAAAACAGCCGAACTCAAACCTTATCATAAACGAACGTCTGACTCGTTTTCACATTCCGAAGCCATCCGATCCGGCTTCAGAAGAGGTTCAATCGTTGTCCCTGTTTCCACAGAAGTCAGAAAGCCGTCGCCACAAAAACTGCGGAAACCCGATGTAAAACTTCTGATAAGAGCCTCGAGTCGTCATCACCAGTAGGATGTTTCTACCTTTCCCTTCTGATCTTCATTGATAGAGAGAAATAACAACTCCAAAGCAGATGACAAAGATTGTCTCGACGATCGTCGCCGAAAGGAAACGTCGACCCAAGGAAATCCTCGAGTTCCGGAAGCCCTCGTGCTTTGTTCCTTTTGTTAGATTCGTGGAAAGCGACGACCTTATTGTCGTTCTTCTAAAAGGTCAATGTCATCGTCGAATTCCTGGCGCCGCATGTCAACTACCTGACATATCAGAATGAAAGTCCGACTTTGTGGTTAACGGAAGGAAATAATCTCGTGAATGAAATGGTGGATCACAGATTGGTGATTTGCGTAGTATTTTTAATTTACGTCAATGCGCGAATTTTCAGGACCTTGGGGTTCTGTTATTATCTTAACTATTAACTTAACCAGTCTGTTAAAAGTAACCCTGAAAAGAATGGCCTGGATTATTTTTCCTTTGAACGGTGGGGCTCAACCACCGTTTTGAACCAACTCAGTTGGTAGCGCGCCAGGCTTGTAATCTGCAGTTCCCAGGTTCGAGTCCCAGCTGGGTCAGCGTTGAGACTTATCTCCGCAAAACTCTCCGCCCTGCTCACGATCAGTAGGGGACATCGATCGGCTTGAAAAGACCGCCGTCCGTCGGATAGGACGTTAAGTCGTGGCTCCGTATGCGGGACCGCCATACCCTGTGCACGTTAAAGAACACGCTGGATTGCCTTGACAAAAGGCTACCATCTGTCTACCAACAGCTGTTCCAGTGGGTCCCATCCCCCAACCCTCTCTGAGCCTTATGGTCCTTGTGACCTGGTCATTTAGCCCATGTTGTGCAAAAAAGTGCAGCTCAGTGGTAAAACAACCCTTTGAGCGGTGCATTATTTTTCACACAATGAGCTAAAATGGCCAGGTCACAAGGTCCCCAAGGGCTTAGAGAAGGATGGGGGAAAAGGACATACTGGACAGCTGTTTGGGGACAGATGAATTGGGTTGCATTGTTTTACCTCTGAGCGGCACTTTTTAGCACACAGTGGGTTAAATGGCCAGGTCACAAGGACCCCAAGACCTCTTTCCAATGAGGAAACCATTCCGCATTGGAAATTTTGTTTCCGTTTTTAAGTAGAGCATTCCTCCTGCGGCTCGTGAAGAATATAGTTTTTTTTTGCTCGCGGGTTGGTTTTTTTATTTCTTAACGGTACATTTGTGATCTTAATGAGCTAAATGGCTAAGTCGTCACAAGCAAGCACGTACCAAGGGAGGGGATGTCCAGGAGTAACCCCCCCCCCCCACAACAGAAATCCCATCATCTCTTACGGACTATTGAACTTTTCTACCTGCTTTGAAATCCGAAAGCGACGTCTGTATAATTTTATTTTTGTTCTATATTATATGCCCGACGCTAAAAAGAAATTGAAAAAATTAAAGTATAAAATTTTATCCCACATACAATATTTTTTTTTAAATTTTTCCTGTCCAGTTAGTAATTGGGTTGTTTTACCTCTGAGCGGCACTTTTTCCCACACCATGGGCTAAATGGCCAGGTCACAAGGACCTCGAAGGCTCAGAGAAGGTTGGGGGAGGGGACCCACTGGAACAGCTGTTGGGAGACAGATGGTAGCCTCCCGTCAAGGCCATCCAGCGTGTTCTTTAACGTTGGATTGTTTTACCTCTGAGCGGCACTTTTTTGCACACCATGGGCTAAATAACCAGGTCACAAGGACCCCGAAGGCTCAGAGAAGGTTGGGGGAGGGGACCCACTGGAACAGCTGTTGGGAGACTGATGGTAACCTCCCGTCAAGGCCATCCAGCGTGTTCTTTAACGTTGGATTGTTTTACCTCTGAGCGGCACTTTTTTGCACACCATGGGCTAAATAACCAGGTCACAAGGACCCCGAAGGCTCAGAGAAGGTTGGGGGAGGGGACCCACTGGAACAGCTGTTGGGAGACTGATGGTAACCTCCCGTCAAGGCCATCCAGCGTGTTCTTTAACGTTGGATTGTTTTACCTCTGAGCGGCACTTTTTTGCACACCATGGGCTAAATAACCAGGTCACAAGGACCCCGAAGGCTCAGAGAAGGTTGGGGGAGGGGACCCACTGGAACAGCTGTTGGGAGACAGATGGTAACCTCCCGTCAAGGCCATCCAGCGTATTCTTTAACGTTGGATTGTTTTACCTCTGAGCGGCACTTTTTTGCACACCATGGGCTAAATAACCAGGTCACAAGGACCCCGAAGGCTCAGAGAAGGTTGGGGGAGGGGACCCACTGGAACAGCTGTTGGGAGACAGATGGTAACCTCCCGTCAAGGCCATCCAGCGTGTTCTTTAACGTTGGATTGTTTTACCTCTGAGCGGCACTTTTTTGCACACCATGGGCTAAATGGCCAGGTCACAAGGACCTCGAAGGCTCAGAGAAGGTTGGGGGAGGGGACCCACTGGAACAGCTGTTGGGAGACAGATGGTAGCCTCCCGTCAAGGCCATCCAGCGTGTTCTTTAACGTGCACAGGGTATGGCTGTCCCGCACACGGGGCCACGGCTTAACGTCCCATCCGACGGACGGCGGCCTTTCCAAGCCCATCGGTGTCCCCTACTGACCGTGGGCAGGTCGGGGAACTTTGCGGAGATAAATCTCAACGCTGACTCAGCTGGGACTCGAACGTGGGAATTGCAGATTACGAGCCTGGCGCGCTACCGACTGAGCCACCCCGCCCCTAGTTATTGGGAAACACTACTCAAGTCTTATTCTCTAAGTCCTTGCCCCCCCCCCCCTCCGAAACTAAATCTTGGTCACAAGAACCCCAAGAGCTCAGAGAAGTGTGTGGAAGGTTAGCCACTCAACAGCTTTTAGGTTGGGTTGGGTTGTTTTACTTCTGAGCGGCACTTTTTTGCACACCATGGGCTAAATGGCCAGGTCACATGGACCTCGAAGGCTCAGAGAAGGTTGGGGAAGGGGACCCACTGGAACAGCTGTTGGGAGACAGATGGTAGCCTCCCGTCAAGGCCATCCAGCGTGTTCTTCAACGTGCACAGGGTATGGCTCTCCCGCAGACGGGGTCACGACTTAACGTCCCATCCGACGGACGGCGGCCTTTCCAAGCCCATCGGTGTCCCCTACTGACCGTGGGCAGGGCGGGGAATTTTGCGGAGATAAATCTCAACGCTGACCCAGCTGGGACTCGAACCTGGGAAGTACAGATTACGAGCCTGGCGCGCTACCGACTGAGCCACCCAACAACTTTTAGTCCCAACAGATTTTAGGAGACAGATGGAAACTCATCATCAAATTTCCTTGTCACTCTTCCTAAGTTTGGGTTTGAAAACTTTTTGAGTGAATAAAAAATAAAACGATCTCGCCAATTCATAATATTTATTAAAAATTCATATTTTTTAAGTGAATTTATTTTTCTTGTTTTCTTAAAAATGTAATTTTTTTTTTCAAATTCACTCCACATTAGAAATATTTGATTTCGTTTTTTAAGTACAGCGCGTTTTTAAGTACAGCGCGCCTAGCGGGTGTTCACTATGCTTGGCTTGGACGGGTCCGTCTTAAGAATTTCTCAAATGCAAATCTTCCAATGCCAAACACACACCATATTTATTCTCTTGGGGCGGGGGTGGCTCAGTCGGTAGCGTGCCAGGCTCGTAATCTGCAGTTCCCAGGTTCGAGTCCCAGCTGAGTCAGCGTTGAGATTTATCTCCGCAAAATTCCCAGCCCTGCCCACGGTCAGTAGGGGACACCGATGGGCTTGGAAAGGCCGCCGTCCGTCGGATGGGACGTTTAACCGTGGCCCCGTGTGCGGGAGAGCCATACCCTATGCACGTTAAAGAACACACTGAATGGCCTTGACGGGAGACTACCATTTGTCTCCCAACAGCTGTTCCAGTGGGTCCCCTTCCCCAACCTTCTCTGAGCCTTCGGGGTCCTTGTGACCTGGCCATTTAGCCCATTGTGTGCAAAAAAGTGCCGCTCAGAGGTAAACCAACCCAACCCATATTTATTCTCAACAGTCATTCCTTGAATAATGGTTTTTCTCTGCGAAATACCTGTGGACATACGAAGCAGTGAACACCAACAGACCCAAGTCTTCTCTTACAATCCAAAGCAGGCGCTCTCCTTCATGATGACGAGCTTGTAAAGAGGGAGAGAAAGAGATACAAGAGCTGCACGTGCTCTTACTTTCTCGGTCTCTTTCTTCCTCAAATGCGTGTGCTTGATAAGTTGGATATCGGCCCTCATAGCACGCACATCGCACACGTTATGGCCTTTACGTTCTTTTGCCTCCTTTTTTTTTAATATTTATTTCTTTCCCCTTCTACCCCCCTCTCCTCCCTCCCTCCCCTTATTCGGTTTCGCTTCTTCGTTTCCAAACACACACACATATACACACAGATGTTCGACTTGGTTGTCGTGCGGGTCCGCATTTCTAAGGAAATGCACGCTGTCAACTTAATGCACGCCACCTGCATCATACGCGCCTTATGAGTCAGCGGCTTTCGCGGAATAACGAAGCCGAAGAGGGGGTTGGGGGGGGGGCGAAGGATTTTTATTTATAAATGTAGCGGTAAATTAGCGATGAACGCCATCTGTTGCTGTGAAGAAAACGCTTATGGCGTGCTTTTTAAAAATATTAATTATTTACCCGAGCCGAATTTGCTTTTTCTGCGTTGGCAACAGAGTCGGCGTGGTGCGTGAGGAGGGCGGGAAACGTTTCTCGTCTGCTTTTAGGTCGTCGTCGATGGAACATTTAAGAAATAATTTTTTTTTTTTTCAGAATTCGTTCTGAATAGTTTCGCATTATTTTACTTACTGGCATGGCGGTTAGGCTAATAAAAAATACCTAATAAAAAGTAAAATTTGTATCATTTTCCAAATTTTTTTTACGTTTAAATTAGGAAAATTTGTTCTCTTGTAACCTCCATTTTGGGGGGGGGGGGGAGGCGGTGAAACGAACATTGTCCTCTTGATTATTATTTATTATACATATTTTTTCAATAACATTTCCAAAACTACTAAACGGAGTGCTAAAATGGAGAGGAAAATTATGTACTGAGCTTCATTCCTGTTCACTTTTCGTTTGATCCAACCACTTGCTCCATTTTATCTTCATCCCCCACCCCCTTAGATCCAGCCCTCCTCTTCCAATGCCACAAATAAGAGAAAATCCGTAAGTCTGTCTCCATAACCAAAGGGGGCGGGGGTGGCTTACTCAGTAGCGCGCCAGACTCGTAATCTGAGGTTCCCAGGTTCGAGTCCCAGCTGGGTCAAAATAAATAAAATAAATACCCCCTCAAGCAGCTATTTGCCACAGAGGTCTGACAGGAGCCTGTCAGTTTATATGCCTAGTAGAAGGTCTGTGAGGATGGCAGGCCCTCAGCAGAAAAATGACACATACATCCATGCCTTACCCGGGGCTCGAATCCAGGTCCCTTAGATCAGTAACCAAGCGCGCTAACCACTCGGCCATGGGACGGCACCCGCTGGGTCAGCGTTAAGATTTATTTCCGAAAAATTCCCCGCCCTGCCCACGGTCAGTAGGGGACACCGATGATCTTGGAAAGGCCGTCGTCCGTCGGATGGGACGTTAAGCCGTGGCTCCGTGTGCGGGAGAGCCAAACCCTGTGCACATTAAAGAACACGCTGGATGGCCTTGATGGTCGACATCCATCTAACTCCTAACGGCCGTCCAGTAGAGCCCTTTCTCATCCTTCTCTGGAAATAGTAGCCCATTGTGTCCAAAAGTGACATCCAAATGGGTTGGGTTGGGTTGTTTTACCTCTGAGCGGCACTTTTTTGCACACCATGGGCTAAATGGCCAGGTCACAAGGACCCCGAAGGCTCAGAGAAGGTTTGGAGAGGGGACCCACTGGAACAGCTGTTGGGAGACAGATGGTCGCCTCCCGTCAAGGCCATCCAGCGTGTTCTTTAACGTGCACAGGGTATGGCTCTCCCGCACACGGGGCCACGGCTTAACGTCTCATCCGACGGACGGCGGCCTTTCCAAGCCCATCGGTGTCCCCTACTGACCGTGGGCAGAGCGGGGAATTTTGCGGAGATAAATCTCAACGCTGACCCAGCTGGGACTCGAACCTGGGAACTACAGATTACGAGCCTGGCGCACTACCGACTGAGCCACCCCCGCCCCAACATCCAAATGAGATCTCTGAGACCTTGTTCCCTTTATGACCTCACTATTTAGCCCAGTGTGTGGAAAAAAGCGCCGGCGAAAGTGGCGTACTTTTAAGGTAAAACAATCCAACTCTTTTCTTCAAATCTAAACACTCTGCATATCAACTCGCGTAAACCAACATAATTTTATTGATAACGTTGCAACTGTCTGAATTAGAATGAGTACAGTCGCTCAAAAGCGTACCCGAACACTATGGTTGATTACAGAATTCAGAAAAAATATCTGGCAACGATTTTTTTAGAAATTAGTGATCTGGCAACCTTCGTGTCACGTGATTACAGAATTCAGGAGAAATATCTGGAGCGTGTACAGCAACTGTACACGCTCCAGTTACCGTTCACAGCAAACTGGAGCGTGTGCAGTTATTGCACACGCTCCAGTTTGCTGTGAACGGTAACTGCACACGCTCAATATTTCTGTGAGTGGGCCCACACGATCCAGGTTTAGAAATTAGCGATCTGGCAACCTTCGTGTCAAAAAAAAGTATCCGAACGCAACGGTTGATTGCAGAATTCAGAAAAAATATCTGGCAACGATTTTTTTTTTAGAAATTAGTGATCTGGCAAACCTTCGTGTTACGTGACACGAAGGTTGCCAGATCACTGATTTCTAAAAAAAAATCGTTGCCAGATATTTTTTCTGACTTCTGTAATCAACCATAGTGTTCGGATACTTTTTTGAGCGACTGTACGGACGAAAACAGATAATAACAAACATGACATCCAATTTAAAACTATTTTGCTGTGGGATTTTTATCAGCCTCATATTTTGCTTTATGTTTATTGTTGGAGGCAATTTTTTCTTCCTCCATGCGATTTTCCTCTTATTGCAAACTCGTTATTGACTTCCATCACGATATGCATGATCGAAATTATACTTTTTTTAAAGGTAAAAAAAAAATAATAAGATCGCTCTTTCTCGGCATCGATCTCTCGCGACGAAAGAAATCGGGTAAAAGATTTAAGATTTCCGACTCAGCAGTGTAGAAGATGAAGAAGAAGACGTAAGAGGATTTCCCGATTCCACGTGGAACAGGAGGAAAGAAGAAGATGGAGGGAGGAAGAAGGAGGAGGAGAAGATGTTGCACGAGGAGAATATTTCCTTGTCTTGTGCTTGCGTAGAGCAAACATTAAGTCGGGCGAGACATGGCAAAGCATGGAATAAAGATGGCGCTTGAGAAGTCAAGAGTTCGTCTTGGAGATGATCTTGGAAAATAAAAGGCAATAGAAAAGGCATCGAGGCACTGGGATGGCAAAGAAAACATTGCGGGAACAAGTGATAGGATGAAATCGCAACTGACCGGAATGCTGATCCGGTTTTTTGCTCGTTAAAAAAACGAGCTAGTGTTTTTTTCTTTGTCGTGTCTCTTGTTTTCTGTGAGCTGCACTTTTTTTTGCACACAATGGGCTAAATGGCCAGGTCGCCAAGATCCCAAGAGCGCAGAGATGGGCTGGGGATCCACTCTAATGAGAATACTAAATGCCCAGGTCACTAGAATCCCAATGCTCGGGCAGGCACGTACCCAGGATTTAATTTCGGGAGGGGGTGGGAGGCGGGGATCCGAGAATTTAACTTCGGGGGACGGGGGTGTCTGAGAATAAGGCTTGAGTAGGGTTTTCCAGTTATTAAAATATTCCGCCAAACGGGATAGGTTAAAATGACATTCTATATGGAATGAGATTTTATAAGTTTTTTTTTTTCAATCTATTTTTAGTGTCGGGCATAAAATATAGGGCTAAAATAAATTTATACGAAGACAAAATTGTTTTCGATTTCAAAGTTAGTATACTACGATAGGGGAGGGGGGGGGGGGTCGGACCCCACCTTTGATCCGTCCCTAAGCTCAGAGAACGTTGGGGGAAGGACAAATGTTAGGAGACAGAGGGTAGCCTCCAGTTAAGACCATCCAGTGTGTTCTTCAACGTGCACAGGGTATGGGTTCTTCTGCAGACGGGGCCACGGCTTAATTTAACATCCGACGGACGACGGCTTTGACAAACCTCTCGATGCACCCTCGTTGACTGACAACGTTCTACTCTCATTCAATTGTCCTCCATGATCTACTTTTTACAATTGTCCTCCGTGTTCTGCTGTTTTTTAAATTGTCCTCTATGTTCTTCTTTCCTCCCCCCAAAATATCCTCTATATTCTTCTATTCTTTTAACTGTCCTTTTTCTTCTTCTATTCGTTTTCAATTGTCTTAATGTTCTTCTACTCTGGTTCAGTTGCCCTCTACTCTTTTTCTATTCTTTTTGAAATGTCTTCTATTTTTTTTTTTAATTGTCCTTTATGTTCTATTTTTTCACGTGCCCTCTATGTTCCTTTATATTTTTTAATTGTCCTCTGTGTTCTTTTTTAACTTCCTCTATGTTCTTCTACTCCTTTTCAGTTGTCCTCTGGGTTATTCTATTTTTAACTTCCTCTATGTTCTTCTACCCCTTTTTAGTTGTCCTCTATGTTTTTCTAGTCTTTTTCGACCGTCCTCTATGTTCTTCTGCTCTTGTTCAATCGTTCTCTATATTCTTCTACTCTTTTCAGTTATTTTTTTATGTTCTATTTTGGTCCAATTCTCCTTTATATTCTTCTACTCTTTTCAGTTGCCCTCTCAGAACTAATTTATGCTCTAAATCAGATAAAAAAAAAATCCACACCCGGACCAGATAATATATCTTACTTAGCTATCGAAAATTTATCTCCGGAAATGCTTCCTCACCTCCTGCATATCTACAACCCTCACTGGAAAGACAAACTTTTTCCAGAGGATTGGAATCTTGCACACGCAATCGTAATCAGAAAACCCAACAAAATTCCTACAAATTTGGAAGCTTATAGATCTATAACTCTGAGCTCTTGTCTTCTTAAGATCCTCGAAAAAAATTATAAAAGTTAGACTCAGCTGATACCATAGAACACCGCAGCATTCTGTGAACGATCTTCAGACCTGCAAGGTGCACACAGGATAATTAATTTGATCTTACTCTAGATCTCGAACAGGCTCTTCCATCATAATATACTCTGGTGCAGTCGTGCTCTATATTCTTCTACCCTTTTTTTAATTATCCTCTATGTTCTGCTCTTTTTCGATTGTCCTCTATGTTCTTCTACTCTTTTTAAATTAACCTACCCTTTTCTACTCTTTTTCGATTGTCCTCTATGTTCCTCTACTTTTTCAGTTTGTCTTCTGTGTTCATCTACTCCTTTCCGATTATCTCTTATATTCTTCTATTCTGGTTCAATTGTACTCTATGTTCTTCTACTCTTTTCCAATTATCCTCTATGTTCCACTCCTTTTCAATTGTCCTCTATGTCTTCTACTCTTCTCCAATTATCCTCTATGTTCCACTTCTTTTCAATTGCCCTCTATGTTCTTCTACTCTTTTCCAATTATCCTCTATGTTCCACTCCTTTTCAATTGTCCTCTATGTTCTTCTACTCTTTTCCAATTATCCTCTATGTTCCATACTCCTTTTCAATTGTCCTCTATGTTCTCCTTTTCAGTTGTCCTTTATGTGCTTCTACTCTGGTTCATTTTCCTTTTAAATCCTGCTCTAATTCAATATTGATTTTCCCCTTCTGCTCTACAGTAGTTCCCATTTACTTTATGTCCTTATACCGAGCTCAATTGTCTCTTACGTCCTTTTGCATTAGGCCAGTTATCCTCCAGCATCCTCTATCTTAGTTCCACACTCTTATCCCTCCTTTCAAATCCATCTCTTCAGTGCATAAAGAGAGAACTAAATCGAGCAGTTAATTGGCTCGTGCAGTGCGACAGAGGTTTGCGTGATGGATTCCCTCTTTGCACCATTGAAAAGAGCTTAAAGTGCCAGAGAGAAGAGGTCGACAGAGGCCTTCGGTTGATTGTCAAAGCGCCACCTAAGAAGTAACACTCAGTCGATGTCTGCTCGAGTTTTGATAACAGGACGTCACGTACATGTTGCGAGTTCTACGTGACATCCTGTCAGGCCGCATAAATTAAAACCTTCCAACGCTTTTGAAGGCAAACGCCTCAAAAATTGATCTTGATGGGGGCTGAAAGGAATCTTAAGTTACTTCCTTTTTCTAAGAGGGGTGGGGGCGCAATTAAAACTGGAAAAGAATTTGCTCACTTTCCAGAAATGCGCACTTAATTTGAAAAGTTATCTGAGTTTTTAAAGAGTTTGAATCTTTTTTTTTTTCCACGTTTTGTTTCGGAGTGTTTTCTGATTATGTTTTAATGCAGTTTTGACACATTCTAACGAAAGTTAATTATTATTCGGAAGCACAGAATTAGAGTAAATTGCTTGGGTGTAAACGAGTTGTGGTTTAGTCGTAAAGACATTCAATTGGATGAAGGCTGCTTGGATTTGCTCCTAGTCCTCCAAACAAGATTTATTTGCTGCGTGCTTCGTCCAATGATTACGTTAAACGGTCATTACTTTTATTATTATTATTATTCTATTTTTTGTTATAGGTAGTATGACGAAAATATTCTGACTGTGAAAATGTGATCGCGACTACAGAAAAGGAGGCAGAATTCATATAATTTGGTAAAAAATGATCACTTAATGAGTATGACTGTATTGTGGTGATCTGGTCACGTTGCCTGCATCCAACGCGACAGATTAGCGAATAGAGTTATTAATATTGTGCCTAAAAGAATAAAGAAGCCTAAAAGAATATAAAAGAATAGTTATTAATATTGTGTTATTAATTTTCTGAAGCCTTTTAGGCTTCAGAAAAAAAGATAGACAGAATTAGAATGCGATGGGTGGCGAATGTGAAACGCGGTGGGTTGTTTTACCTCTGAGCTCCACTTTTTTTCACACCATGGGCTAAATGGCCAGGTCACAAGGACCCCAAAGGCTCAGAGAAGGTTGGGGGAGGGGACCCACTGGAACAGCTGTTGGGAGACAGATGGTAGCCTCCCGTCAAGGCCATCCAGCGTGATCTTTAACGTGCACAGGGTATGGCTCTCCCGCACACGGGGCCACGGCTTAACGTCCCATCCGACGGACGGCGGCCTTTCCAAGCCAATCGGTGTCCCCTACTGACCGTGGGCAGGTCGGGGAATTTTGCGGAGATAAATCTCAACGCTGACCCAGCTGGGACTCGAACCTGGGAACTACAGATTATGAGCCTGGCGCGCTACCGACTGAGCCACCCTCGCCCCTTGATGAATAGATAATAGGTGATAATAAAAAATACCCCCTCAAGCAGCTGCTTGCCACAGACGTCTGACAGGAGTCTGTCAGTTTATACGCCATAGTAAATATAGGTCTGTGAGGATGGCGGGACCTCAGCAGAAAGACGACACAAATATTCATGCCTTACCCGGGGCACACACACGAAGGGTCACAGAGCACTAATAGTGTAATCAACCATAGTGTTCGGGGCGGAGGTGGCTCAGTCGGTAGCGCGCCAGGCTCGTAATCTGTAGTTCCCAGTTTCGAGTGCCAGCTGGGTCAGCGTTGAGATTTATCTCCGCAAAATTCCCCGCCCTGCCCACGGTCAGTAGGGGACACCGATGGGCTTAGAAAGGCCGCCTTCCGTCCGTCGGATGGGACGTTAAGCCGTGGCCTCACGTACAGGAGAGCCATACCCTGTGCACGTTAAAGAACACGCTGGATGGCATTGACGGGAGGCTACCATCTGTCTCCCAACAGCTGATCCAGTGGGTCCCCTCCCCCAACCTTCTCTGAGCCTTCGGGGTCCATGTGACCTGGCCATTTAGCCCATGGTGTGCAAAAAAGTGCCGCTCAGAGGTAAAACAACCCAACCATAGTGTTCGGATACTTTTTTGAGCGACTGTACAACAACAATTTCCATTTTTCTCATAATTATCTTAATGTGCTATTAGTGATTAATTACTGTCATCAATTTTTGTTTTCCATTTCACTTGTTCTAGAAACTGATCACCTTCTTTTGAAATTTAGCACTCACTCCATTTAAAATTATCTTCCCCCCCTGAATGAAGGTGTACTAATTAGAATTAAACAAACTTCCGTTATGAATCCGATGGACAGAATTCTGAACTCGATCCGGGATGTACTTGATACTTGTCAAGAGCCAAAACATAATTCAGTCATTCCGTTGCTGCGGCAAAAACACGATCAGTTGCCCTTCGTACTAGAGTCCATAGATTCCCAACGGGGGCGATACCGCCCCCCAGTGGGCGCTGGAGCCTTCCATGGGGGCGGTATTATGATTTTTAATAGATAAATAAACAGATAAATTAGGTACAGATAATATGCAACAATATTTTAATTCATATAAAATTAACTATTATGGACTAGGGGGGCGTTAAAATTTTTTTCTCTTCTAAAGGGGGCGGTGGTCCAGAAAAGGTTGGGAATCACTGCTCTAACCCAAGACTCATAGGTTAAAAATTACATCTCAAACTAAAATCACAGCTCTGCTGAGGTTCTGCCATCCTCTCAGACCTTCTACTATGGGATATAAACTGACAGGCTCTTGTTAGACCTCTGTGGCAAGCAGCTGCTTGAGAGGGTATTTATTTATTTTTTTTGTTATATTTAACATCATTATCAACAAGTGTTTAAATTTGAGGCTCCCCCTTGAGACCCAGGCCAAATGGCCCTCATAACTTTCAGCTGGGTCAACGTTGAGATTTATCTCCGCAAAATTCCCAGCCCTGCCCACGGTCAGTAGGGGGACACCGATGGGCTTGGAAAGGCCGCCGTCCGTCGGATGGGACGTTAAGCCGTGGCTCCGTGTGCGGGAGAGCCATACCCTGTGCACGTTAAAGAACACGCTGGATGGCCTTGACGGGGGGCTACCATCTGTCTCCCAACAGCTATTCCAGGGGGTCCCCTCCCCCCAACCTTCTCTGAGCTTTCGAGGTCCTTGTGACCTGGCCATTTAGCCCATGGTGTGCAAAAAAGTGCCGCTCAGAGGTAAAACAACCCAACCCAACCCCTTTTCAGATACTTGATAAATATTTACTGTTTGAAATCAAGCTTATATGATGTTAATCACTACAATATTTAACAAATTTTTTAAGTTTTTTTTATTATAAACTCCTCCACAACCACATTCTGGCATATAAATATAAAATTTTTACCTTAGACTGTATCTAATAGTGGTAATTTGAACTAACAAAACTCCAAAAACTGCATACAGTAATATTTCCCTAGCAACCTCTCCACCCCCCAAAAAAACATTTCCCCTATTTAATTCTAAAAACAAAATAGCTGAATATCTGCAGAGATAAAAAGAAAATGAAAACAATATCTAAAGAAAAAAGTTGCTAAAAATTTATCGCATACCAGATAAAACGGTTTAGGAGAACCTATGTTTGACATCCTTAACTCAGCTATTTATTCAGGAGAGTAAAAAAAAATAGTTCTCATCAGCCTGCGAGGTTCGGCTCTCTCCATCCGATCCGAATAAGAGACGAAATGGAGATAAGCGCCAAACGAAAGTTTTGGTGGCAACGAAACTCGCATCATCTGTGGATGCTGTGTGCTCTAGGAGGAGGGAGATGTCAACGCAGCATCTAATCAAGGGGAACAGATTTTGACATTGCCACACAATCTGAATTAAGGCAAGAGGAAAGAAGCAAATTGCTCGAAGCCATGAGACCCGTTGGGCTAGCTGAGACCCGGATCTCAGCCCTCATTGCAAGAGGTACAGCGAGAGCCCAACAGCCCAATACACGTTCCATCAGCAGACAAAAGCGTCCCTCGGCAGCGATGGTAATTATGAGCAAGTGTAATTTCGTCCGTATCTCAAGATCTCAAGCCGCAGCGCTGCAGCACAACCTTCCTCCCTCCCCCCTCCTCCTTCCACTCCCTCCCCACACTTCCATATCCTCCTCCCCCCCCCACCCCTTCTCCTTCTCTCACTGCCGCACACCCCAACCAACCAACCTTCGCTTTAGCGGTCATGCTAGTAGTTGTAGTAGTCGTAGCATCAGCACACGGGGTGGAGGAGGAGGAGGAAGATGAGGAAGAGGAGGAGGAAGAGTGGGAGCGAGCGCGAGAGATTGCAAGAGGGGGAAGAGCGAGAGAAAAAAGTTGAAGAACAGATACTAAACTCGGGGAACGAGAGAGCAGAGCAGAATTCTCATTTGAATTTCTTGAGATATCGGAGTGGCAACTTCGCACACGATATCGCAAGGGGGGAGGGGGAAGGGTCGAAAAGGGGAGGGGGGGTTAGGAAATGAGTGTGCGACCGCTTCTCCGGAAATGGCCGCCATTGATTAGCTGGGGCTCGTTCATTAGCGAAGCATTAATTATGGAGCTTGTCTCGTGAAGATAAGACCCGGACATCGGTCGTCTCTTATCAGCGAAGCATGCAGCAGCAGTATCCTCAACTCTCCTCTCTCCCTCCCTACCCCTCCAGCGCCCCCTCGGCGTTTGCCTCCTGCGCAGGCGCACTTACCCTAGATGTGAATATAACGTCGTTCCTTCTGTTCTTGGCGACCACCCATAACGGTGGAGATTGGCACCGTTTCGCCTTCTACAGCAGCAAGTTCTGGGACGACTCTTCGCCGCAGTTTCGGCGATAATGCATCCTCGGGATTTCTCTATCTGAAAGCGTTGCGACGTCACCTTGCCTCGTGCCTCTCTCTTCGCCTTTGCGCAATCGCGCTTTTCAACGACACCCTCTCCCCCCCCACCACCTTTTCCACCCCCTCCACCACCGTCAACTGTCATCCCCCCCCCCCCCTCCAGCATAACTAAATGCACTTGTAGGAAGCGAACGACTTTTAAGGAACTTTAAGCGAAGGAATGTTTTATATTTCTCGTCGGAAGTTTGTAAGTTGGGAACTTTCTTCACTTCCTTCCCTGTTTTTTATTTTTTTTAGTGTCGTTCTAACTTTAGTAGATGTACAGTCGCTCAAAAAAGTATCCGAACGCTACGGTTGATTACAGAATTCGGAAAAAAATATTCTGGCAACGATTTTTTTTTTAGAGATCAGTGATCTGGCACCTTCGTGTCACGTGACACGAAGGTTGCCAGATCACTAATTTCTAAAAAAAAATCGGTGCCAGATATTTTTTCTGAATTCTGTAATCAACCGTAGTGTTCGGATACTTTTTTGAGCGACTGTAGGTGGTCGTATTATTTTGATACTAGATCGTGTGGGCTCACTCACGGAAATATTGAGCGTGTGCAGTTACCGTTCGCAGCAAACTGGAGCGTGTGCAGTAACTGCACACGCTCCAGTTTGCTGTGAACGGTAACTGGAGCGTGTACAATTGCTGTACACGCTCCAGATATTTTTCCTGAATTCTGTAATCACGTGACACGAAGGTTGCCAGATCACTAATTTCTAAAATAAAAATCGTTGCCAGATATTTTTTCCTAAATTCTGTACTCAACCATATAGTATTCGGATATACACATATTATACAGATTACGAGACTGGCGCGCTACGGACTGAGCCACCCCCGCCCCCACTTCAAAGGAAGACAGGTCGCTGTATTCTTGTTGTCTATTTAAATATTCTTTGAAGTGAATACCAATTCAGTGGCTGATTGCACCATCGATGTGCTTTAGGTTTATTTTCTACTTTTTTAGGGCACATATAGAAACGTAGATGTTGTTTATATATTTTTTATTGAATAATGAGTTTCCTTTTTTCTCCGTTTTGCTTTCGGGCATCCTTGTTTGCATTATGGTGTGATATGTGCATGATTGTTGTATTCTGAAGTGGAGTCAGGCGGGGCTGACTCAGTCGGTAGCGCGCCAGGCTCGTAATCTGTAGTTCCCAGGTTCGAGTCCCAGCTGGGTCAGCGTTGAGATTTATCTCTGGAAAATTCCCCCGCCCTGCCCACGGTCAGTAGGGGACACCGATGGGCTTGGAAAGACCGCCGTCCGTCGGATGGGACTTTAAGCCGTGGCCCCGTGTGCGGGAGAGCCATACCCTGTGCACGTTAAAGAACACACTGGATGGCCTTGACGGGAGGCTACCATCTGTCTCCCAACAGCTGTTCCAGTGGGTCCCCTCCCCCAACCTTCTCTGAGCCTTCGGGGTCCTTGTGACCTGGCCATTTAGCCCATGGTGTGCAAAAAAAGTGCCGCTCAGAGGTAAAGCAACCCAACGTTAAAGAACACGCTGGATGGCCTTGACGGGAGGCTACCATCTGTCTCCCAACAGCTGTTCCAGTGGGTCCCCTCCCCCAACCTTCTCTGAGCCTTCGGGGTCCTTGTGACCTGGCCATTTAGCCCATGGTGTGCAAAAAAAGTGCCGCTCAGAGGTAAAACAATCCAACGTTAAAGAACACGCTGGATGGCCTTGACGGGAGGCTACCATCTGTCTCCCAACAGCTGTTCCAGTGGGTCCCCTCCCCCAACCTTCTCTGAGCCTTCGGGGTCCATGTGACCTGGCCATTTAGCCCATGGTGTGCAAAAAAAGTGCCGCGCAGAGGTAAAACAACCCAACGTTAAAGAACACGCTGGATGGCCTTGACGGGAGGCTACCATCTGTCTCCCAACAGCTGTTCCAGTGGGTCCCCTCCCCCAACCTTCTCTGAGCCTTCGGGGTCCTTGTGACCTGGCCATTTAGCCCATGGTGTGCAAAAAAAGTGCCGCTCAGAGGTAAAACAACCCAACGTTAAAGAACACGCTGGATGGCCTTGACGGGAGGCTACCATCTGTCTCCCAACAGCTGTTCCAGTGGGTCCCCTCCCCCAACCTTCTCTGAGCCTTCGGGGTCCTTGTGACCTGGCCATTTAGCCCATGGTGTGCAAAAAAAGTGCGGCTCAGAGGTAAAACAACCCAACCCCTTGTCATAACATAAAAATTCTCTAACATTTAGTAAGGCAGTGTACAGTCGCTCATAAAAGTATCCAAACGCTATGGTTGATTACAGAATTCAGAAAAAATATCTGGCAACGATTTTTTTAGAAATTAGTGATCTGGCAACTTTCGTATCACGTGACACGAAGGTTGCCAGACCACTAATTTCTAAAAAAAATCGTTGCCGGATATTTTTTTTCTGAAATCTGTAATCAACCATAGTGTTCGGATACTTTTTTTGAGCGACTGTACATGCTTTTAATATTCCCATTACTAGCATTCTCAAGGGCAGGGGTGGAGGGGGGGAAGGTCGTGAACCCCTTTCCTCCCATAGCTAGATTCGGAGCTGCTTACTTGTAAACGAATATTGGATTTGTCAACTTTTTTCGTTTTCTTCAGATCCAAAGCTTTGTTGAGCTGATGAAACAGAAGATTCATTATATAATGTTACACTATGAATAATCAAACGCATAAAATCATAAATTACGAATGATTCAATTTAGTTGCACATCATAATTACGTATGTTCGATTCAGTTCAATTATGAGGGTAATTAATCAAAGGTGAAAGCCATTCATGTATCTGGCGGAAGACCATTACGAATTATCCACAGATTACTTTAAGTGTGTTTTTTTTTACCTGTGAGCGGTACCTTTTTTTTCCCATACAGGCTAAATGTTCAGGTCATAACGGGGGGGGGGGGGGGGGGGGGGGCTCAGTCGGTAGCGCGCCAGGCTCGTAATCTGCAGTTCCCAGGTTAAAGTCCCAGCTGGGTCAGCGTTGAGATTTATCTCCGCAAAAATTCCTCGCCGTGCCCATGGTCAGTAGGGGACACTGATGGGCTTCGAAAGGCCGCCGTCCGTCGGATGGGACGTTAAGCCGTGGCCCCGTGTGTGGGAGAGCCATACCCTGTGCACGTTAAAGAACACGCTGGATGGCCTTGACGGGAGGCTACCATCTGTCTCCCAACAGCTGTTCCAGTGGGTCTCCTCCCCCAACCTTCTCTGAGCCTTCGGGGTCCTTGTGACCTGGCCATTTAGCCCATGTTGTGCAAAAAAGTGCCGCTCAGAGGTAAAACAACCCAACTCATAACGGGGGGGTGGGCAGTTGTGCCTCCCTCTGGAGAAATTGATCGAAAAAAAAAAAATTATGTTTTATATACAAAAAGTTTTACGTTTTATTTTGTTTCCGGAAGTATATCGTTTATTTTTATTTATTAATGTGTAATTTTTTTTTTGTATTTTATGTATTTTTCAATAATAAGCTTTTTTTTTTATTTTGTTTTCGTGCATCCTCAGTTGTATATTCATGATATCTGATATCAGTTTACAGTCATTAATGAAAGGTCTCAGAAATGGTTGGGGAAGTAACCAAGTCACAAAGACCCCAACGGCTCAGAAAAGAGTTGAGAAAGGGGAATTAGTAGAACCTCCTCTCTCTCTCTGCCGAGGTCTCGCCTTCCTAACATTTCTCTGTCTCTGATGTGTGATGCCTTTCTGCCTTCCTGACATTTCTCTCTCTCTAATGTGTGATGGTTTTCTGCTGAGGTCTCGCCTTCCTGACATTTCTCTGTCTCTCTCTCTGCCGAGGTCTCGCCTTCCTAACATTTCTCTGTCTCTGATGTGTGATGCCTTTCTGCCTTCCTGACATTTCTCTCTCTCTAATGTGTGATGGTTTTCTGCTGAGGTCTCGCCTTCCTGACATTTCTCTGTCTCTCTCTCTGCCGAGGTCTCGCCTTCCTAACATTTCTCTGTCTCTGATGTGTGATGCCTTTCTGCCTTCCTGACATTTCTCTCTCTCTAATGTGTGATGGTTTTCTGCTGAGGTCTCGCCTTCCTGACATTTCTCTGTCTCTCTCTCTGCCGAGGTCTCGCCTTCCTAACATTTCTCTGTCTCTGATGTGTGATGCCTTTCTGCCTTCCTGACATTTCTCTCTCTCTAATGTGTGATGGTTTTCTGCTGAGGTCTCGCCTTCCTGACATTTCTCTGTCTCTCTCTCTGCCGAGGTCTCGCCTTCCTAACATTTCTCTGTCTCTGATGTGTGATGCCTTTCTGCCTTCCTGACATTTCTCTCTCTCTAATGTGTGATGGTTTTCTGCTGAGGTCTCGCCTTCCTGACATTTCTCTGTCTCTCTCTCTGCCGAGGTCTCGCCTTCCTAACATTTCTCTGTCTCTGATGTGTGATGCCTTTCTGCCTTCCTGACATTTCTCTCTCTCTAATGTGTGATGGTTTTCTGCTGAGGTCTCGCCTTCCTGACATTTCTCTGTCTCTCTCTCTGCCGAGGTCTCGCCTTCCTAACATTTCTCTGTCTCTGATGTGTGATGCCTTTCTGCCTTCCTGACATTTCTCTCTCTCTAATGTGTGATGGTTTTCTGCTGAGGTCTCGCCTTCCTGACATTTCTCTGTCTCTCTCTCTGCCGAGGTCTCGCCTTCCTAACATTTCTCTGTCTCTGATGTGTGATGCCTTTCTGCCTTCCTGACATTTCTCTCTCTCTAATGTGTGATGGTTTTCTGCTGAGGTCTCGCCTTCCTGACATTTCTCTGTCTCTCTCTCTGCCGAGGTCTCGCCTTCCTAACATTTCTCTGTCTCTGATGTGTGATGCCTTTCTGCCTTCCTGACATTTCTCTCTCTCTAATGTGTGATGGTTTTCTGCTGAGGTCTCGCCTTCCTGACATTTCTCTGTCTCTCTCTCTGCAGAGGTCTCGCCTTCCTAACATTTCTCTGTCTCTGATGTGTGATGCCTTTCTGCCTTCCTGACATTTCTCTCTCTCTAATGTGTGATGGTTTTCTGCTGAGGTCTCGCCTTCCTGACATTTCTCTGTCTCTCTCTCTGCCGAGGTCTCGCCTTCCTGACATTTCTCTGTCTCTGATGTGTGATGCCTTTCTGCCTTCCTGACATTTCTCTCTCTCTAATGTGTGATGGTTTTCTGCTGAGGTCTCGCCTTCCTGACATTTCTCTGTCTCTCTCTCTGCCGAGGTCTCGCCTTCCTGACATTTCTCTGTCTCTGATGTGTGATGCCTTTCTGCCTTCCTGACATTTCTCTCTCTCTAATGTGTGATGGTTTTCTGCTGAGGTCTCGCCTTCCTGACATTTCTCTTTCTCTCTCTCTGCCGTGGTCTCGCCTTCCTAACATTTCTCTGTCTCTGATGTGTGATGCCTTTCTGCCTTCCTGACATTTCTCTCTCTCTAATGTGTGATGGTTTTCTGCTGAGGTCTCGCCTTCCTGACATTTCTCTCTCTCCCTCTGCTGAGGTCTCGCCTTCCTAACATTTCTCTGTCTCTGATGTGCGATGCCTTTCTGCTGAGGTCTCGCCTTCCTGACATTTCTCTCTCTCTCTGCTGAGGTCTCGCCTTCCTAACATTTCTCTGTCTCTGATGTGTGATGCCTTTCTGCCGAGGTCTTGCCTTCCTGACATTTCTCTCTCTCTCTAATGTGTGATGGTTTTCTGCTGAGGTCTCGCCTTCCTGACATTTCTCTCTCTCTGATGTGCGATGCCTTTCTGCTGAGGTCTCGCCTTCCTGACATTTCTCTCTCTCTCTGCTGAGGTCTCGCCTTCCTAACATTTCTCTGTCTCTGATGTGTGATGACTTTCTGCTGAGGTCTCGCCTTCCTGACATTTCTCTCTCTCTCTGCCGAGGTCTCGCCTTCCTAACATTTCTCTGTCTCTGATGTGTGATGCCTTTCTGCTGAGGTCTCGCCTTCCTGACATTTCTCTCTCTCTCTCTCTGCCGAGGTCTCGCCTTCCTAACATTTCTCTGTCTCTGATGTGTGATGCCTTTCTGCTGAGGTCTCGCCTTCCTGACATTTCTCTCTCTCTCTGCTGAGGTCTCGCCTTCCTAACATTTCTCTGTCTCTGATGTATGATGCCTTTCTGCTGAGGTCTCGCCTTCCTGACGTTTCTCTCTCTCTCTGCTGAGGTCTCGCCTTCCTAACATTTCTCTGTCTCTGATGTATGATGCCTTTCTGCTGAGGTCTCGCCTTCCTGACGTTTCTCTCTCTCTCTGCTGAGGTCTCGCCTTCCTGACGTTTCTCTCTCTCTCTGCTGAGGTCTCGCCTTCCTAACATTTCTCTGTCTCTGATGTGTGATGCCTTTCTGCCTTCCTGACATTTCTCTCTCTCTGATGTGCGATGCCTTTCTGCTGAGGTCTCACCTTCCTGACATTTCTCTTTCTGATATTATTTTATTAAAAAGGTGAGACCTTCACGGCAAATGGAACATCAGATGACAAATTCATTCGTTTTTATTCAAAATAAGCGATAAATTCTTGCTAACACTCCCTCCTAACTTCAGATTAAACGTGCAGATAAAACCAAGTACTTAACATTTCTATTTCTCTTTCTTTCGGATTCGTTATAACACGGCCTTTTATCCTCACCATATATATAAAACCAAGGCAACTGCCACTAACAACGAACAAAAGCCGAATCTCATTGCTCAAGTTGAAGACAAGTACAAACGGACCAAAACACTTCAAAAGCGGACGCCTCCTTATCCATTCATCTGGCGTACAGTGCTCACAATGACCAGCAAAGGTTTATGTCGTCCTAAGAGAGAAATAGCCCTAAGAATAATCCAATCATTTTCGCAACCCAGCGACGAATGCAGAATTAGCCAGCGCGCAGAAAATCCAACGATACCGTTTGTCAAAGAGACGCCATAATAACAGAGACCCCTGGCTCCTGGCACTAACATAGGTAAATCATTTTACTAAGTACAATGTCTCCAGTACCAAGAAGAGGCCATTAATAATTGATTATGTCTGACCCCAGAGCTCGGCAGTGCCGTGCGGGCGACCGCTCAGGTGAAATGCGGGCACACAAATACCGTTCCTTGAATCACCTTGGAAACGGGCGCCAAGAAACACGTGAGGTGACTTGGTTATAAGACAAGCTCAGGCGCACAGGACAATGCGGAGGTAAGCGATATTATTTGCAAATGTGGTGGCTGCGATGCCCCATCCAGTTTCTCGTTACTAAGGGAAAGCCTTCGAGATATTTCAATAATTCTATACGCTTTCTACGAAAACAAGTTCGGTTGGAATGGATTCAAAATGGATTTGACGAGACCGTCACGATTTGATGACTTTTTAGTACCTTCTAAAGTCTTGGTGGTGCAGAATGGATTTCAAGGTTGATCCATGGGTAAATATTTAATGAAAATCTTTTTACCATTCAGTTGGACCGGCTGATCTGACTTGTAAATCTATTTGATTCTGTCAAAATTCCCCGCCCTGCTCACCGTCAGTAGGGGACACCGTTGGGCTTGGAAAAGGCCGCCGTCCGTCGAATGGGACGTTAAGCCGTGGCCCCGTGTGCGGGAGAGTCATACCCTGTGCACGTTAAAGAACACGCTGGATGGCCTTGACGGGAGGCTACCATCTGTCTCCCAACAGCTGATCCAGTGGGTCCCTTCCCCCAACCTTCTCTGAGCCTTCGGGGTCCATGTGACCTGGCCATTTAGCCCATGGTGTGCAAAAAAGTGCCGCTCAGAGGTAAAACAACCGAAACCTATTTGATTCTGTAAAGGGATCATCATTTTTAAAGTTGTCGGTTTTTCTTTTAAAGAAATGTTGAATAAGTCATTTATGAATTGAAAGCCAACCGATGGGTTGACTGGTCAGAAGTAGACTCAACAATGCATTAATAATACTGATAGAATAATTATGGATCGATACAACATTGAATATAATAAAAAAAATAAATACCGCTCAAGCAGCTGCTTGCCACAGAGGTCTGACAGGAGCCTGTCAGTTTATATGCCACAGTGTAAGGATCTGAGAGGATGGCAGGACCTCAGCAGAAAACAATACGAACATCCATGCCGTATCCGGGGCTCGAACTCAGGTCCCTTAGATCAGTAGCCAAGCGCGCTAACCACCCGGCCACGGGACGGCAACATTGAATAACATAGTTAAAATGCCTCTAGGAAATGTGTGGCTAAGGAATAGCAATTGACCCCAGATGGATGCAGTGAGAATTTTTCCTCATAATCCCCACCCTACCCTCGGTCAGAAAGGGGTAACCATTGGATTTGGAAAGGCCCGTCCGTCGGATGGGACGTTAAACCGTGGTTCCGTATGCGGGGTGAGAGAGCCATACCCTATTCACGTTAAAGAACAGTCTGGCCCCGTGTGCGGGAGAGCCATACCCTGTGCACGTTAAAGAACACGCTGGATGGCCTTGACGGGAGGCTACCATCTGCCTCCCAATAGCTGTTCCAGTGGTTCTCCTCCCACAACCTTCTCTGAGTCTTCGGGGTCCATGTGACCTGGCCATTTAGCCCATAGTGTGCAAAAAGTGCCGCTCAGACGTAAAACAACCCAACCCAACAACGTTAAAGAACACACTGGATGGCCTTGACGGGAGGCCTCTGCCTCTTAAAAATAATGTGTAGTGGATCCACGTTCCCCTCCCTCAACCTTCTCTTACCCCTCGGGTTCTTATGACCTAACCGTTTAGCCCATTGTGTGCAAAAAAAAGTGCCGCTCATAGGTAAAAACAACCTGACCTAATCGTAAGAATTTACCTGAATTGAAAACACAATTATTGAAAGAACTTTAATTGAAAACACAATTATTTGACGCATTTTTAATCCACAGCATTGTAGAATTACAAGAGTTGGGTTGTTTTACCTCTGAGCGGCACTTTTTTGCACACCATGGGCTAAATGGCCAGGTCACATGGACCCCGAAGGCTCAGAGAAGGTTTTGCACACCATTTAGCCCATGGTGTGCAAAAAAGTGCCGCTCAGAGGTAAAACAACCCAACGTTAAAGAACACGCTGGATGGCCTTGACGGGAGGCTACCATCTGTCTCCCAACAGCTGTTCCAGTGGGTCCCCTCCCCCAACCTTCTCTGAGCCTTCGGGGTCCATGTGACCTGGCCATTTAGCCCATGGTGTGCAAAAAAGTGCCGCTCAGAGGTAAAACAACCCAACGTTAAAGAACACGCTGGATGGCCTTGACGGGAGGCTACCATCTGTCTCCCAACAGCTGTTCCAGTGGGTCCCCTCCCCCAACCTTCTCTGAGCCTTCGGGGTCCATGTGACCTGGCCATTTAGCCCATGGTGTGCAAAAAAATGCCGCTCAGAGGTAAAACAACCCAACGTTAAAGAACACGCTGGATGGCCTTGACGGGAGGCTACCATCTGTCTCCCAACAGCTGTTCCAGTGGGTCCCCTCCCCCAACCTTCTCTGAGCCTTCGGGGTCCATGTGACCTGGCCATTTAGCCCATGGTGTGCAAAAAAGTGCCGCTCAGAGGTAAAACAACCCAACGTTAAAGAACACGCTGGATGGCCTTGACGGGAGGCTACCATCTATCTCCCAACAGCTGTTCCAGTGGGTCCCCTCCCCCAACCTTCTCTGAGCCTTCGGGGTCCTTGTGACCTGGCCATTTAGCCCATGGTGTGCAAAAAAGTGCCGCTCAGAGGTAAAACAACCCAACGTTAAAGAACACGCTGGATGGCCTTGACGGGAGGCTACCATCTGTCTCCCAACAGCTGTTCCAGTGGGTCCCCTCCCCCAACCTTCTCTGAGCCTTCGGGGTCCATGTGACCTGGCCATTTAGCCCATGGTGTGCAAAAAAGTGCCGCTCAGAGGTAAAACAACCCAACGTTAAAGAACACGCTGGATGGCCTTGACGGGAGGCTACCATCTGTCTCCTAACAGCTGTTCCAGTGGGTCTCCTCCCACAACCTTCTCTGAGTCTTCGGGGTCCATGTGACCTGGCCATTTAGCCCATGGTGTAAAAAAGTGCCGTTCAGAGGAAACCAACCCAACCCCGCAAGCGAAAGTAAGTTTATTTCCCACCCCGTTTAAAACACCAAAAGAATAAATCTTCTTTTAAATGTAGCAGAAAGAGTGACATCTAGGATCGTGCTTTATTCGGAAATAATTCAGCTGTTAGGATTAAATCCGCTCTGCCGTGAGGTTTGAGCGAATATCCGTAGACAGGCTGCAGAGATATTAGAATTCTCCAATCCTAGGTCACTCTTGCATGGAATGATGCAGCATTCAGCATCAGCTGAGAGTTGGTGGAAGTCGATCGTGGGAATAGAGGCCGAATCCCAAGGGGCTAAGACTGACCGACTCTAAGAGTTTTAGACTAAACACTTGGATCAAAGTTCATAAATCATTGGGGCGGGGGTGGCTCAGTCGGTAGCGCGCCAGGCTCGTAATCTGTACTTCCCAGGTTCGAGTCCCAGCTGGATCAGCGTTGAGATTTATCTCCGCAAAATTCCCCGCCCTGCCCACGGTCAGTAGGGGACGCCGATGGGCTTGGAAAGGCCGCCGTCCGTCGGATGGGACGTTAAACCGGGGCCCCGTGTGTGGGAGAGCCATACCCTGTGCACGTTAAAGAACACACTGGATGGCCTTGACGGGAGGCTACCATCTGTCTCCCAACAGCTGTTCCAGTGGGTCCCCTCCCCCAACCTTCTCTGAGCCTTCGGGGTCCTTGTGACCTGGCCATTTAGCCCATGGTGTGCAAAAAGTGCCTCTCAGAGGTAAAACAACTCAACCCATAAATCATTTGTTTTTTTTTTTCGTGTAAGGGGTTCTCCCCACGGTTTGGGAGAACTTGATATAAATAAATCCCTCCGACTCAAGCAGCTGCTTGCCACAGAGGTCTCACAAGAGCCTCTCAGTTTATACCCTATTGAGAAGGTCTGTGAGGAAGGGAAGACTTCAGCAGAAGGACAAACATCCATGCCTCACCTGGGGATCGAACCCAGGTGCTTTTGATCAGTAGTCAAGAACGCCCAGGGGATTCAACTGTTTAAAAAAATAGCCACGATTTTTCTTTTTTTAGCTTTGAACCCATTTTTTTTTAGCTAATAATGATAGCAAGCAACCAGTTTCGTTTCCCTGTCAGAAATTCCTGTCGTTGTCTGTGAGTCAGGGCTGGTTCAGTCGGTAGCGCGCCAGACTCGTAATCTGCAGTTCCCAGGTTCGAGTCCCAGCTGGGTCAGCGTTGAGATTTATCTCCGCAAAACTCACTGCCTTGCCCACGGTCAGTAGGGGATACCGCTGAGCTTGGAAAGTCCGCCGTCCGTCGGATGGGACGTTAACCCGTAACTCCGTGTGCGGGAGAGCCATACCCTGTGCCCGCTAAAGAACACGCTGGATAGACTTGACGAAGGCTACCATCTGTCTCTCAACAACTGTTCCAGTGGAGCCCCTCCCCCCAACCTTCGCTGAGCCTTCGGGGTCTTTGTGATCTGTCCATTTAGCCCATGGTGTGCAAAAAAGTGTCGCTCAGAGGTAAAACAACCCAACCCATAAAATTTGTTTTATCTCTGAGCTCGTAATCTGTAGTTCCCAGGTTCGAGTCCCAGCTGGGTCAGCGTTGAGATTTACTCCTCAAAATTCTCCGCCCTGCCCACGGTCAGTAGGGGACACCGATGGGCTTGGAAAGGCCGCCGTCCGTCGGATGGGATGTTAATCCGTGGCCTGTATGCGGAAGAGCCACACCCTGTGCACATTGAGAACACGCTGGATGGTCTTGACGAGAAGCTGTCATCTGTCTCCCAACAGCTGTTCCAGTGGGTCCCCTCCCCCAACCGTCTCTGAGCCTTCGGGGTCTTTGTGATCTGTCCATTTAGCCCATGGTGTGCGTAAAAGTGCTGCTTAGAGGTAAAACAATCCGAACTATTGATAAGGAGGAAGAAAAATTTTTTCGCTCAGAAGTAAAAAGATTGAGCCCTTTTTTTAAAAGAAATATTAAAATTCTTATTCGTGACCAGGTAGTGTAAGCAAGCTGTCCACCATTCCAGAGTGTGATTCCCACTCGTGTTTTCCAAATGTCTAAATGATGACATCTTTTTTTTTCCCCCCATCTCTCATCTCTCTCTCTCTGGCTCTTGTCAAAACGTAATTTGTTGATACATCTCGCAAATTAAAGACCTCGTTCTACAAAAGCTCTCTCTATTCGACAGATAGAGAGCCACGTTGCCTGGAGAAAAACGACTCTCTAAACAGAAGGAAACTGTCGCGTGTCACCAAACATGTAAATGCGAGTGCCGAACGCACCGCGAGCTCTAGGCCCTTCGAGAGTAGGCCACCTGTCACGTGATTCGTGTTGGGAACGTCCACGTGACCTGTAGGGCCACGTTTTACCAACACGACACGCCCATTATTAATGAGAAGTCAGTTTTAATGATAATAAACGTATCAGACGCTAATTGCAATTACCGTAATGGGCAGTGAAATGCTTCCCCACCGTCATCTTGGCGTTCGGCTCATCCTGTGACTCAATCCTCCTCAGGAAATCCAACTAAGGTTGCTCGAGATGGTGAGAGAAGACGAAACTGTGGGAGTCTCTGTGTCGTTGTCAACAGGACGAGAAAAAACCGGTTCAGTTATTGAGAAATGGTTCTTTGGACGGAAGATGGAACACCAGAAAGTTTATGTGTGACATCGATATGTTGTCACTTTTTTTTTTATCTGAAAGAGAGAACAAGAAGTCAGAAGATATTCATTCACACTATTATAAGTATCTGGTGAAGATAACTGATACTTTGGCTTCGAAAAAGAGGGAGTTTTGTAATCATTTTGAGTTGGGTTGTTTTACCTCTGAGCGACACTTTTTTGCACACTATGGGCTAAATGGCCAGGTCACATGGACCCCGAAGGCTCAGAGAAGGTTGGGGGAGGGGACTCACTGGAACAGCTGTTGGGAGACAGATTGTAGCCTCCCGTCAAGGCCATCCAGCGTGTTCTTTAACGTGCACAGTGTATGGCTCTCCCACACACGGGGCCACGGCTTAACGTCCCATCCGACGGACGGTGGGCTTTCCAAGCCCATCGGTGTCCCCTATGACCGTGGGCAGGGCGGGGAATTTTGCGGAGATAAATCTCAACGCTGACCCAGCTGGGACTCGAACCTGGGATTGGATTGGGTTGGGTTGTTTTACCTCTGAACGGCACTTTTTTGCACACCATGGGCTAAATGGCCAGGTCACATGGACCCCGAAGGCTCAGAGAAGGTCGGGGGAGGGGACCCACTGGAACAGCTGTTGGGAGACAGATGGTAGCCTCCCGTCAAGGCCATCCAGCGTGTTCTTTAACGTGCACAAGGTATGGCTCTCCCGCACACGGGGCCACGGCTTAACGTCCCATCCGACGGATGGCGGCCTTTCCAAGACCATCGGTGTCCCCTACTGACCGTGGGCAGGGCGGGAAATTTAGCGGAGATAAATCTCAACGCTGACCCAGCTGGGACTCGAACCTGGGAACTACAGATTACGAGCCTGGCGCGCTACCGACTGAGCCACCCCCGCCCCAATCATTTTGAGAAGGCACCAACTGGATAAGTCAATCGTTATGAGGACGCAGCAAAAGCTTTTTCAAGCATTTATCAGAATCACAAACTGGGTTTGTAAACAGTCATAGAATCAAACCAACTGGATTTTCAAGGATTCGTTGAATGAAATCAACTGGATTTTCAAGGATTCGTACCAAAAAGTACAATGGATTTTCAAGCATTTCCACGATTAAACCAACTGGATTTTCAAGGATTCGTTGAATGAAATCAACTGGATTTTCAAGGATTCGTACAAAAAAGTACAATGGATTTTTCAAGCATTTCCACCATTAAACCAACTGGATTTCAAGGATTCGTTGAATGAAATCAACTGGAATTTCAAGGTCTAGTAGAATGAAGACAACTGCATTTTCAAGGATTCGTAGAAAATAAACACACTGGATTTTCAAGCATTCCCACAATTAAACCAACTGGATTCTCAAAGAATTCGAAGAATGAAATCAAATGGATTTTCAAAGAATTCGTTGAAAATAAACACACTGGATTTTCAAGCATTTTCACGATTAAACCAATTGGATTCTCAAATAAATTTGTAGAATGAAATCAAATCGATTTTCAAGGATTCGTAGAAATGAAACACACTGGATTTTCAAGGATTCGTAGAAATGAAACACACTTGATTTTCAAGGATTCGTAGAAATGAAACACACTTGATTTTCAAGCATTCCCACAATTAAACCAACTGGATTCTCGAAGAATTCGTAGAATGAAATCAACTGGATTTTCAAGAATTCGTTGAAAATAAACACACTGGATTTTCAAGCATTTTCACGATTAAACCAACTGGATTCTCAAATAAATTTGTAGAATGAAATCAAATGGATTTTCAAGGATTCACAGAAATAAAACACACTGGATTTTCAAGGATTCGTAGAAATAAAACACACTGGATTTTCAATAATTCCCACAATTAAACCAACTGGACTTTCAAGGATTCGTAGAAATGATCCCAACATGATTTTCAAGCCATCCTGTAAATCGCCAATTGGATTTTCAAGCAATCGTAGAATGCATTAATCGTATATGCATACATTCTTACAATATAAAAACTGAATTTATAATCTTTGTTAGAAAGCATCAACTTGGATTTACTATCTTTCTTAGAACACACCAGTCGCATTTCGAATCCTTCTTAGAATGCACCAACGTACAGAGAATTGCTTTGACATTCAGAAAAACAATCTATTAAATGATACTTGGAATAATATCATTACAGAAACATTATCGATCTGTGCTTATAATGTTCTTATGATAATGGCAATGCATTCTCCCATGACGTCATGGACTTTGAAAGAGCAAACTTTGAGTATGGTTGTTTAACATCTGGGTGAGACTTTTGTGCGCATTGGGATAGTTGGCCAGTACACAAGGACCCCAAAGACTCAGAGAAGGTTTAGGAAGGAAATCCACTGGACACAATTGGGACTCGAACCTGGGAACATATGACTACGAGCCTAGTGCGCTACACATTGCCTGGCTGTACCATGTGCACCATTATTCAAATCGCTAGATGATACTGTGGGAGTCCACCATTTTTCCCTTTCAGCTAGTGTCCTTCGAACCTGCCAATGAGCAACGAATGTTTTATATATAGCCTCTTTCATGGGGAAACAACCAATCGGAACTCGCAATAAAATTAAAACACCATCTACGGCAAGCGACGTATTGAAGGAAGAGAAGGTGGCTGACCTTCGGTGTGACCTCCTTCTTTAATATAGTGAGTTTCCATTTCAGTTTTTCTATTGCCATGGCGTGGGAATTCGCTCCAAACCTTTGTCTAGATACATTGTAATAACTGAGAAAAAGAGAAAAAATAAATGGGGAGTCGGAATGTATGTCTTTTCTCTAATGGTAGATAAAACCTTAAAACAAAAGCGAAAAGACTAACTTTTAAACTCTCCCATTACTACTAGGAAACGACGTTATTCGATTGGTTCGGTTGTTTTACCTCTGAGCGGCATTTTTTTTGGACACCATGGGCTAAATGGCTAGGTCACAAAGACCCCGAAGGCTCAGAGAAGGTTGATGGAGGGAACCCACTGGAACAGTTGTTGGGAGACAGATGTTAGCCTCCCGTCAAGGCCATCCACTGTGTTCTTTAACGTTGGGTTGTTTTACCTCTGAGCGGCATTTTTTTTTGGACACCATGGGCTAAATATCCAGGTCACAAGGACCCCGAAGGCTCAGAGAAAGTTTGTGGAGGAAACCCACTGAAACAGTTGTTGGGAGACAGATGTTAGCCTCCCGTCAAGGCCATCCAGCGTGTTCTTTAACGTGCACAGGGTATGGCTCTCCCGCACACGGAGCCACGGCTTAACGTCCCATCCGACGGACGGCGGCCTTTCCAAGCCCATCGGTGTTCCCTACTGACCTATTCGATTGGTAGTCTGAACTATATACCTAAGCAAAAGCATTCATAACCCTACGATAAAAATTAAAACAACAGGGTGAATTATGGTAGAGCTGTCTCTAGCTATTATCATCCCAAAACTCGTGCCTCATTTTAGTAGATTTTAAATTCAAAAGAAAAAACTGGTTCTTATTTCCGAATTTATTTTGATTTAGCCTCCACAATCTGACGACCTAAACTCGGAAAGTGAGGGGGGGCATAGTTTTTTGTATCTTTGCGCAGTTAATTTTTTTCATCCGGTTTACTCCCCTATTTTTCTCCTCCTTCGAAAGTACATAATATCCCCCTCATCGTCCTCCAACTGTTTTCTACCAGCTACAGAGACCCACAGTTAGACCATTCTATTCCTCCCTCCCCCCTTCATTCACCTCCCCCCTCCCACGCTCTGGACAACATAACTCTATAGGGGATAGGGCGAAAGGCATAGCAATGGGGAGGAAATTGGAAAGAGGGGGGGATAGTCAATTGTAATTCGACCTGCTGCTCGCTTGCGCAACCCAGGGTACAGACAGACTAAGCAGCTCGACGCGTGATGGAGCAAGAGAGTGAGTTGCCGCCGCCGCCGTTGCCGCCACCAAGCCAGGGAGCGCCTGGATACATCCAACGCTAGCACGCATACATACTCACATCGACACACAGATATTCCGCAGCGTGAACCAGGACCTGAGCTTGACCAGAACCCCGCGCGAAGCGAAGCCAACAGCCGGGTCTGGCCCCCCATGTACGGGAGTGGTTAATGAAGTTAATTAGCACGGTAGGGGGGCTGGGATAGGGGAGGGCTAATTGATGTTGTAGGCGCCTTGTTAATTACACATAGGCCGCTCGCCGGCCAAGATTGATCCTGCACTCCGGTCTATACACACCGGTACCAACTAATGATTGTTCTCGGCTGCTGGCCAAGTGGCCTGGACAGTTAGGTAAATGGTTTTCTCAAGTTTGACACGTACGCCCTGAGACACGTGCGCATTACACACGCACGCACACTTAGCGCGCACCGCTGACTTCGTGCTGGCTGCGCACGCACGCAGCACCGCACGCCCACGAACGTGCGTATACTGGGCCAAGTGTTGCGCCAGAATAAGGCACCTTGGCGCGAGCATCTAAGGGATGGATGAGGAGGAGACAGATGCCGGGATGAACTGTGCGGAGATCTGATGAGAGTTATCTATCACTCCATCCGGATGCTGTGAGGAACGCTTAAGATCGACGTTCGTTCCTTCTACGCCCGAGACATACGATATTGATATCTACATCTTCCTGCGTTTGAGCATCCTGTCGACACGTGGTCGCGTGCGTTGCTGAAGCATCACCTTTCCTTCATCGACCGTTTAGATTTGCAATTAGGGTGTTAGAAAAATCAGAAAGATGGTTTATTTGTGAGGAGTGGGAACGCTTTTTTTTTTAAAAAATAACCTCTTATGCGGATCCCTAACAGACTGTTAGAATTTTGTTTTTTGTTGATCTAAAGCCATAGGAAGTTCGATAATCTCGAAAAATAAGTGTTTTACTGGAAAATGAGGTTGAGAATAAAGATCTCAATTAAATCTATCCGAGTGTTGATTTTCAATTATATTGGGTCGGTGTTTGAATTGGAAGTTGGAATATTTAATAGCAGTGGGGATAGTTCTAACTGACAAACGTCTCACGATACAGGTCCCTACCAAAGTGTTGTGGAATTTCCATGTTAAAGAAAGGGAACCTAACTTCGAAAACATGCATTTAACGGAAAAAATGTGACTGAAGATAAATTAATCATAATCTATTTAAATCTCGATTTTCAACAATATTTGTTCAGTAAAGTTGGGTTGTTTTACCTCTGAGCGGCACTATTTTGCACACCGTGGGCTAAATGGCCAGGTCACATGGACCCCGAAGGCTCAGAGATGGTTGGGGGAGGGGACCCACTGGAACAACTGTTGGGAGACAGATGGTAGCCTCCCGTCAAGGCCATCCAGCGTGTTCTTTAACGTGCAGAGGGTATGGCTCTCCCTCACACGGGGCCACGGCTTAACGTCCCATCCGACGGACGACGACCTTTCCAAGCCCATCGGTGTCCCCTACTGACCGTGGGCAGGGCGGGGAATTTTGCGGAGATAAATCTCAACGCTGACCCAGCTGGGACTCGAACCTGGGAACTACAGATTACGAGCCTGGCGCGCTACCGAATTGAACCATCCCCGTTCCCCGTTCAGTAAAGAGTTGCTAAAGCTGAAATATTTCGCAATAATAATGGGCCATAATAATTTAATTCAGAAATTAATTAAAAGGTAATAATTATTACATCAAATCATTTAACGTAATGATCAAATCATTTAATGTTCGATCTGGCAACTTTCGCGTGACACGAAGGTTGCCAGATCACTAATTTCTAAAAAAAAAAAAATCGGTGCCAGATATTTTTTCTGAATTCTGTAATCAACCATAGTGTTCGGATACTTTTTTGAGCGACTGTAAATGTGGATGCTTTGCTGAAAAAGGTCGGGAATGCAATTTGGTTACTTATGAAGTGTCTCAGGCATCAGATGGCTTGACTTTGTAAGTAATAGAAAAGGAATCGGCAACCTCCTTTAAGCAGCATAGTGTACAGTCACTCAAAAAAGTATCCAAACGCCATGGTTAATTAAAAAATTCAGAAAAAATATCTGGCAACGATTTTTTCAGAAATTAGTGATCTGGCATCCTTCGTGTACTGTACACGAAGGATGCCAGATGACTAATTTCTGAAAAAATCGTTGCCAGATATTTTTTCTGAATTTTGTAATCAACCATAGCGTTCGGATACTTTTTTGAGCGACTGTACAAAGAGGATGCGCGTTGATTCAGCCATGTTGCCCGTATGCATGACTACAAATTAGGGATTAGGGGTTCTTTCTTCTGAAAGCAGTTAAAATAAAAATATTTTGTAAATTTATTACATTAAGGTTAATTTTACACCTCTAAATGATAGTTGAATATGAGTCATTAATCTATGATTTGCTTGATGATTGATTTTTCATTAATTATTGATTGGAATCTCTAGATGATTAATTAAGAACAGTAATCATTTATTAGGATCCACTGACAATTCATCGGATACGATTTATTATTTATCAAAAATAATTTGATTTAATAATTAATCAAATTTCATTCGTTTTTGTAGATTCATTTTTAATTTATTAGAGTTAATTATTTTTAAATTCATCGATAATTTATGAGATTCAATTAGTTATTACGTTCATTGATAATTGATTATATTTCATTAAATATATTCTATTAATCGTTTATTAGGTGTCATTAATTAGATTTACTATAGTATATTACGTTTCATCCACCGTTGAATCTATTCTTAATAATAATTAAGGTTTATTTGTTAAGATCCATTGGTTACATTGATTATTAGTTTTGTAAGTACATTTATTATTAGTTTAATAAGTCTCTAGCCGTCCCGTGGCCGAGTGGTTAGCGCGCTTGGCTGTTGATCTAAGGGACCTGGGTTCGAGCCCCGGGTAAGGCATGGATGTTTGTGTTGTTTTCTGCTAAGGTCCTGCCATCCTCTCAGATATTCTACTGTGGCATATAAACTGACAGGCTCCTGTCAGAATTCTGTGGCAAGCAGCTGCTTGAGGGGGTATTTATATTTTATATATATATAATAAGTCTCTAAAGATGGTTAATTTTGCGTTTAACACTGGATTTGTTTAAAATCGTATGAAATGCTTTCACTTTCATTTGCTTGGTTTTAATTGGCATCATCAGATTGCAGTTTGTAATCTAGATGCTTAATAAGACCAATGTTTCCAAACTTGTTATCAGTGGCGGAATCCCTGAAAGATAGTGACAAGTCCTGCAGAACCCCTGAATGATATCTTCAATTTCTACGGAACCTCTGAATGATATTGTCAAGTCCTGTGGAAATCCTGGACAATATTGTCAAATTCTACGAAACCCCCTGAACGATATGTATATGTCTTATGGACTGACCGAAATTGCCAAGTGTTACATGACCCCAACTAATACAAAAGATGGGGTTTAGAAAGGGTAAAGGGGCTATTAGGAAGGTTAAAAGGGGGGGGGGGGGTTAGAAAGGTAAAGTGGAGTTAGAAAGAATAAAATGGACGTTATAAGGTTTGACGATCCGGACGTCTCTTTCTGACGTCCGGCGGCGTCAGAAAGGCAAGAAAGTGGCGTTAGAAAAGGCAGAAAGTGGCGTTAGAAAGGGTAAAGTGGGAGTTATAAAGTATAAAGGGGAAGTTAGAAAGGGTAAAGTGGCGTTAGAATAAAGTGGGCGTTATAAAATGTAAAGGGGAAGTTAGAAAGGGTAAAGTGGGCGTTATAAAGTATAAAGGGGAAGTTAGAAAGGGTAAAGTGGAGTTAGAATAAAGTGGGCGTTATAAAGTGTAAAGGGGGCGTTAGAAAGGGTAAAGTGGGCGTTATAAAGTATAAAGGGTAAGTTAGAAAGGGTAAATTGGCGTTAGAATAAAGTGGGCGTTATAAAGTGTAAAGGGGCGTTAGAAAGGGTGGGCGTTATAAAGTATAAAGGGGAAGTTAGAAAGGGTAAAGTGGCGTTAGAATAAAGTGGGCGTTATAAAGTGTAAAGGGGGCGTTAGAAAGGGTAAAGTGGGCGTTATAAAGTATAAAGGGGAAGTTAGAAAGGGGTAAAGTGGCGTTAGAATAAAGTGGGCATTATAAAGTGTAAAGGGGGCGTTATAAACAGTAATTTTATTTTTGTGTAATTTTACCGAAGTCACGTGACACGAAGGTTGCCAGATCACTAATTTCTAAAAAAATCGTTACCAGATATTTTTTCTGAATTCTGTAATCAACCATAGTGTTCGGATACTTTTTTGAGCGACTGTACAAATCAAAATGTAGTTTGAAAATGAAACAACCCAAAGTAACAGATTTGAAAAACATTCTACCATCTGTATCTCTCCTTTAATAAGCTTTGGATGTTCCTTTGAACTTAAAGAAGCGTTAATTGATACCTCTGATGATCTCAGGAACATTCCTTCGCATCCTTCCGTGCAAGGAGGAGAAGAAAAAAAAAAACCCGCGACGTGACGTCAACTAAGAGTGATGCTTTGACTAATTCCCGGTCTTGAATCGCCATCTGCCCTTCGTATCTCCGAATTTAATTTGTGCTTTTTCTTTCACAGGTTTTTTTTTTTCAAAAAGCCATTAAACGCAACTACGATTTGAAAGGCCCAATATTCATTTATTATTACTCAGACAATAAACTTCATGCCAATGATTCATTCGACAAATTTATGAAATAAGACGGGATATGAATGAAGAGGGGGGAAAAAAAGCGGGGCAGGGGGAGGGGGGGGAATGAATCCAAAGAAAGTCAAGTTTCTCTTTATCCTAATGGGCAAAAGATCGCGAGTGTTTTAATTAAGCTCGACTGATGAAACCTTTTCAACTAAGTAACCGCTGCTGATGTAAAAGGATAAGGAGCGACTACATCTCCAAGATTAAATTTGCTCCCTTTCCTTGGGATGACGGAGCAGCATCGCGAATGCGCACATACGGAGAGAGTCGTTCGTCGCTGCATTTGCCGCCGATTCCGCTGATGCGGTCGGCGTTAATCTAATAGCACCGCGTGCAGCATCCCGCGGGGCACAGAAAGCCAAAGACGCGCCTGAAAGCAATTAGCTGTTGTTCTGAGCAGCGCGTGCACGGATGGATCTGCGTCTCACCATCCCTTAATGGTGATGTGAACAGCATCCTTTTTTTTTATTGTTGGCGATGAGAAACTGAAAAAGCGAAAAACAGGCGAAGGCGATCAGTGTGATGCCACCGCTTCTTCATGATGATCATCATCATGATAGAATACTCTCAACCTCCTCATCGTCTTCCCTCCCCTCTATTCCCCCCTCCCGTTCGACCTCCCAGGATACTTGTCGTAATACCCCCCAGTAGATGTGAAACAAGGAGACGGCTTTTAAAGTTCATCTTTATCTAGCATTGCAGTTAGCTAGTGATTGAACGTTGGGAAGAGAGCGTAATTAAAAACGCTTTATCCCCTGCATTAAACGCCCCACGTGGCCGCTAACATCTTGGCTTTGTCGGTCTTCCTCCCTTTTCTACTTCCTTTTTTCTTTTTTATTAATTTCTTCCTTTTTGTTGTCGACCTTTTTAATCCGCTGACTTAACCCTAACAAGTTTTTAATTGACTCGTATAATAGGATCGTTGCAAGGAAGATTTCCCAGCCAATTAGGAGAGTCTTGCGGTTGCGAAGTTCGTCGGGGGTAGAGAGCGAAAAGTTGCCGTCGGCTTCGGGTCGACAGGCCGCTCGCGTGTACGTGCTTATTGATTTGTGACGGAGAAAGAACGGCTCTCTTCTCTCGGATATGAGAGCATTTGCCGATCTAGAGAGAGAGGGAATGTTCTTTTGCGGAGAGGGAATGCGGGCAGACAAGGTCAGGTGAACGAAGTGGCTTTGGGAAACCACTTAGTGCCAACGCCAACGTACCTGTGGATAAAGAAGTATTAACGTTTTTTTCTATTGGTTGGGGCCTTGATTGGCTCGTTGATGAGATCCATCGCTAAGTAAGGTATTTAATGTTTTGTTTTGTAATTTATGTGAAATTTTTAATCTCTTTCGTTTAATAAGTGAACTAGTTAAGCTCTAAAGATTACAATGTTTTTTTCTGAAGTGGAAGGAAGATTAAATTTTGTTAGATCTTGCGGAGCAATGGACAGTGCTGCAAGATTCTTTATGTAGTCCGCAAAACTCCCCGCCCTGCCACGGTCAGTAGGGGACACCGATGGGCTTGGAGAGGCCTCCGACCGTCGGATGGGACGTTAAGCCGTGGCCCCGTGTGCGGGAAAGACATACTCTGTGCACGTTAAAGAGCACGCTGGATGGCCTTGACAGGAGGCTACCATCTGTCTCCCAACAGCTGTTCCAGTGGGTCTCCTCCCCCAACCTTCTCTGAGCCTTCGGGGTCCATGTGACCTGGCCATTTAGCCCATGTTATGCAAAAAAGTGCCGCTGAGAGGTAAAAAAACCCAACGTTAAAGAACACGCTGAATGGCCTTGACGGGAGGCTACCATCTGTCTCCCAACAGCTGTTTCAGTGGGTCCCCTCCCCCAACCTTCTCTGAGCCTTCGGGGTCCATGTGACTGGCCATTTAGCCCATGGTGTGCAAAAAAGTGCCGCTTAGAGGTAAAACAACCCAACGTTAAAGAACACGCTGGATGGCCTTGACGGGAGGCTACCATCTGTCTCCCAACAGCTGTTCCAGTGGGTCCCCTCCCCCAACCTTCTCTGAGCCTTCGGGGTCCTTGTGACCTGGCCATTTAGCCCATGGTGTGCAAAAAAGTGCCGCTCAGAGGTAAAACAACCCAACCTTGTGTAGCAGTCTAAATCAGGGACATGAAACCTTTGAAGCTTGCAAGAGTGAATGGAGATGGGGGTTAATATTCCGAAGTGGTTGAGAACTGGGTTTCAGTTTAAAGCAGTTTTTCGTTTGTTCTTGAGAAGTATCTAGGAAAGTTTCAGAATACGATTAGCCACGTTGTGCTCACGGATTGAAAAATATACCTCCAATTAAACAGGCTGAAAGTATAAAAAAAAAATAAATAAATACCCCCTCAAGCAGCTGCTTGCCACAGAGGTCTGACAGGAGCCTGTCAGTTTATATGCCATAGTAGAAGGTCTGAGAGTATTGTTTGCAAAAAATTAAGGACCAACTCATATGTATAAAAAAATGTAATCAAAATAAAGAGGTTTCCAAGATTTATCCCATTGCTGCTTCATTTCATCAGGGATTTTTAATCAAAGCAAAATACAAGCATGTTTTTTTTTTTAACTCTGAATGGCTCTTCCTTTGCACCCAATGGGATTAAATGGCCTGGCCGCAAAAGCACCGAGGATTGCTTTGTTTCAGCTCTGAGCGGCACGTTTTTGCACACAATGGGTTAAATGGTCAGATCACAAGGACCCCAAAGGCTCAGAGCAGGTTGGGGACCCACTGGAACAGCTGCTGGGAGACAGATGGTAGTTCCCGTCAAGACCAACCAGCGTGTTCTTTAACGTGCACGGAGTATGGCTCTCCCGCACACGGACCCATGGCTTAACGTCCCATCCGACGGACGGCTGGTTTTTCAAGACGATCGGTGTCCCCTACCTCGGGAGGGGAGTTTTGCGGAGATAAATCTCAACGCTGACCCAGCAGGAGCTCCAAAGGTTCAGAAACTGTTGGGCATCTGCTGGACAGCTGTTGTCAGACAGATGAAAGCCGCTTGTTAAGATCATCCAACATGCACAGGATACGGCTGTCCTGCACACGGGGACACGGCTTAATATCCCTTCCAAAGGATGGTGGCCTTTCCAAGCTGCATCAGTGTTCCCTTTTTACTTAGGACAGAGTGAGAGTAGCAGTAATAAATCTCAACGATGTCCCAGCTGGGTCAGCGTTGAGATTTATCTCCTCAAAATTCCCCGCCCTGCCCACGGTCAGTAGGGGACACCGATGGGCTTGGAAAGGCGGCCGTCCGTCGGATGGGACGTTAAGCCGTGGCGCCGTGTGCGGGAGAGCCATACCCTGTGCACGTTAAAGAACACGCTGGATGGCCTTGACGGGAGGCTACCATCTGTCTCCCAACAGCTGTTCCAGTGGGTCTCCTCCCCCAACCTTCTCTGAGCCTTCGGGGTCCATGTGACCTGGCCATTTAGCCCATGGTGCGCAAAAATGTGCCGCTCAGAGGTAAAACAACCCAACCCAACCCTCTATTGTGCACTAACTCTTCTTTTTAAAAGCTGAGAGTGGTATCTGACACGCACCTACCGAGCAAACCCACGACCCAGAAGAATAAGGCAATAATTATTTTCATAAATTTTGTGACGTAAACGGGCGTAACACAGGCAACTATTCACCCGATTCGAAAATGCGAGGGGTTTTTTAGAAACAGAAAAAATCAGCCTAAGCACGTGCTGACAAAGTTTGATTGATTAGAGGGGGGGGGGTGGTATTAGAGGGTCACACACAACTTGGATTTGAAAAGGTTTTTTGATTTAAGGAAAAGTCTGTTTCTGCCGAATTGTGAAAATATTAATCCGCACCAGACAATGACGTTATTTATATTTTCTGTGCTATTCCACGCTTTAACGGAGTTTAATCACAGGAGTTGTGGACTGTGTGGCTCAGTTGGTGCAGCGTCAGGTTCGTAACTTTGTGTGTCCTGGTTCGAGTATCCACAATGCCTTTCTTCATATTTTTATCTCAGCTGTACCCTCGGTGAGAAAGCGAATGCAGAGAGGTTTAGAAAGGTCGACGTCCGTTGTATCGGGGGGGGGGGGGGGGGGTTCAGTCGGTAGCGCGCCGCCAAGCTCGTAATCTGCAGTTCCCAGGTTCGAGTCCCAGCTGGGTCAGCGTTGAGATTTATCTCCGAAAAACTCCCCGCCCTGCAAACGGTCAGTAGGAGACACCGATGGGCTTGGAAAGGCCTCCGTCCGTCGGATGGGACGTTAAGCTGTGGCCCCATGTGCGGGAGAGCCATACCCTGTGCACGTTAAAGAACACGCTGGATGGCCTTGACGGGAGGCTACCATCTGTCTCTTAACAGCTGTTCTGGCTACCATCTGTCTCTTAACAGCTGTTCTGGCTACCATCTGTCTCTTAACAGCTGTTCCAGTGGGTCCCCTTTCCCAACCTTCTCTGAGACTTCGGGGTCCTTGTGACCTGGCCATTTAGCCCATGGTGTGCAAAAAAGTGCCGCTCAGTGGTTAAACAACCCAACGTTACAGAACACGCTGGATGGCCTTGATGGGAGGCTACCATCTGTCTACTAGCAGCTGTTCCAGTGGGTCCCCTCCCCCAACCTTCTCTGAGTCTTTGGGGTCCTTGTGACCTGGCCATTTAGCTCATGATGTGCAAAAAAGTGCCGCTCAGAGGTATAACAACCCAACCCGTTGTATTGGATTGTTCTTTATGTAGAAGAGTTAAGAACACGTTAAAGACATTGAGTGAAAGTTTTCACCTGTCTTCTAATAATCATACAGTTGATCCCCCCTTTGATACTGAGCTCTAAGCCCTTGGGGTCTTTGTAACCTGACAAATTTTCCCATTATGTGCGCAAAATTTACGCTCAGAATTAAAGCAACCGAAAAGTTTCAAGAGAGTTGCTTCCACTGAATCATTAATTGTAATAATAAAAGCAATTAAAATCCTTAAAACATCATGCGATCCTTGTGCTCTTAAAGAGAAAGAATCTTCTGTTTCTCCATCATTGTCTGCTGCCCAGTTTCCACTTGACGACGAAGCGTTCATTGGCCGCTTGTTTGTTTTCTACTGAGGGACGGACGGACGCACGGACGGACGGAGCCTCCGGCCTCGTGTTACCACCGCTGGCTGGCTTTTGGATGAAATGAATTATCCTCATTTTATACATTTATGAGTCGCGTAATTTTATGAATATTAGAAAAGGCATCGTGCCATTTAGACTTGTTGCCAAGCTGGATCATTAATTATTTCAGCCTGCTTTCATTACAAGCTCCAGTTGATGATGAGACAGAGAGGAATGTGGGATTCGCTCTCTCTCTCTCTGATGCCGAGCTAGGAGGCCAGATGGATTGACTCTGAAGCAGATGGTGTGCAGGAAGGGAGGATGCGGCTAAGGAATGAAATGTCCTATGCAGGAATTAGGTTGGGTTGTTTTACCTCTGAGCGGCACTTTTTTGCACACCATGGGCTAAATGGCCAGGTCACATGGACCCCGAAGGCTCAGAGAAGGTTGGGGGAGGGGACCCACTGGAATAGCTGTTGGGAGACAGATGGTAACCTCCTGTCAAGGCCATCCAGCGTGTTCTTTAACGTGCACAGAGTATGACTCTCCCGCACACGGGGCCACGGCTTAACGTCACATCCGACGGACGGCGACCTTTCCAAGCCCATCGGTGTCCCCTACTGACCGTTTGCAGAGCGGGGAGTTTTTGCGGAGATAAATCTCAACGATGACTCAGCTGAATCCACTCGAACCTGGAAATTGCAGATTACGAGCCTGGCGCGCTACCGACTGAGCCACCCCCGCCCCTTTTACCTCTGAGAGGCACTTTTTTGCACACCATGGGCTAAATGGCCAGGTCACAAGGACCCCGAAGACTCAGAGAAGGTTGGGGGAGGGGACCCACTGGAACAGCTGTTGGGAGACAGATGGTAGCCTCCCGTCAAGGCCATCCAGTGTGTTCTTTAAAATGCACAGAGTATGGCTCTCTCGTATACGGGGCCACGTCTTAAAGTACCCATCCGACGGACGACGGCCTTTCCAATCCCATTGGTGTCCCCTACTGACCGAGTGTAGGGAGAGGAGTTTTGCGGAGATAAATCTTAACGCTGACTCAGCTGGGATTCGAACCTGGGAACTACAGATTACGAGCCTGGCGCGCTACCGACTGAGCAACCTTCACCCTTATGAAAGAAAGGAACTAAGTCCTATAAAATAAATACTTTTTTTTATGAAAGGAAAGGAATTCGTATAAAAGAAATATTATTTTGAAAAATAGTCTGAGGAAATGAAATTCTACAGAAGTAAATAAAGTAAGTTGTGGAGTTGTTTTACTGTGAGCAGCATTTTTCCAATCGGCTAAATGGCCATGTCAAGGACCCCGCCGTGTCGGCGATGAATTTTTTGGCGGCAGTGGCTCAGTCGGTAGCGCGCCTGGCTCGTAATCTGTAGTTCCCAGGTTCGAGTCCCAGCTGGGTCAGCGTTGAGACTTTTCTCCGGAAAAATCCCCGCCCTGCCCACGGTCAGTAAGGGATACCGATGGGCTTGAAAATACCGCCGTCCGTCGGATGGGACGTTAAGCCTTGACCCCATGTGCGGGAGAGCCATACCCTCTGCACGTTAAAGAACACGCTGGATGGCCTTGACGGGAGGCTACCATCTGTCTCCCAACAGCTATTCCAGTGGGTCCCCTCCCCCAACCTTCTCTGAGCCTTCGGGGTCCATGTGACCTGTTATCTCCGCAAAAATTCCCCGCCCTGCCCACGGTCAGTAGGGGACACCGATGGGCTTGGAAAGGCCGCCGTCCGTCGGATGGGACGTTAAGCCGTGGCCCCGTGTGCGGGAGAGCCATACCCTGTGCACGTTAAAGAACACGCTGGATGGCCTTGACGGGAGGCTACCATCTGTCTCCCAACAGCTGTTCCAGTGGGTCCCCTCCCCCAACCTTCTCTGAGCCTTCGGGGTCCATGTGACCTGGCCATTTAGCCCATGGTGTGCAAAAAAGTGCCGCTCTGAGGTAAAACAATCCAATCCAATCCAATCCATGTGACCTGGCCATTTAGCCCATGGTGTGCAAAAAAGTGCCGCTCAGAGGTAAAACAACCCAACGTTAAAGAACACGCTTCATGGCCTTGACGGGAGGCTACCATCTGTCTCCCAACAGCTGTTCCAGTGGGTCCCCTCCCCCAACCTTCTCTGAGCCTTCGGGGTCCATGTGACCTGGCCATTTAGCCCATGGTGTGCAAAAAAGTGCCGCTCAGAGGTAAAACAACCCAACCCAACTTACGAAAGCTAAAAGTAACTGTTTAAGCTTTTACTCGTTTTAACAGCACAGCTGGAAAACGATCTAAGATAAGCGAATGAAAATCGAAAATTGAGATAATTAAAATATCCTGTCAAAAGTTTGTGTGCTTGTTGGGAGTTTCACACGCTCCAAGCTAGGCGTCGGTATTTACTACTCTAATTCCTGTTTGCGGTGAAACGGAAAAGCCGTGATTTAGTGGTAAACTGATCCCCAAATCGTTGCTAAGCAACCTAGTGGAGAAGCGCTCTTGCGTATCTCCTTTTGGCACTTAGGGGGGGTGCATCGGTGGGTCTCGTCTCACCAATTGTGCGGTCCTGTCTTACATGCTCTTCTAGTAAATGATCATCAGTCATTAAGAATATGAGTTTTGTATCGTTGAATAAAATATTCTCGAAATGTACTTTTGTATTATTTTATAACGGAAGGGGTTAAGAACACCTGAATTCGCGGCTATTAATGTGTCGAGTGGTTGGGATTTCGAACCTGGGAACTACAGATTATTCTTGGGAATTTTCCGGGGATAAGTCTAAGTAAGCAGGGCGGGGATTTTTCCGGAGATAAGTCTCTTTTTTTGCACACCATGGGCTAAATGGCCAGATCACATGGACCCCGAAAGCTCAGAGAAGGTTGGGGGAGGGGACCCACTGGAACAGCTGTTGGGAGACAGATGGTAGACTGCCGTCAAGGCCATCCAGTGTGTTCTTTAACGTTGGATTGTTTTACCTCTGAGCGGCACTTTTTTGCACACCATGGGCTAAATGGCCAGGTCACATGGACCCCGAAGGCTCAGAGAAGGTTGGGGGAGGGGACCCACTGGAACAGCTGTTGGGAGACAGATGGTAGACTCCCGTCAAGGCCATCCAGTGTGTTCTTTAACGTTGGATTGTTTTACCTCTGAGCGGCACTTTTTTGCACACCATGGGCTAAATGGCCAGGTCACATGGACCCCGAAGGCTCAGAGAAGGTTGGGGGAAGGGACCCACTGGAACAGCTGTTGGGAGACAGATGGTAGCCTCCCGTCAAGGACATCCAGCGTGTTCTTTAACGTGCACAGGGTATAGCTGTCCCGAAAACGGGGCCACGGCTTAACGTCCCATCCGACGGACGGCGGCCTTTCCTAGCCCATCGGTGTCCCCTACTGACCGTGGGCAGGGTGGGGAATTTTGCGGAGATAAATCTCAACGCTGACCCAGCTGGGACTCGAACCTGGGAACTACAGATTGCGAGTCTGGCGCGCTACCGACTGAGCCACCCCCGCCCCAATTTTGTGGAAGAAACTGTTGCAAATCGTTCAGAAGAAAAATGAAAAGGTGGTGCTGATTTTGTTCTTCTGGAGTTACCATTTGGAAATGCCTTCTCCAGAAAAACAAAATCAGCACCATCTTTTTTAAAGTTTTTTGTTTTATGAATCGTATGCGGTTCATAAAACAAATACGGTGAGGGTGGCTCAGTCGGTAGCGCGCCAGGCTCGTAATCTTATAGTTCCCAGGTTCGAGGCCCATTTATCTCCGCAAAACTCCTCGCCATGCAAACGGTCATTAGGGGACACCGATGGGCTTGGAAAGGTCGTCGTCCATCGGATGCGACGTCAAGCCGTGCCCCGTGTACGGGAGAGCCATACTCTGTGCAGGTCAAAGAACACGCTGGATGGTTCAGGAGGAATTTATTTTCATTTTTAATCAGTTGAGGTCTGCATTTTATTATAAAAGATAATAAACGAAATACAATTACTATCCTTTTATTATTGAAACGTTAGTAGGTTTTGGTATTAGAAACTATATTAAATTTCATTTTCAATGACTTCATCTTCTACTGAACGCATTCCCATTCTCTATACTCGCTTCATGATGCTGTCGAGCCAAGCGAGTAAGCCACAACAGTTCGTTATCGTGATTATGACAGAATGTATTGCTTGCAGGCTGCACAAAATTACTTCGCGGGTCGCCCCTCACCTAGAGAAATGTTATCGATTGAAAAGTGATCAGAACTTAAACTTTCATAATCAAAGAGTTAGGAGTACTCGCTTCATGATGCTGTCGAGCCAAGCTAGTAAGCCACAACAGTTCGTTATCGTGATTATGATAGAACGTATTGCTTGCAGGCTGCACAAAATTACTTCGCTGGTCGCCCCTCACCTAGAGAAATGTTATCCATTGAAAAGTGATCAGAACTTAAACTTTCATAATCAAAGAGTTAGGAGTACTCGCTTCATGATGCTGTCGAGCCAAGCTAGTAAGCCACAACAGTTCGTTATCGTGATTATGACAGAATGTATTGCTTGCAGGCTGCACAAAATTACTTCGCTGGTCGCCCCTCACCTAGAGAAATGTTATCCATTGAAAAGTTATCAGAACTTAAACTTTCATAATCAAAGAGTTAGGAGTACTCGCTTCATGATGCTGTCGAGCCAAGCTAGTAAGCCACAACAGTTCGTTATCGTGATTATGACAGAATGTATTGCTTGCAGGCTGCACAAAATTACTTCGCTGGTCGCCCCTCACCTAGAGAAATGTTATCCATTGAAAAGTTATCAGAACTTAAACTTTCATAATCAAAGAGTTAGGAGTACTCGCTTCATGATGCTGTCGAGTCAAGCTAGTAAGCCACAACAGTTCGTTATCGTGATTATGACAGAATGTATTGCTTGCAGGCTGCACAAAATTACTTCGCTGGTCGTCCCTCACCTAGAGAAATGTTATCCATTGAAAAGTTATCAGAACTTAAACTTTCATAATCAAAGAGTTAGGAGTACTCGCTTCATGATGCTGTCGAGTCAAGCTAGTAAGCCACAACAGTTCGTTATCGTGATTATGACAGAATGTATTGCTTGCAGGCTGCACAAAATTACTTCGCGGGTCGCCCCTCACCTAGAGAAATGTTATCGATTGAAAAGTGATCAGAACTTAAACTTTCATAATCAAAGAGTTAGGAGTACTCGCTTCATGATGCTGTCGAGCCAAGCTAGTAAGCCACAACAGTTCGTTATCGTGATTATGATAGAACGTATTGCTTGCAGGCTGCACAAAATTACTTCGCTGGTCGCCCCTCACCTAGAGAAAGGTTATCCATTGAAAAGTTATCAGAACTTAAACTTTCATAATCAAAGAGTTAGGAGTACTCGCTTCATGATGCTGTCGAGCCAAGCTAGTAAGCCACAACAGTTCGTTATCGTGATTATGACAGAATGTATTGCTTGCAGGCTGCACAAAATTACTTCGCTGGTCGCCCCTCACCTAGAGAAATGTTATCCATTGAAAAGTTATCAGAACTTAAACTTTCATAATCAAAGAGTTAGGAGTACTCGCTTCATGATGCTGTCGAGCCAAGCTAGTAAGCCACAACAGTTCGTTATCGTGATTATGACAGAATGTATTGCTTGCAGGCTGCACAAAATTACTTCGCTGGTCGTCCCTCACCTAGAGAAATGTTATCCATTGAAAAGTTATCAGAACTTAAACTTTCATAATCAAAGAGTTAGGAGTACTCGCTTCATGATGCTGTCGAGCCAAGCTAGTAAGCCACAACAGTTCGTTATCGTGATTATGACAGAATGTATTGCTTGCAGGCTGCACAAAATTACTTCGCTGGTCGCCCCTCACCTAGAGAAATGTTATCCATTGAAAAGTTATCAGAACTTAAACTTTCATAATCAAAGAGTTAGGAGTACTCGCTTCATGATGCTGTCGAGCCAAGCTAGTAAGCCACAACAGTTCGTTATCGTGATTATGACAGAATGTATTGCTTGCAGGCTGCACAAAATTACTTCGCTGGTCGCCCCTCACCTAGAGAAATGTTATCCATTGAAAAGTTATCAGAACTTAAATTTTCATAATCAAAGAGTTAGGAGTACTCGCTTCATGATGCTGTCGAGCCAAGCTAGTAAGCCACAACAGTTCGTTATCGTGATTATGATAGAACGTATTGCTTGCAGGCTGCACAAAATTGCTTCGCTGGTCGCCCCTCACCTAGAGAAATGTTATCCATTGAAAAGTTATCAGAACTTAAACTTTCATAATCAAAGAGTTAGGAGTACTCGCTTCATGATGCTGTCGAGTCAAGCTAGTAAGCCACAACAGTTCGTTATCGTGATTATGACAGAATGTATTGCTTGCAGGCTGCACAAAATTACTTCGCTGGTCGCCCCTCACCTAGAGAAATGTTATCCATTGAAAAGTTATCAGAACTTAAACTTTCATAATCAAAGAGTTAGGAGTACTCGCTTCATGATGCTGTCGAGCCAAGCTAGTAAGCCACAACAGTTCGTTATCGTGATTATGACAGAATGTATTGCTTGCAGGCTGCACAAAATTACTTCGCTGGTCGCCCCTCACCTAGAGAAATGTTATCCATTGAAAAGTTATCAGAACTTAAACTTCCATAATCAAAGAGTTAGGAGTACTCGCTTCATGATGCTGTCGAGCCAAGCTAGTAAGCCACAACAGTTCGTTATCGTGATTATGACAGAATGTATTGCTTGCAGGCTGCACAAAATTACTTCGCGGGTCGCCCCTCACCTAGAGAAATGTTATCCATTGAAAAGTTATCAGAACTTAAACTTTCATAATCAAAGAGTTAGGAGTACTCGCTTCATGATGCTGTCGAGCCAAGCTAGTAAGCCACAACAGTTCGTTATCGTGATTATGATAGAACGTATTGCTTGCAGGCTGCACAAAATTACTTCGCTGGTCGCCCCTCACCTAGAGAAAGGTTATCCATTGAAAAGTTATCAGAACTTAAACTTTCATAATCAAAGAGTTAGGAGTACTCGCTTCATGATGCTGTCGAGTCAAGCTAGTAAGCCACAACAGTTCGTTATCGTGATTATGACAGAATGTATTGCTTGCAGGCTGCACAAAATTACTTCGCTGGTCGCCCCTCACCTAGAGAAATGTTATCCATTGAAAAGTTATCAGAACTTAAACTTTCATAATCAAAGAGTTAGGAGTACTCGCTTCATGATGCTGTCGAGCCAAGCTAGTAAGCCACAACAGTTCGTTATCGTGATTATGACAGAATGTATTGCTTGCAGGCTGCACAAAATTACTTCGCTGGTCGCCCCTCACCTAGAGAAATGTTATCCATTGAAAAGTTATCAGAACTTAAACTTTCATAATCAAAGAGTTAGGAGCACTCGCTTCATGATGCTGTCGAGCCAAGCTAGTAAGCCACAACAGTTCGTTATCGTGATTATGAGAGAATGTATTGCTTGCAGGCTGCACAAAATTACTTCGCTGGTCGCCCCTCACCTAGAGAAATGTTATCCATTGAAAAGTTATCAGAACTTAAACTTTCATAATCAAAGAGTTAGGAGTACTCGCTTCATGATGCTGTCGAGCCAAGCTAGTAAGCCACAACAGTTCGTTATCGTGATTATGACAGAATGTATTGCTTGCAGGCTGCACAAAATTACTTCGCTGGTCGCCCCTCACCTAGAGAAATGTTATCCATTGAAAAGTTATCAGAACTTACACTTTCATAATCAAAGATTTAATAGTAAAGTTATCTTTTTTTAATTATTTTTTGTCTAGAATTTTTTTTGCACATATTGGCACACACTTTATTGCACACAGTTTTGCACACACTTTAATGCACACAGTGGGCAAATGTCCAGGTCACAAGGACCCCGAAGGCTCAGAGAAGATTGGGGTAGGGGATGTGGTAGGGGTAGGGGATCCGACAACAGATGTCCAGTGGGTATTGGACATCTGTTAGAGACAGATCTTATCTTCTGGTCAAGGCCATCTAGCGTGTTCTTTAGCGTGCACAGGGTATGGTTCTCCCATACACGTGGACACGGATCAACATCCCATGTGGCGGACGGCAGCCTTTCCAAGCCCATCGATGTTCCCTGCTGACCGTGGACAGGGATTGAATTTAGCGGAGTTAAATCTCGACGCTTGCAAATTTGGTACTCCAACCATGGATCTTCAGATTAGGAGCCTGGCGCCTTCTCCCAAGTATCCATCCTTATTTACCAATAGCGCGAAATTCCATGAAGTCTCATTATCTCAACACTCCCATCTTCACAATATGCGTAAATACTCTCCTGTTCCCAAACCTACGTAGGAAAGCTTAACATTCTATTAACGGACTAACGGATAGGGGATGTGAAAAACGGAGGGGGCAGGTGGACCTTACTAAGATCTGCTCATCCAGCAAGAAAGAGCCAATGCATTGTCCCCCCCCCCCCACCACTCTCCCTTCAGCACACGTTAACTGCATGGCAAAAAACGTTTGTCGGCGCCAGACTTCTTGTTTGGGTGAAAAAGGGACCTGCGCCTTTGTGCTGCCGGACGCCAACCACCCTCTTCGGTTGCTGGGGACGGGAGGGGTAGAGGGTGAAATAATTGTGGGGGGGGGGGAGAAAGATGAGATTGACCGGAAACGGCTAGTGACAGTCGCGTGCAGTGCCCTGTTGTGAACGGACCGAACCACCTCCACCGAAAAAAAGAAAAGACCCGGGATATAAAGAATCCTCTCTGAAATCGTCGACTTGGGATCAACTACTTTGTTATGGAAGCACAATATCCACCCCCTACCTACCCAATCCCTCTGTCTTTTGTGCAGGGGGGGGGGGTTCGCAGAAAGGGGCTTTAAAGTTCCTCACCGGTTTTGTTGTGTGTCTTGGCAAACAACTCTCTGCCTGGCGTCAACACACGACATAATTGACGTCTGTGCCCGGTTGCATTTGGATCGGTGAGATGACGTTTTACGAGGTGCTTGGGGTTTTTCACGAGTGAAGTGGGACGGTGGGGAGCAGTGGAAAACAGGGCCAGGGGAGGCGGGATTGGTAAACAACTTTGTGGTGGTGGTGGTAGTATGAGGGGGGGAAGGGGTTTCGTGCAATGTGACTGACACATTGGGGTCTGAAATCGCTTGCAATCGTAAACACCAGAATAACTGATTGTCAGTCCCATGCCGGATGTCCACTCACTGGTCAAAGCCTTCTTTGATTCTTGAGGAGGAAGTTCTGTGTTCGGATTGAGTTAAGGATTAGATCCTTCGCAGGGGAAGACGGAGAGCATCTCCATTGATGCAGGACAAAGATCACTGGATGATGCTCTCTCTCTCTCAAGAGAACATCACGTAACTCAGCTGCGAAATGTGAGATACAATTAAATAATTTCCAATAATCGTCAGCGAACGGAGACTGCGTAGTTGAAGGAAACATCGACAGTTCTGATGAATGACACAGCAGTTAATCTGTGATCTAAGTGCACATGCGTATAGTCTCCCCAGTCGTCACTCGTGCCACGTCATTGATAATCGCAGTCAGGCGCGGACTATCACAGGACGATGGCCGCTCTACGAGCAAGACTATCATTTTGAAAAATAATAATGATTCTACGGATTTGGAAGGAAAAATTATTTTAAGCAGTAAACACGAGCGCTCAAAAGAATAAATATCGAAATCTTAAAAAAAAAATTGAAATTGAGTTTTTTATTAGCAATTTTTTCGTAATTATATTAGCATTTTTTTTTTTGTTTCTCAAATTCAAATTTCTTATAAGATGAAACAAATACATGAATACAATAAACTCACAATATATAATAAATAAAATAAATACCCCCTCAAGCAGCTGCTTGCCACAGAGGTCTGACAGTTTATATGCCAAAGTAGAAGATCTGAGAGGATGGCAGGACCTCAGCAGAAAAACAATACATACAACCATGCCTTCTCCGGGGCTCGAACCCAGGTCCCTTAGATCAGTAGCCAAGCGCGCTAACCACTCGGCCATGGGACGGCCACAATATATACAGTCGCTCAAATAAATATCCAAACATAGTGTTCGTATTATAGAATTCAGAAAAAATATCTGGCAACGATTTTTTTTAGAAATTAGTGATCTGACAACCTTCGTGTCACGTCCTTGATTGGTCCGGACTGTCCAGGATTTCAATAGCTGTCCTGGGCTTTAAAATGTCCGAGATTCAAAATTTTCTTCACTAAAGTATCAACATTTTATATTATAATTCGGCCACAGAACCTATAACGCATGAAGAAGGGATACTAGCCCCTTAGAGATACAGTAAACCACTCTCGAATACGTTGGGTTGGGTTGTTTTACCTCTGAGCGGCACTTTTTTGCACATCATGGGCTAAATGGCCAGGTCACAAGGACCCCGAAGGCTCAGAGAAGGTTGGAGGAGGGGACTCACTGGAACAGCTGTTGGGAGACAGATGGTAGCCTCCCGTCAAGGCCATCCAGCGTGTTCTTTAACGTTGGGTTGTTTTACCTCTGAGCGGCACTTTTTTGCACACCATGGGCTAAATGGCCAGGTCACATGGACCCCGAAGGCTCAGGGAAGGTTGGGGGAGGGGACCCACTGGAACAGCTGTTGGGAGACAGATGGTAGCCTCCCGTCAAGGACATCCAGTGTGTTCTTTAACGTGCACAGGGTATGGCTCTCCCCCACACGGAGCCACGGCTTAACATCCCATCCGACGGACGGCGGCCTTTCCAAGCCCATTCATTATCGGTGCCCCTTACTGACCGTGGGTAGGGCGGGGAGTTTTGCAGAGATGTTTCAACGCTGACTCAGCTGGGACTCGAACCTGGGAACTACAGATTACGAGGCTGGCGCGCTACCAACTGAGCCACCCCCCGGCCCTCTCTCGAATACGAAACCAACCGTGGGCATTGCACAAAATCCGACAGTGCAGGGACAAAACTGGTTTGTCACTTTATTCCTTTTCATTTTATTTAACTACTCACTTGAGTAAATACAGCGTGATATTATTTATACCTTTATGAACATAAAATTTTGCTCTTCACATTATTGATATTCAACAAATCTTGACACCCTCTCCCCCCACCGACTCGACAATCGTCCGGGATCAGCTGAGGAAAACTATGGCAAGCTTACTTCTAATGAAAGTCTATACCAGTAATTAATGAAGACTCTGAATTAGCGTTTCTTATTTTGTGTCTGACAAAGTCTACCGTCCGTCTGATTGGATGGTACGTCATGGTTCCTTTGTGCAGGAACGCCATATCCTGAACACTTTGTGGAACACACTGACAGGAAATTTCCATCTGGCTGCTAACACTGTTGAATGGGTTTCTTACCCAACTGCCAGCCCCGGGATTCTAATGACCTCACCATATAGTCCACCACGTGCAAAAAAAGTGCTGTTCAGAGATAAAAAAAATTAATCCAAACTTCTTAACATTCGTATGATGGGGCGGCTCAGTCGGTAGCGTGCCAGGCTCGTAATCTGTAGTTCCCAGGTTCGAGTCCCAGCTGGGTCAGCGTTGAGATTTATCTCCGCAAAATTCCCCGCCCTGCCCACGGTCAGTAGGGGACACCGATGGGCTTGGAAAGGTCGCCGTCCGTCGGATGGGACGTTAAGCCGTGGCCCCGTGTGCGGGAGAGCCATACCCTGTGCACGTTAAAGAACACGCTGGATGGCCTTGAAAGGAGGCTACCATCTGTCTCCCAACAGCTGTTCCAGTGGGTCCCCTACCCCAACCTTCTCTGAGCCTTCAGGGTCCTTGTGACCTGGCCATTTAGCCCATTGTGTGCAAAAAAGTGCCGCTCAGAGGTAAAACAACCCAACCCAACATTCGTATGATTTCCTCGGAAGGCAGGGGAAGCGCCTCCCCCCACCTCCTGTTTTTAATGCAAACAGAACGAAGAATCCCTAACCGTCACTTCGTATATCAAATGAAGAATGGTAATCCCCTTTCACAACCGCTGGAAAGAGAACACGAAACGGAAGGCCATTCCCCTCTTCACTATGCAAACGGTAAAACTAATAGCAAGGTCAGGCGCCCGGTATCGGATGGGCAAACTTTTCATCGGCATTTATTGGCTACAAATAAAACCTCACTTACAACCGCTGACTTAATGGCGCGCTCCCTGAGGCGGAGTTACACCGCTTAGTGGCTGTAATTAGGTTCCACCAAGCCTCATGCATAATTAATCCGCGGAGATATTTTTTCCCGCTCTCCTTTCTCGCATTCGAAGGTTTCTCGGCGCTCGCCGCAACAAACGCTTGCTCGAGCTGTTTGGCGGCGGCGCTATTAACTCATCGGTGCGTCACTCACGTGGCTGTCTCGGATCGTTGGCGGGAAAAATCTGGCGCGTTCTCATTCTCTCTCTCGGATGCCGCACCCGGTACAGGTGGACTCTTCAGCCGTGGCAACACGAAAATCGAGCCCGTTTCAATGATTCGAAAACGGAAGTGACGTCACCTTTGACTTGTGACGAAAAGCGTTGTCGTCTGAAGAGAAATTCAATCTTTTTCGATCTAGTTTAGAGAACGAACTTTCATTTCTAGGAAGGAACTTAAAAAAAAAACAGAGATTTCCAGCATTTATGTTGAAGGATGCGTTCTTAGAAACTGCCGGAATAGAGAAAGTTGTTGTTCTTAGTATGGTATGATCAAATAAACTAACATAGCCAAGCTTCCTCACATACACTTACGTACATAATCCTCAGGCAGCCATTCCCCGCCCTGCCCACGGTCAGTAGGGGACACCGCTGGGCTTGGAAAGGCCGCCGTCCTTCGGATGGGACGTTAAGCCGTGGCCCCATGTGCGGGAGACATACCCTGTGCACGTTAAAGAACACACTGGATGGCCTTGACGGGAGGCTACCATCTGTCTCCTAACAGCTGTTCCAGTGTGTCCCCTCCCCCAACCTTCCCTGAGCCCTCGGGATCCTTGTGACTGGCCATTTAGCCCATGGTGTGCAAAAAAGTGCCGCTCAGAGGTAAAACAACCCAACATAACCCAACCCTCTCCCCCCTCCCTCCCCACCGACTCGAAAATCGTCCGGGATCAGCTGAGGCATAATCATATTTGCGAATAAACCTGAAATCTACCAAGAGTAGGGGCGGGGGTGGCTCAGTCGGTAGCGCGCCAGGCTCGTAATCTGTAGTTCCCAGGTTCGAGTCCCAGCTGGGTCAGCGTTGAGATTTATCTCCGCAAAATTCCCCGCCCTGCCCACGGTCAGTAGGGGACACCGCTGGGCTTGGAAAGGCCGCCGTCCGTCGGATGGGACGTTAAGCCGTGGCCCCGTGTGCGGGAGAGACATACCCTGTGCACGTTAAAGAACACACTGGATGGCCTTGACGGGAGGCTACCATCTGTCTCCTAACATCTGTTCCAGTGGGTCCCCTCCCCCAACCTTCTCTGAGTCTTCGGGGTCCTTGTGACCTGGCCATTTAGCCCATGGTGTGCAAAAAAAGTGCCGCTCAGAGGTAAAACAACCCAACCCTCAGGCAGCTATGGGCTATGAAGATCCAACCATATAATTTGGTTTTCCAAACCCGTCTGACCTAAGCTACAAAATAAGAAACGATAATCCAGAGTCTTCATTAATTACTGGTATAGACTTTCATTAGAGGTAAGCTTGCCATAGTTTTCCTCAGCTGATCCCGGACGATTGTCGAGTCGAGGGGGAGGGGGAAGGGGGTGTCAAGATTTTTAGAATATCAATAATGTGAAGAGCAAAATTTTATGTTCATAAAGGTTGACCACTGTAGACCAATTCTAACAAGATCCTGTTTCATGCCCATCACATTCAAGGTCACTTTCTTTTTTTAAAACCTCTAGGCACGCTGTTAATAATCCTATTTGCAAATCCATAGTTATGAATACGGACAATGTGGCCAAACCAACGGATTCTCTATCTGCATAATATACTGCTCAAATGCGGTTACCGACTCCTTCAATTATATCACTACTTACAAAGTTGAAACCACCTAATGCTCAAGATACTGCGTAAGCATCCACAATCAAAAGCATTAAAGTTTCCTGCTATCCTGTTTACAAAGAATACTAGTTTCACTACCATAACTAACTTTAGAAAGGACCAAATATATAGTATAAATACCCTTTCAAGCAGCTAGCATTATTTTAGTCTTTAGTGGTATATTATTTTTTCTCAATCTCTATAGATTCTTAAAGTCCCAGCAGCAATCTTTATTCGTATGTTTTATCATCAGTATCTGTTACATAGCTCCCAAGATAATTAAACTGTGACACCTGCTCAAGATTGCAACCATTCAGATTAACTGAATCACAGCCTGCCTGACCAATTTTCATCACTTTAGTTTTCTCTCTGTTTATAACCAAACCTACTCTACTACCAGTCTCATCAACAGCTCGAATGAAAGAGTCATCTCATCAACATCATTTGCCAAAAGAGCTAAATCATCAGCATAATCTAAATCAAAATTTTCGTATCTCAATTTTCGCATCAATATGAGATTTAACATATATCATTCAAGGCGAAAATCTCCCTTGAGGTGAATTTCGCATAAGATAAAAAATAACCAAACTGAAGAGTTGGGTTGGGTTGTTTTACCTCTGAGCGGCACTTTTTTTGCACACCATGGGCTAAATGGCCAGGTCACATGGACCCCGAAGGCTCAGAGAAGGTTGGAGGAGGGGACCCACTGGAACAGCTGTTGGGAGACAGATGGTAGCCTCCCGTCAAGGCCATCCAGCGTGTTCTTTAACGTGCACAGGGTATGACTCTCCCACACACGGGGCCACGGCTTAACGTCCCATCCGACGGACGGTGGCCTTTCCAAGCCCATCGGTGTCCACTACTGACCGTGGGCAGGGCGGGGAATTTTTGCCGAGATAAATCTCAACGCTCACCCAGCTGGGACTCGAACCTGGGAACTACAGATTACGAGCCTGGCGCGCTACCGACTGAGCCACCCCCGCCACCAAACTAAAGAGAAAAGGAGACAAAATGCAACCTTGTCGAACACCAGAAATAATGCTAAACCAATTGCTACAAGACTTACCAATTCTCACACACGACTCAGTGTTATTATAGAGAGCTTTCATTATGTTAACTAACTTATCAAGTATTCTATATGAGCTAATGATCAACCACAAATTATGTCGATCAAGAGAATAAAAAACTGTTTTGAAATCTACAAATAAAATAGCCGTCACGTGGCCGAGTGATTAGCGCGCTTGAATATTAACCTAAGGCACCTGGGTTCGAGCCCCGGATAAGGCATGGATGTTTGTGTTGTATTTCTGCTGAGGTCCCGCCATCCTCGCAGACCATCTACTGTGACGTATAAACTGACAGGCTCCTGTCAGACCACTTTGGCAAGTAGCTGCTTGAGGATTACAAGCCTACGGACTGTAGGCAGCAATCAATCAATCAATTTTATTCATCATCATATACAATTTATAACATAGAAAAATATGAGTGAACCCAAAAGTCACATGGTTTGTCTGGACCACTAAAGGAATTTTCATTTGTGATTCAAGGCTTTTTCACTGTCTGAAGGTTTCTTTTTCCATAGTAAGATGAATTCTTAATTACTGGACACAAAATCTCTGAAAAAGTTTTGTACGCATTATTAACGTTAGTTTCCTGTGTTATCCCCTCTCATTTATAATCTTTTAATTTATCATTTATTAGTTCATAATTAATTCTTTCTTTTAATTCTGAGCATGTAATCTTTAATATTATCATTTCTTTTGTCAAAAGTTTTATTTTCCTTATGTCTAATTGTAAACTACTATGGGGTTGGGTTGGGTTGTTTTACCTCTGAGCGGCACCTTTTTGCACACCATGGGCTAAATGGCCAGGTCACATGGACCCCGAAGGCTCAGAGAAGGTTGGGAGAGAGGACCCACTGGAACAGCTGTTGGGAGACAGATGGTAGCCTCCCGTCAAGGCCATCCAGTGTATTCTTTAACGTGCACAGGGTATGACTCTTCCGCACACGGGACCACGGCTTAACGTCCCATCCGACGGACCGCGGCCTTTCCAAGCCCATCAGTGTCCTCTATTGACCGTGGGCAGGGCGGGGAGTTTTGCGGAGATAAATCTCAACGCTGACCCAGCTGGGACTCGAACCTGGGAACTACAGATTACGAGCCTGGCGCGCTACCGACTGAGCCACCCCCGCCCCAAATACTATGGGGTAATGATCCATAATCGGCATTTTATATACTGCAGCTTGTACATTAATTCTATTGTTAATTTTAACCAGTACAGTCGCTCAAAAAAGTATCCGAACACTGTGGTCGATTACAGAATTCAGAAAAAATATCTGGCACCGATTTTTTTAGAAATTAGTGATCTGGCAACCTTCGTGTCACGTGACACGAAGGTTGACAGATCACTAATTTCTAAACAAAATCGTTGCCAGATATTTTTTCTTAATTCTGTAATCAACCATGGTGTTCGGATACTTTTTTGAGCGACTGTAGGTGGTCATATTATTTTGGTACTAGATCGTGTGGGCTCACTCACGGAAATATTGAGCGTGTGCAGTTACCGTTCACAGCAAACTGGAGCGTGTGCAGTAACTGCACACGCTCCAGTTTGCTGTGAACGGTAACTGGAGCGTGTACAGTTGCTGTACACGCTCCAGATATCTTTCCTGAATTCTGTAATCACGTGACACGAAGGTTGCCAGATCACTAATTTCTAAAAAAATCGGTGCCAGACATTTTTTCTGAATTCTGTAATCAACCATAGTGTTCGGATACTTTTTTGAGCGACTGTACATGGTCCAAACAAGAATGGGTTAATTATGGATCTTTCTGGTAGCAATATTTATCATTGACTTGTGGCAAGCAGCTGCTTGAGGGGGTATTTATTTTTATTTTTTTACATCTCCATATATAGCAGTCAGATTTAGATTTTCATTTACAAGGTCAGAAGTATTCGCTAACAAATCTATATTTATATTACCAGTTATAATAATATTTCTTGTGTTTAACCCCTGCATAATAATATGCTCTAATTCATTCATAAAATCATAATCTGTAGTTCCCAGGTTCGAGTCCCAACTGGGTCAGCGTTGGGATTTATCTCCGCAAAATTCCCCGCCCTGCCCACGGTCAGTAGGGGACACCGATGGGCTTGGAAAGGCCGCCGTCCGTCGGATGGGACGTTAAGCCGTGGTCCCGTGTGCAGGAGAGCCATACCCTGTGCACGTTAAAGAACACGCTGGATGGCCTTGACGGGAGGCTACCATCTGTCTCCTAACAGCTGTTCTAGTGGGTCCCCTCCCCCAACCTTCTCTGAGCCTTCGGGGTCCATGTGACCTGGCCATTTAGCCCATGGTGTGCAAAAAAGTGCCGCTCAGAGGTAAAACAACCCAACCCATTCATAAAATCAGATGCCGAAACTGATATTTCACATAATGAAAGCTCTATATGGTCTCTGCTGTTTGTATTTGGCTATGGTCTATTGTTTTAATGATAATATGAGATTTAACATATATCATTACACCACCAGCTTTAATATATTGTCTACAGTTACAATATGTTGTATAGCCTTTAATCTGATAAAGATCAACCTCATCTTCCTTGGTACAGATTTCTGTCAATATCATTCAATCAAGTTTATAAACAATTCGAAAAGTTCAAAATTGGATCTGAAACTTCTAACATTTACATTTAAAACATCTAGACTATTGTAATCAACTGTTCCCAGAAATTCTGTGAAATCAGAGTCTTCAGTGATTACCAGTCTATTATTAGCAACATTATCAATGTCTGCTATTAATTCTCAGAGAATTTATCAGTCTACTTCAATGTGAGTTGGGTTATTTTACCTCTGAGCGGCACACCATGGGTTTTTTTACACACCATGGCACACCATGGGTTAAATGGCCAGGTCACAAGGACCTCGAAGACTCAGAGAAGGTTGGGGGAGGGGACCCACTGGAACAGCTGTTGGTAGACAGATGGTAGCCTCCCGTCAAGGCCATCCAGCGTGTTCTTTAACGTGCACAGGGTATGGCTCTCCTGCACACGGGGCCACTGCTTAACGTCCCATCCGACGGACGGCGGCCTTTCCAAGCCCATCGGTGTCCCCTATTGACCGTGGGCAAGGCGGGGGATTTTGCTCAGATAAATCTCAACGCTGACCCAGCTGGGACTCGAACCTGGGAACTACAGATTACGAGCCTGGCGCGCTACCGACTGAGCCACCCCCGCCCCACTTCAATGTGAGCCAAATTATAGTGTTTGAGAGTTTATCCAGGTCTCCCTCATTATTTATGCGTAAAGTTTTAGATACACCGGATTCCTCAAGAAGCTTTCGTTTTTTAAGAAACGTGTAATTGTCTGATTGACAATGTAAGATTAATTACATATCATTTCAGAATTCATACTTTTGCATTTCGTATTTTCGATACCCTTGATAATTTTTTTTACCGCACGCTGGTAAAGATAACATCAGTAATAACAATCATTATTAAAACTGACAATTCAAACGAACTCTTTACAAAAATCAACGGCATGACTCGAACTGTCTTCCAACGTTCCATAAAAATAGCTCTACTGGTGTTTCATTGGCACACTAGTCTCGTGTCTCGACGAGAGAGGGAGGGGAGAACGAAGGGGGGGGGTTGAGGTGACACTCGGACTCACCCAAATCGATACTCAAACGCTAATGTCACATTCAATAAGATCCGTTTTTATAACCGTTGCGAATTTATTATTCATTGGCTACGGCGTGTCCTCTACCCATCTGGCATCAGGCCCTAAGCGGCGTAGGAAGAAATTAGCCAAGCAAGCAGTCAAGGGGCAGCGAGGGCTGACTCTGGCTGCCGTAGAAAGTCTGTTGGATAGCGGATGCGATGTTCTCAAGGCTTTCGCTTCTTGCGTGTGGGTATTGCTGGAAAGCAGTTACCAGTTGGATAAGCTGTTGCTGGTTCCTTCTCAGTTATGGGAATGCTGAAGGAGATTCAAAGATACGAGCGAAAGCAGGGATTATGGGAAATTCTGAATATGGCCATCAATGGCGACGCATTCTTTTTGGGGATGCAGAATGCTTGGTGTTGTCATCTTATCAGATCCGTAGTTTTCAGGTACTGTCGCTCAAAAAAAGTATCCGAACACTACGGTTGATTACAAAATTCTGAAAAAATATCTGGCAACCTTCGTGTCACGTGATTACAGAATTCAGGAAAAATATCGAGCGTGTTACCGTTCACAGCAAACTGGAGCGTGTGCAGTAACTGCACACGCTCCAGTTTGCTGTGATCGGTAACTGCACACGCTCAATATTTCCGTAAGTGAGCCCACACGATCTAGTATCAAAATAATATGACCACCTACAGTCGCTCAAAAAAGTATCCGAACACTACGGTTGATTACAAAATTCTGAAAAAATATCTGGCAACCTTCGTGTCACGTGATTACAGAATTCAGGAAAAATATCGAGCGTGTTACCGTTCACAGCAAACTGGAGCGTGTGCAGTAACTGCACACGCTCCAGTTTGCTGTGAACGGTAACTGCACACGCTCAATATTTCCTTGAGTGAGCCCACACGATCTAGTATCAAAATAATATGACCACCTACAGTCGCTCAAAAAAGTATCCGAACACTATGGTTGATTACAGAATTCAGAAAAAATATCTGGCAACGATTTTTTTAGAAATCAGTGATCTGGCAACCTTCGTGTCACGTGACACGAAGGTTGCCAGATCACTAATTTCTAAAAAAAAAATCGTTGCCAGATATTTTTTTCTAAATTCTGTAATCAACCATATAGTATTCGGATATTTTTTTTTTGAGCGACCAGATATTTTTTCTAAATTCTGTAATCAACCATAGCGTTCGGATATTTTTTTTTGAGCGACTGTACATGTCACCTGCATATGACCTTCGTAATTGCTATTGAGGTCGGTAATAGTTTCGTATCCGGTCTTTCCATTTGTATCATTTCTCGATTTTAAAAGAAGTTATGCATGAAATGGCATCAATCTCATCAAGTGTGGAATGAATGAGGCAATATATGCAAAGTTTCCAAGCGTCTATCGAATCGATCATGTCGTTCTAAGGATTAAACCACGTTGATATTTACATATGAGGTGACGATAATTTACAATAAATTTACCATAAAATTTAGAAATTTTAACATCAGTACATCCATAAAAAATTCTCAAACGCTAAATCGATTTTTTTGCACCTAAATGAAAATTAATGCCTAATTATTTTTAATTATAAATTAAAACCTGATATTAAAAACACAAAATTTAAATCAACCAGCAAAGTATTTAAAGGCTTGTACGAATTACACAAATCTTGACGATCGTTTTCATTTTCAGATATCGCAATGATTTTTTTCCATGATAAAAATCCTCCTTCTCCTCCTCATCCATCATCCGTTTCGGAAGAACCGGATGATGAGATAGAGCATCTTTAAATGCTTCAACCTCTTCGAGGTGAGCAGATGCTTAGACTGTACTCCGACACAAGCAGTCTCTTCTTCCCCCTGTTCACGGATGTAACAGAAACCGGAGTGAGAACTGTCTCTCCCATTCATCTCTCTCTCCTCCGGCACTCCATCCGCATCACGTGTGTGTGCTCTTCTCTATCTTTGCCTAAGAGCACACGTGACATCGCGAGCCAAGGGATTGACGGCCACAGAATGCCAGCAATATCTGACCGAGATTCAGTTTGTTTTCCTTCTCTTGAGAGAGGAGACACCTGCTGCTAAGGTTACGTTGTTTATTTCTCAGTCCATTCTCTCTGGATCACTTCGTGGCTTCTGTAGTAAGCGACAGAATAAAATGCGCTCAGCTGGCTAAGACGTGAGTCAAACTGCTTTTCGCAGAGATCGGAGAAAGAAATCGTTTAACTCCGAAAATACCTGTGGGTTGGGTTGTTTTACCTCTGAGCGGCACTTTTTTGCACACCATGGGCTAAATGGCCAGGTCACATGAACCCCGAAGGCTCAGAGAAGGTTGGGGGAAGGGACCCACTGGAACAGCTGTTGGGATGGTAGCCTCCCGTCAAGGCCATCCAGCGTGTTCTTTAACGTGCACAGGGTATGGCTCTCCCGCACACGGGACCACGGCTTAACGTCCCATCCGACGGACGGCGGCCTTTCCAAGCCCATCGGTGTCCCCTACTGACCGTGGGCAGGGCGGGGAATTTTGCGGAGATAAGTCTCAACGCCAGCTGGGACTCGAATCTGGGAACTACAGATTACGAGCCTGGCGCGCTACCGACTGAGCACCCCCGCCCCGAAAATACCTGCGAGTAGGGTGTAAACTATAAGAGGAAAGCGAAAATTCCGTCCTTGAAACTTTATATCAATCATGTAACTGTCCCTTGGAAAACAATTAAAAATATAATACCGTTGTGTATCTTACCATTTAGCTGTCTCTGCCATTTGTTTTTGCCATTTTTAGCTGTCTCTGCCTGTGTAGCCATTTTACTCTCTCTGCTTT
>JAWZYU010000026.1:27980600-28279600 GCA_038380435.1 Ryuthela nishihirai
TGAATCACCCGGACGGAATACCCCCTCGTGCCATGAACGGTTCACCGGGTCAGCTAGGGGCACGACCCCCGCTGGAGCTAGCCACGCCGTCCATTGCCACGGTGATGATTCTCGACGACGACCACAGTGGTGTGTTCGGCTTTCCCGACGCCGCTCAAGAGGTTGCCGAGTCTGTCGGGGAGTATAGGTTAAAGGTCAATAGATTCAGTGGTGCCCGAGGGAGGGTGATCGTACCTTTTCGAACACTCGAAGGCACGGCTAAGATAGGAAAAGACTATAAGCCAGTCGAAGGGATACTGGTGTTCGAAAACAACGAGAATTGGTGAGTCAGAGTTTTGTTCATTTTGCTCCATAGACCGTTTAAAGTGATGATGTAATTTTTGATCATCTTCTTATTTGTGTGTGCATGTTTTTTTCTGTGATTATTTTTACCAATATTGAATAGATATTTTGTCATTCCTATTTCATAGATATCTGGGATTACTTATATATCTAAGATTATTTCAGCTGTAACTACTCAACTATTTGAGACAACCTTATCTGTGACAACATAGATAGCGCTGAATATTATCATCTTAATCGTAATTTTACAACTATATGGGATTATATTCGGCGTCGTTGCATAGATATCAGTGAATATCTCGCATTGGTTATAGAGATATCTAGGATTATCTGGTATTATTTAGATATCTAGGATTATCTTTGAAGGTATAGATGTCTGGAATTATCTGCGATAATATTTTCTGTCATTGGATGGATATCTGGGATTACCTTATTTGCTATTATATAAATATATCTCATTTTCTTATCTGTTAGAGGCGGGGGTGGCTCAGTCGATAGCTCGCCAGGCTCATAATCTGCAGTTCCCAGGTTCGAGTCCTAGCTGTGTCAGCGTTGAGATTTATCTCCGCAAAACTCCCCGCCCTGCCCACGGTCAGTAGGGGGACACCGATGGGATTAGAAAGGCCGCCGACCGTCGGATGGGACGTTAAGCTGTGGCCCCGTGTGCGGTGCTATCACCCGTGTGCGGTGCTATCACCCGTCGGATGGGGCTTTAAGCTGTGGCCCCGTGTGCGGTGCACAGGGTATGTAAGAACACACTATATGGCCTTGACTCTATCTGCCAACAGCTGTTCAGGTGGGTTCCCTTCCCCAACCTTCTCTGAGCCTTCGGGGTCATTGTGATCTGGCCATTTAGCCCATGGTGTGCAAAAAAATGCCGCTCAGAGGTAAAAAAACCCAAACCCAAATCTTATCTGTTACTGCATAGATAGTATCTGTGATTATCTTATCTACGATCTCTGAGATTAAAGAATATATTTGTGATTATCTTACCAGTTAGTAGATAAAAATCTGATTATTTTCTCTGAGATTGCACAGATATCTGTTATTCTCTGCAATTGCATGGATGGCTGAGATTATCTTATTTATGTTTGCAAAGATAACTCTTTTCTCTGACTGAATAGCAATCTATGATTATCTTATCCGTGATTACGTGGATGTTTGCATTACATGGATATAAACTTATCAGCGATTGTCTAGGTATCTGTGATTGCTAAAATACTATCTGTAACTAAATTGTTATCTGTAATTGCATAGATACCTCTGATTATTTTATCCGTGATTGCATTGATCGGGATATCCAATTTCTTTTAAATTGGGCCAGAGGTAAAGACTTAGTTACATCGTAGTAGAAGAATTGACCGGCGTTGCTCGGATCTTAATATAGAGCAGGTGATTCAACATAGAAAGCTTCCATTTTACATAAAGCTCAATAATTTTTCTCTCCTTTTTTTTTTGTCGGGTAAAAAGTGAGAGACACAATTTGAGGTTGTCCACAATATTCCCTCTCTAGATAAAGTAGCTTTCATTTCAGATATCTCTCGCTAGGTTCTGTTACTGTGTAAGTAATTCTCCCTTTTCGATGAGTAAGAAGTTTATGGGGTTCCTTATAACCAGTTAATTAGTCCCTTGAATACGACGACAGTCGCTCAAAAAAAATATATCCGAACACTACGGTCGATTACAGAATTCAGAAAAATATCTGGCAACGATTTTTTTTAGAAATTAGTGATCTGGCAACCTTCGTGTCACGTGACACGAAGGTTGCCAGATCACTAATTTCTAAAAAAAATCGTTGCCAGATATTTTTTCTGAATTCTGTAATCGACCGTAGTGTTCGGATACTTTTTTTTAATATATATAATGCGTATGAATATATAATGCAATGAATATGGAGCGTGTGCAGTTACCGTTCACAGCAAACTGAAGCGTGTGCAGTAACTGCACACGCTCTAGTTTGCTGTGAACGGTAATTGGAGCGTGTACAGTTGCTATACACGTTCCAGATATTTTTTCTGAATTCTGCAATCAACCGTAGTGTTCGGATACTTTTTTCGAGTGACTGTACCATAATCAAGTTTTAGTTTAAGGAACGTAAGGCGTAGTAAAACTGTCAACAGCATCTCTCTAAAGGTTTTTGTTTTTCAGCGAATCTCTCTTTAATATTCTGGTTCCAACTTGGCCGACGATGTCGCTCAGAATGAATATAATGTGACGTCGTCGCGGCGACACCGACAACCCCATTCTCGCAGCTCCGAATGGCTAACGAGGGGGGGACAGATTTCAGGTAGACAGAGAGACGGACGGACAGACAGAGGGTCTCGTGCAGAGTGTCGAGAAGGCGTGGAGTTGCGTGACGTGATGTCAGGGTCGGTGAGGATCGCTGAAGAGATTCATCTGACTCTAATTTCTCCCTTTTCCGCCAATCAGCGCGTTTTCTGTCTCATTTGATGAACCTGCAGAGAATGGGAACCGACTCCGCTGCTACTTCTTGTCGACACGTCACAAATGGAAACAGATCCACGCTGCGACATGTCATAAGACGTAACGATTTCGTGATGCGATTGGTAAAGAAAAAAACATTTGAAGGTATTTTAAGCATTCGTAATCTGCTTAGTTTTTGATTGAAGGTCGCCATAAGGTTGACAGTATTCATATTTAATGTATTAAAAAAAAATAAGTGGCGCCTTAGACAGATACTTGACACGAATATCTCTGATAGCAGAATGTCAATAGCGTGGATTTTTTTTTTTTTGAACCCGGAATATTTATTTATTTTGGTCAGCTCTCAAACTTGGAGAGTGAAATTTTTTTATCTAATTATCGATTATAATTTTTAACTGAATTTCGTGAGTGAAACAAGAATACAATTATCCCTTCTGAAATTTTCAAAAAACTGTTAAGAGTGTGAGAAAATAGACACACCTAAAAATTGAATATCGAGCATATAATAGTTTTCTTCTCTCTCTAGTCGGGGTGGAGGTTGGCTCAATCGGTAGCGCGTCAGATTCTTAATATGATATTTCCAGTTTCGAGTCCCAACTGGGCTAAGGTTTAGCATTTTTTTCCGTTCACCCTCATTCTGCCCTCGGTGAGAAAGGGGCCACCAACGGGCTTAGAAAGAACTACGATCATCGGACGGGGCGTTAAGCCGTGGTTCCGTGCATAGAGAGCCATCCCCTGTGCATGTTAAAGAACGCACTGGATAGCCTTGACGGGAGGATACCATCTGTCTCCTAATAATTGTTCAGTGGATTTTCTTTCCTAGCCTTCTCTCAGCCCTTGGGGTTCTTCTTACCTGGCCATACAACCATTGTATGCAAAACAAAGTGCTTTTCAGAGGTAAAACAACACCTCTGTGTTCCCTCATACAGTGGGGGGCGTGGGGGGCTCAGTCGGTAGCGCGCCAGGCTCGTAATCTGTAGTTCCCAGGTTCGAGTCACAACTGGGTCAGCGTTGAGATTTATCTCTGCAAAATTCCCCGCCCTGCCCACGGTCAGTAGGGGACACCGATGGGTTTGGAAAGGCTGCCGTCGGTCGGATGGGACGTTAAGCCATGGCCACGTGTGCGGGAGAGCCATACCTTGTGCACGTTAAAGAACAAGCTGAATGGCCTTGACGGGAGGCTACCATCTGTCTCCCAGCAACTGTTCCAGTGGGTCCCCTCTCCCAACCTTCTCTGAGCCTTCGGGGTCCATGTGACCTGCCATTTAGCTTATGGTGTGCAAAACAGTGCCGCTCAGAGGTAAAACAACCCAATCCTCACACAGTTCTTTACTATGGAGCCTTATACAGACAGGCAGATATCTGATCTCTTTGTAGCAATGTAAATAGGCTGTTTAAAGATGATTTATTAACTACAATGGGCTATGGAAAAATCCGAGGTCGAATCCAGGATAAGGCATACACTTTTTCTTCCTGATGTACGTGGCATTTTTATGAGGTCCCGCCTTCCTCACAGATCGTTTCTATGGCGTGTAACACCGTATCCCGTCAGATCCCCGTAGCAAGAAAACTCGTTTATTCATATTTTACATTGACACGAAAGAGGACGCACAATTTTATCAATATCCCCAACTTTTCTGTTTTTATGCTTCCATGTTTCTGAAGTCGACGACACACTTCTCACAGAATATAAAGTTATTTCCGTTTTCTAAAGAGAGAAAAGAATCAAGCTAATGTTTTAAACATTTTAGCAGATAAACGAGGAAATCTAATAGACATCTGAAACGATCATTTATATGGTCAACTATTAATTAAACTTGGAAGTATCTCTTAAAAGAAACCATTAGTCCAAAAATCCCATTATACAGATAACAGAAGAGTTCGTTTTGACTTGTCACTGGTTTTGGTCGACACTGGGGTGCGAATAAATCTTAATATCTGGAAATCCACTTTGGTCACAAGGAGAAAAATGAGCTCGGTTGCGATTTCTTTTGTCTCCAGATGTAGAATGGGGATGGTTTACTACACGATGCGCAAAAATAATGAGACTGATAAGACGTAAGTGTCTTTATTGTTTAGTTATCAGCGATAAAACTGGAGCCTAATTAAAACAGGAAACTCTCTCATTTCAGAATGATGTATTCTATTACTTAGAGGTTTTCTATTGTCTTTGAAAAGAGTCGAACACTGCTCTTCTTCTGTTGTTCTTTTGGCTCGTTTCCAGAAGGGAAAAAAAGAGCCAATATTTTCCCTTCGTCATCGTGGCCGAGTGGTTAGCGCGCTTGTGTACTGATCTACGGGACCTGGGTTGGAGCCCCGGGTAAGGCATGGATGTGTGTGTCGTTTTTCTGCTGAGGTCCTGCCATCCCCTCAGACCTTCTACTATGGCATATAAACTGACAGGTTCCCCTCACAGGAAGTTCCCCTGACAGGTTCCCCGTCATGTCACGTAATCACGTGACACGACGGTTGCCAGATCATGGATTTCTAAAAAAAATCATTGCCAGATATTTTTCCTGAATTCTGTAATCAACCATAGTGTTCGGATACTTTTTTTTTAATATATATAATGCGTATGAATATATAATGCAATGATTATGGAGCGTGTGAAGTTACCGTTCACAGCAAACTGAAGCGGTTGCGGTTAATGTTCACAGCACATGGGATCGTGTGAATTCACAAAAACCTGGATCGTGTGGGCCCACTCACAGAAACATTGAGCGTGTGCAGTTACCGTTCACAGCAAACTGAAGCGGTTGCGGTTAATGTTCACAGCACATTGGATCGTGTGGGCCCACTCACAGAAACATTGAGCGTGTGCAGTTACCGTTCACAGTAAACTGGAACGTGTGCAGTAACTGCACACGCTCCAGTTTGCTGTGAACGGTAACTGGAGCGTGTACAGTTACTATATACGTTCCAGATATTTTTCCTGAATTCTGTAATCAACCATAGTGTTCGGATACTTTTTTGAGCGACTGTACATATTCCAATTTTTTGTTTAAAAAGATAAAGCATAACTTCTGTTTGAGATCGAAAGGTAGTAATTAAATATTAGGATTGGAGTTTTCCGAACTTTTCAATAGTTTTAACCTACACTCTTAGAAGTTTCTAAGGCCGAAAAAATGGCAATATTTCAACCAATACTGTAAAAGCAATCTATTCGTTAAAAATTTAAGTGGTAGAGTATATTGATCAAGGAATTTTACATTAACCCACCTCAAATCTTTATCCGCGGGGTCGGGAGAAAATGCGCTGTTTCACTTAAGAGGAAAAATAAAAATTATCTTTTGTTTCGGTAGGTGTTAATATAATGTCATTTTTCAAAGCTTCCCTTACCTTAATATCTTATTTTCTTAGTTTGGGTTGGGTTGTTTTACCTCTGAGCGGCACTTTTTTGCACACCATGCGCTAAATGGCCAGGTCACATGGACCCCGAAGGCTCAGAGAAGGTTGGGGGAGGGGACCCACTGGAACAGCTGTTGGGAGACAGATGGTAGCCTCCCGTCAAGGCCATCCAGCGTGTTCTTTAACGTGCACAGCGTATGGCTCTCCCGCACACGGGGCCACGGCTTAACGTCCCATCCGACGGACCTTTCCAAGCCTTTCCAAGCCCATCGGTGGCTGGGAAAGGCCATTCCAAGCCCATCGGTGTCCCCTACTGACCGTAGGTAGGCGGGGAATTTTGCGGAGATAATCTCAACGCTGACCCAGCTGAGACTCGAACCTGGGAACTACAGATTACGAGCCTGGTGCGCTACCTACTGAGCCACCCCCGCCCCTTTCTTAGTTTGAATTCCACAGAAAGTTGGAATATGACGAATTTGATTCTTTTTGCAAACGACAGTTGCGTATTTGCCTGACAAAATTCGTCTGCTTAGTGCTTTATTCAAAACTAATTTTATTAAAACGCAATAGCGTAGCATGAGGCACAATTATGAGCATGCGCAGTGGATGATTCGCGAGTTCTCAACGATCATAGGTTAATCGACAGGTGATTGGAAGATCAATGACCAATGATCGATAAGACGTCGAAATCTCTAGTGCGCAGTTTCCTCGGTGAGAAAGAGGATGGGTTTGTAAAGGCCGCCTTTCGTCTGATGAGACATAAAACCGTGGTCCCGTGTGCGGGTGAGAGCCATACATGTTAAAGAACACTCTGGATGACCTTAACAGCTGGCTTCCATCTTTCTCCTAACAGCTGTCCAGTGGATCCACTTCCCCAGCCGCTGAGCCACTGGGGTCCTTGTGACCTAGCCATTTAGCTCATTGTGTGCAAAAAAATACTGCTCAGAGGTAAAACAAGACAAATCGTGAATTCATCCCCAATGTGATATTGCGACTTCTCACCATTCAGAGGAACGAAATAGAATCTGCTAAAGGTAACTCCGGGTGTGTTTAGGCAAATATCATTCCCTTTTCTCAAACGAGAAAGCTCACGTGTCCTTTTCCTACCTGGTCACCAGGTGATGTTATTCCTCGCGCTCGAAATGATCGCTCTGATGCAGTGGTGTCAATTCTCTCGCGCTAGCATTGGGACAGGAAATTCAAAGCTCTTTATCAGCACTTCATGAATGGATCGCTCTCCCCATGCCAACGTCACTGTTATCTTTGTTGTCACAGCAGCTACCATCATCACACGAAGAGCTTGGGATTAACTGCTGCGGCTCCTCAAATGCAGCCAAGTGAACGTTTGTCACCCAAACGGATGATGGGTGTGGATCTAGTACATATGTTGAAGATGTTATTTCTTCAAAAACGTTTTCCCATAAGGACGGGACAGGGCGGAGGTGGCTCAGTCGGTAGCGCGCCAACCTCGTAATCTGCAGTTCCCAGGTTCGAGTCTCAGCTGGGTCAGCGTTGAGACTTATCTCCGCAAAACTCCCCGCCCTGACCACGGTCAGTAGGGGACACCGATGGCCTTAGAAGAGGCCGCCGCCAGTCGGATGAGACGTTAAGCCGTGGTCCTGTGTGCGGGAGAGGGCCTTACCCTGTGCACGTTAAAGAACACGCTGGATGGACTTGACGGGAGGCTACCATCTGTCTCCCAACAGCTGTTCCAGTGAGTTCCCTCCCCCAACCTTCTCTGAGCCTTCGGAGTCCTTGTGACCTGGCCATTTAGCCCATGGTGTGCAAAAAAGTGCCGCTCAGAAGTAAAACAACCCAACTCATAAGGGCAGTGATATGACCGCCTGGAACTTTGAACTATCGGAGCATTTGCTACATGAAACGTACAAAATGCTCCCCTGGCATTGCCCTACGAAAATATTGCAGAATATCCATGCTGTGTCAATAAAGGAGTCTAACTTCGAAAATATGCATTTAATAGAAATATGTGACTGAAGTTAAAGATAATGAAATCTATTTAAATCTCGATTTTTAACAACATTCGTTCAGTATTTAAAGAGTTAGGAAGCTGGAATATTTAGCAATAAATTATCTTACAAAAATCATTCAAGATTGTCTCCTATTGAAATAATGATTACGCGAACTTCTAAAATGTATATTTATTTAATAGTAAAGAATCACAGGATAAGTCCTGTAGACATGGAACTCATGAAATATTGAGCTGAAAAAAAAAAATTGGTTTACTACTGATTTATTGATTTAACGCCCCAAGCGTTAGTGACAAATATTAATTCCAACTCTAATGAGGAAACAGAGTTGTCTACTTCCCGGATAGATGGCGCCACTGTGCGAATCAAATAAAATCCGGAAAGTTTATAACATCACACAAGCTGAGAAAAGGTTAGCCATTGGTGGTGTAGTGGTAGCATAACAGGCATGTTTCTTGGAGACGTAGGTTCGGATCCCACTCATGGCAAAAACCTAATTTTTTTCACCTCATTATTTCATGAGTATATTTATTCATTAAATTATTTGAAACAATGCTTATTAAGTTTAAATTTCTCAGATAAATTCTTATGCTCTTGGAAAATATTTTAACCACTTGTAAATACTGAACGAATATTGTTGAAAATCGAGATCTAAATAGATTTCATTATGATCTTTAATTTATCTTCAGTCACATTGTTCCACTAAATGCATATTTCAGAAGTTAAAGAGCTTCGAATTTCGATTCCCACTGACGTAATTTGGAAATTACCTAATATTTTGTTAGAGCAGTGGGAAGCGAAAGATTTTTTCAATGAAGGTTGGGTTGTTTTACCTCTGAGCGGCACTTTTTTGCACACCATGGGCTAAATGGCCAGGTCACATGGACCCCGAAGGCTCAGAGAAGGTTGGGGGAGGGGACCCACTGGAACAGCTGTTGGGATACAGATGGTAGCTTCCCGTCAAGGCCATCCAGTGTGCTCTTTAACGTGCACAGGGTATGGCTCTCCCGCACACGGGGCCACGGCTTAACGTCCCATCCGATGGACGGCGGCCTTTCCAAGCCCATCGGTGTCCCCTACTGACCCTGGACAGGGCGGGGAATTTTGCAGAGATAAATCTCAACGCTGACCCAACTGGGACTCGAACTTGGGAACTACAGATTACGAGCCTGGCGCGCTACCGACTGAGCCACCCCCGCCCCTTTCAATGAAGGTATATGCAATATCCACAGAATTCATACCAATGGGAAGAATATGGAAATCGCCATTTCTGTGCTCATTGATTTGGTTGGGTTGAGTTGTTTTATCTCTTAGCGGCACTTTTTTGCACACAATGGGCTAGGTTACAAGGACCCCGAGGGATCAGAAAAGGTTGGGGGAGAGGACCTACTGGAACAGTGTTGGGAGACAGATAGTAGTCTCCTCGTCAATGCCATCCAGCGTGTTCTTTCATGTGCACAGTGTATGGATCTCCCGCACACGGGGCCACGGCTTAACGTCCCATCCGATGGACGGCGGCCTTTCCAAGCCCATCGGTGTTCCCTACTGACCGTGGGCAGGGCGGGGAGTTTCGTGGAGATAAATCTGAACGCTGACCCAGCTGGGACTCGAACCTGAGAACTGCAGATTACGAGCCTGGCGCGCTACCAACTGAGCCATCTTCGCCCTTTCACATTGATTAAGCCATAACCATTCCTCCATGCTTTACCAGGAAAGATGAAAACTTGGGGTGAGCGCCCAAGGGTCATGACCTTTGAAGTAACTACAGATAAACCTTCAATCAGTGAGGTGCCTGCGGATTCCAAGCCCATCGGTGTCCCCTACTGACCGTGGGCAGGTCGGGGAGTTTCGCGGAGATATATCTCAACGCTGACCCAGCTGGGACTCGAACCTGGGAACTGCAGATTACGAGCCTGGCGCGCTACCGACTGAGCCGTCTCCGCCCTTTCACATTGATTAAGCCATAACCATTCCTCCATGCTTTACCAGGAAAGATGAAAACTTGGGGTGAGCGCCCAAGGGTCATGACCTTTGAAGTCAGATAAACCTTCAATCAGTCAGGTGCCTGCGGACACTTAACAGTAATTTAACAGCTATTCCGAAAATCGGGAATAAAATTGAAAGAACTCGAATCAAAAACATCTGGAAAGAAAACTTTGTGCCTGGTTTTTGAGAGAAACTATGACGTCCTCTTATTGCTCTACGAATTTGGAGATCCGCTGGCGGTAGATTGGAGTGGTGGAATTTGCAACAACAGCTTTGCAATGCCTAGTAGAGGTTAGTGGTGTGATTATCGATTGCCATTGAAAGATATAGAGAGCTTCTTGGAGCTATTTGTTTAACACAAATCTCCTACTAAGCAATGCGCTCTTGTGACGACAGTTGCTGATTAATTTGCAATTTCTGTTAATAATTTAGTCAGTTATTGTCAGTGAAAATGTTGCATCGTCTGCTTTTGTCGCTTCTCAACCACTCATGATAACAAGAATCACAAATAAGGACAGTCTCAGTCGATCTCGTGAGTCTCAACTAAAGTGCCAGCGTTGAGTCTTAATTAAAGTGCCACTGTTTGTAGAAAGGGGACGTCGATATGCTTGACAAGACCATGTCCATCATATTGGACATTAAGCTATAGCTCCGTGTGCGGCAGAGCCATACCCTGCGCACGTTTAGAATACATTCCGGATAGCTTTGATAGCAGCCTTCCATTCCTCTACGAACAGCCGTCTAGGACTGTTTAATTTTATTTATTTAATTAAATTTAATAATTTTTTTTCATTATGCATTTAAACTTTTACCATTTTAGCACCCTCTGCCGGTGAAAAACTAAAACTAATAGAAATTTCGTAGAATAAAGTACCTAATATTTCATTACTACAGTCGCTCAAAAAAATATCCGAACACATATGGTTGATTACAGAATTCAGAAAAAATATCTGGAGCGTGTACAGCAACTGTACACGCTCCAGTTACCGTTCACACTCACTGGAGCGTGTGCAGTTACTGCACACGCTCCAGTTTGCTGTGAACGGTAACTGCACACGCTCAATGTTTCTGTGAGTGGGCCCACACGATCCAGGTTTTTGTGAGTTCACACGATGCAACGTGCTGTGAACATTAACAGCAACCGCTTCAGTTTGCTGTGAACGGTAACTGCACACGCTCCATATTCATTGCATTATATATTCATACGCATTATATATATTAACAAAAAGTATCCGAACAGTATGGTCGATTACAGAATTCAGAAAAATATCTGGCAACGATATTTTTTAGAAATTAGTGATCTGGCAACCTTCGTGTCACGTGACACGAAGGTTGCCAGATCACTAATTTCTAAAAAAAAACGTTGCCAGATATTTTTTTCTGAATTTTCTAATCAGCCATAGTGTTCGGATATTTTTTGAGCGACTGTACCTATCCAACAGAAAAAAATTCTTTTATTTCTAAAAGCAGGAAGGCTGAATATCTACAGACGGACGGCAAACTGAAAGAACGGATCTTTAATTAAAAAAAAACTAAAAAAAAATTACTTGATACGTAAAAATATATGTTTCCCAAAGTCCAATTACAGAACAGCAGCTATAAAACAACATAATTCCGTGAAGAAATAAAAAAGTGATATTATTAGATAATAAAGACAATAATAAGAACCCTACATTAACCGAGTAAATTCTGAAGGAACATTCCACGTTGGCTCGATGCTGCAGAAAAAACTTTAGAATAAAAAAAAAATTGAAGTCAGCATCTTCATTGTCACTCACATCAAGGTGGGTATACATGCATAAGTAAGCAATCTTCCATCTGTGAAAATAGGGGTGAAAAAAAGCACGACATCAGTGCGCAAGAAAAACATTTACGAGGGAAAGCAAGAGCATTAAAAAACCGCTAAAACCGACAAACACTCACCAACGGAAAGGAACACTGAAACGAATAGATTAATTAAAACTGTCGCTGAATCTTCTTCTGTGTTAAACTATCCATGAGATGACTTACCTGGTTGTTAAATACGCCGCTTCAATTTACTGTTCACAATTAAGAGATGCTGTTATTTTTTTTTATCTTACTGTTAATCTTTTCTCATTTTTTCTACATCCGATTTCTTCTTCTTCTCTTCTTACTCTTGCAGTTCATATTTCTATTTTTTTTGCCTTTCTCGTACTCTTTACACATTAAGATTCCTCTCTTTATTTTTCGCTTTTTATTTGTTGTAGTTTATTTTCTTTTTCACAGTTTCCTTCCATTTTCTTCCATTTTCAAATAATAAATAAATTAATTAATTAATACCCCCTCAAGCAGCTGCTTGCCACAGAGGTCTGACAGGAGCCTGTCAGTTTATATGCCACAGTAGAAGATCTGAGAGGATGGCAGGACCTCAGCAGAAAAACGACACATACATCCATGCCTTACCCGGGGTTCGAACCCAGGTCCCTTAGATCAATAGCCAAGCGTGCTAACCACTCGGCCAAGGGATGGCTCCCATTTGTACAGTCGCTCAAATAAATATCCGAACACTATGGTTGATTACAGAATTCAGAAAAAATATCTGGCAACGATTTTTTTAGAAATTAGTGATCTGGCAACCTTCGTGTCACGTGACACGAAAGTTGCCAGATCCTGTAGAAATTCGTGTCCCTCCTAGAGAACCCTTGGATCACGGTTTAAGAACAGAGGTTCTACAGTATTCTTGTACTAATAAACAAATTAGCTCTCAAGCAGTTGCTTGCCACAATCTTGACACTGTGGCAAACAGAAACGGAAATCTGATTTCCACAGAGGTTTGACAAGAGCGTGTCAGTTTAATACGCCATAGAGAAGATGTATGAAGACAATGAGAACTCATCAGAGAGAAAATACAAGCATCTATGCCTTATTCGAAGCTCGAACCCAGGTACCTTTGATCAGTAGCCAAACGCGCTAACCAGTAGGTGGTTAGTATGATTTGTGACTACGGCTTTCCTGCATTACTATGATATATGCAGGGAAACGGACACTTAGGCGACGGTAGGTTTCACCACAAAATTAATAATATGCCATAAATTAAGGAAGATATCACTTCGGATTTAAAGTCGATTAATTTTAGAGGAAATATTGTCTTGATCCGGGTGGAATACGAACCGACGTCCATGGGTCAGGAGTACAGGAGTGTTATGTTCCGTGCTTGTGAGGGCTTCAAATCAGAGCCAGATGGGATACGAACCCGGCTCAAGATAATTTTTCCTCTAAAACTGATCGACGTTAAATCCAGAGTGATGTCTTCCTTAGTATGTGAATAAATATGTCAAAAAATATCTTCAAGTGCCATAAATAAATTGCCAAAAAAACTATTGGTCGATATTTGTTTGCAATTTAATTGATCTGGTAAGAATTTCTCATTAAAGCAATTAAATAAGATTTGTGCTATAATGAATTAGTTGAATGGATGGGAAAAATTTTGCTGCTTGAAGCAAAGGTATCTGATTCTGCTGAAATTTCCGACAATATGTTTATTTTTTATCATCGCAATGATTTTCCTGTAATGATCTCCTGCACACATTAGGCTAACTGGTCAGTTCACAAGCGCCCCCAAGTGTTAAGATTTAGAAAGGGAAGCCTTCCATAGGACAATCCAGCGAGTTCCTTAGCGTTTACGGAGTATAACACTCCTGTACACACGCGCGGAATATAACACTCCTGCTCACGTGCACCGAATATAACACTCCTGCTCACGTGCACCGAATATAACACTCCTGCTCACGTGCAACGAATATAACACTCCTGCTCACGTGCAACGAATATAACACTCCTGCTCACGTGCAACGAATATAACACTCCTACTCACGTGCACCGATTATAACACTCCTGCTCACGTGCACCGAATATAACACTCCTGCTCACGTGCACCGAATATAACACTCCTGCTCACGTGCAACGAATATAACACTCCTACTCACGTGCAACGAATATAACACTCCTGCTCACGTGCAACGAATATAACACTCCTGATCACATGCACCAAATATAACACTCCTGGACAGTAGCAAGGCATATAACACTCCTGTACACACACACGGAATATAACACTCCTTTACATATGCACAGAGTCTAACACTCCTGTACATATTCACGGAATATAATGCTCCTGTACAGATGCACGAAATATAACACTCCTGCTCACATGCTCCGAACATAACACTACTGCTCACATGCTCCGAACATAACACTTCTTTACATATGCACAGAATATAACACTCCAGCTCACATGCCGAATATAACACTCCTTTACCTATGCACGGAATATAACACGTCTATGCACATGCACTGAATATAACACTCTTGCTCACATGCACCGAATATAACACTCCTTTACATATGTACGGAATATAACACTCCTGTACACATGCACGGAATATAACACTCCCGCTCACATGCACTGAATATAACACCCCTGCTCACATGCACCGAATATAACATTCCTTCTCACATTGAACTAAATGGCCATGTCACAATGACCCTAAGTGCTCAGAGCTGAATAGGAGAAGGAAATCCACTAAATAGCTGTTTAGAAGATGGAAGTTTCTCCTAAAGGCCATTTAACGTATTCTTAACGTATACAACATAGATCTACTGCGCAGGGATCCTGGACATGTTCTTTCTGACAGATGGCTGCTTTTCCAAACCCATCGACAAAAAAGTAGTAGATAAATCAATAATAGTTCTAAACTCATGGCAAAATAAAAGTCAATATCAGAAAAAAAATATTTGTTCAGAAAGTTTGACTTTTTTTTTCTCTCTTCATTGCGAAATCTACATCCGTTAATAAAACAATTAATGTTGGTTTTTTACATGTTATGCAGCCGAAAGAATAATTTAGAAACATAATGTTTTGGAATTACTGAAAAGAACCTTTAGGGCACACAACATATTTCTGTCTCATAAAAAAAAATTATTATTCGTACACTTTTGTTTTTCCCTTGTGTAAACGTTCAATTTTTTTGTTAGTGAAACAATCTTTCTCATTAGTCTCTGCTTGGCGAACAACTTGGAACCTTTAATTATTCCTGTTTCACCATTTCTTTTTAATCTTTCGGGCTTTAATTCGGATGACAGAGGAGTGTTTGTTTGGCTCGTGCTGCTCATCTCGATGAAAATGACGATGAGAAAGAAGAATGCTTTTCAAGTTCTCTCTCTGTTCATTCATTTCGGGGAAGGAAATTTTAATAATGCTCCTTTCATTCCGAATGAATTTATATCTCATAAAATTTTGCATTTTGCTTGCATCTATTTGGCCTGATTAAATGTTTATTTCTGTTGTACAATTACAAGGTAGAGGAAAGATATTGCAAAATAAAAGTAGCTTTATGTAAAACGGGGGCAAACTCGGAGACTGTGTTCTCGAATCCGAGAGATGAATTTTCTCACGTGACTGAAATGTAACTGAACATCAGTTGCTAATTTGTTGAGTATCTAATAGTCAGTAATTTCTTACAGCATTAGTAGGAAGACAGTCGATTTGGCTGACAGCATTATATGTTTGACTGAAAAAATATTGGTACGAAATGCAATACATGTGGTCAAAATCTTAAGCTTTGACCAGTCAGTCAAAAAATGATTGACAATTTTTGCATACCATGTTTTACTTTTGACTCGTCGAATATCTTCAAAATATCCGCAAAATATTATGGTAAAGATTTTAGACATTAACTATAAATCAATTAACCAGTCAAAAATGGTAAAATAAAAGATTCGTCGATAGAATGCCTTTTTGATTGGTGAAATAGAAGCCCAATAATTCCGCGCAATATTTGTGGTAAAAAAACCTTAAACGTTTTCATAATGTGCACTGAGCAGTCAAAAGCCCAACACTGGATCTGAGTTAGCTCTGCCTCTTTGTTTCGGTTAAAAAATCTTCAAAGAGACTGAAACATCCTTCGCCCCGAATCATTCAACACTCATATAAACAGACAACATTGAGAAAACCGTTTTTTTTAAGTTCAGAGATCACTGAAACATAGTCTTAATTAAAAAATCCAGAGAACTTTTTCCCCCACGATTGCGATATTTTTTTTACACTTCTGAGGAAGGATACAAAACTGAAAAAGTGAACAAAAACTTATACAACAAAATTGACATCAGTACTTAGATTTGATGAACAGGATAAAAAAAAAGGGAGGAACCGTAATACCTTTAAAGCTCAGAAGAAAAACACACGCACTGACTTAAATAAGACACAGAGCAATACAAAGTTACCAAGAAAACAAACTTCGGTATCGATCGTCTAGTTGACCTTTGGAAAAGAAAAAAAAAACTCGTTTGTTAAATCTTGTCAGAGAGACAGAAGCTAAAAGAGCTGTAAGACTCAAAGTTTAATTTCGCCTTTAAAACTTTAATATCGCTGTTTCTTTTTATTTATGAGGAATTACGTGTCGCGATGCGTTGTGTCACGGGGATAAATTCTGGAGGAAACAGTCGACAGACGTTTCTTAGCAGAGGTCGCTCCTCAAAAGACACATTCGTGGAAATGTCAAAGAAGAGTTTTTTACTTTGTCGAAGAAATGGTGATAGTTTTGTCTTTATAGTTTTTATTTTCCGCTTCTCATGTTTAATCGGAAGAATTCCAATATGCGATAATCAAACGCCGATGAAAAAACTGAAAGTGAAGTTTAAAATCAAATTAAGGTTACTGAACGGTTACCTTTTTTGGGGGGGGGGATTTTTTTGCGAGAGAGCGAAAAAAAACGCAGGTAGTAGTGAAATCAAATTTAGTTGAACGCAAAATAACGATACAAAAGTGAACTTAAAAAGTGATATACAATCACTCAAAAAAGTATCCGAACACTATGGTTGAACTTCTTAGGGGCACCTAAACAATATCGATTACTTAGGAATCAGTTTTGTTTGCAGTCTAAAAGTGAGAATGCGCAGTCAAGTTTAATAATCGCTATTGCAGTATGTCATAGAGTTAATAATACTGTACATTTATTGAGCTGTTTTAACTCTGAATGAATGTGAAAATGAACATCCTTTCGCCCACAAAAGGATGTTTCCAGGTCACCAAAGCCCCAAAGGCTCGAAGAAAGTTGAAGGGGACCCGCTGGATAGCTATTAAGAGATTGACTGAAATCTCCCGTCAATGCCGTCCAGTGTGTTCATTAAGTGCACAAAGTAGGGCTCTCTTGAACAAGAGCCATAGCTTAAAGTTTTATTCGACGGACGGCGGTCTTACCAAGACCTTTCGTGTCCGATCTTATCAAGGAGAGAATAGAGGGTTAGCGACAGAATCGCAATGCAGACCGCAATCACATTGATACTTGATACAGTTCGATATTGAATTGTAAATGAAATCGACATAAGCATCATTTGAATTAACTGTTGATTTTACATTCCGTGATCGGAAGGATGAAAATGTCTGGAAAACAAGAATTTCAAAACCTATTTTTATCGTGTTTTATTCCCCCATTATACAACCGCATCGACTTTTCTGATTTGAAGTCTTTTCTTCGCCATTACTTCGAATTCATTTCTTCATTCCCATTCAAATAATGTTCAAAAGTATTTCCATTCGAATAACTTTCAGTGGGGATTTCCATTCGAATAACTTTTAAAAAAGATTTACGTTCAAAGAATTTTCAATGGGGATTTCCGTTCAAATAACTTTTAAAGGGGATTTCCACTCGAATATTATCAAAGGGAATTTCCATCCAAATAACTTTGAAAGGGGATTTCCATTCAATAACTTTCAAAGGGGATTTCCATTCGAATCGTATCAAAGGGAATTTCCATCCAAATAAATTTGAAAGGGATTTCCATTCAAATATCTATCAAAGGGGATTTCCATCCAAATAACTTTCAAATGGGATTTACATTCAAATAATTTTCAATGGGGATTTCCATTCAAATAACTTTCAAAAGAGATTTCCATTCACATAATTTTGAAAGGGGATTTCCGTTCAAATAGCTTTCAAATGGGATTTCCATTCAATAACTTTCAAATGGTATTTTCATTCGAATAACTATCAAAGAGAATTTCCTTCCAAATAACTTTGAAAGGGGATTTCCATTCAAATAACTTTCAAATGGGATTTACATTCAAATAATTTTCAAAGATTTCCATTCAAATAACTTTCAAATGGGATTTACATTCAAACATCTATCAAAGGGGATTTCCATCCAAATAACTTTCAAATGGGATTTCCATTCAAATAACATTCAAAGGAGGATTTCCATCCAAATAACTTTCAAAGGGGATTCCCATTCAAATAACAGACGAATTATCTCGTAAGTAGGTCGCATTTTTCATACTTTTCATACTCTACTAATTTCTGTCTTTCCCTCATATCCTCTAACGGCATTGGTAGTGATGAATCAAAATCCCAGTTGCTTCGAACACCAACTCCTGAAACTTATAACTCTGAAAGTCTAATTCCCAGAACTATCTCGGAAGCACGATTGCCGATGATAGTTAATAGCTGGGGCACATTCTCTCTCTCCCGCTCATAGTTAGGATTTCCAAACATTCGTTGATGGGTAATGCGAATCCCGCCAATCCAAACTCGGTAATTAAGAATGAGGGTAATTGAAGTAATCAATTACGGCCATAATGAACGATACGGGGAAGCAATTACACTCTTAACATAAAAGAGGTAAAACTGACCAAGCAAAGATAATCACAGCGCAGAGAGAGATAAGACAGAAACTCGACAGCAACACGAGCATCTGTCCTACCTCAACCACTTGCAGAAGTTGCATGCATCTGTTGAATGGATTAATGGGTAAATAGATACCGACGAAGCATTCGTAGCAACAACATACGATCGCTGTTCTTCGCATGTGTAGGTGGGTGTAGTTCGCGAAAGGTGATCTCTAATGGAATGCAGGGGATATGTCAGGTCGATTTTTCCACTTTTGTCTTAACGCTTCGTGTGCGTTGCTCTTTTCGTGCAATACGAGATAATAGGTGGATTGCATTAATTCGTCGAGCAAAGCAAAAGTTTTGTTTACGATACACCTTTTGGAGGTTTTCGTTTGCTTCTGTGCTTTGAAATAACTCTTCAATTGCGCCAATCATTTTAATAAAGAAATGCTTTAGGCAAAGGAGTATGGATGGCTTTTGGGTTAGGTTGTTTTACCTCTGAGCACACTTTTTTGTACACAATGGCTAAATGGTCAGGTCACAGACTCATGAAGGCTCAGAGAAGGTTGGGGGAGGGAACCCACTGGACAACTGTTAGGAGACAGATAGTAACCACCTGTCAAAGCCATCCACATGTTCTTTAATATGCACAGAGTATAACTCTCCCACATATGGGGCCCGCGTAGCGCCCCATTCAACAGACGGCGACCTTTCCAAGCCCATTTGCGTCCATACTAACTGAGGGCAGGGGGAGGGAGTTTTGCAGAGATAAATCTCAATTCTGGCAAGCTGGGACTCGAACCTAGGAACTGAAGATTACTAGCCTGGCGCGCAACTGGCTGAGTCCCCCCCCCCCCTCAACACACACACACCCATGATAAGCTTTTAAAACAGATAAAAATTCTTGTATTAAAAAATTTGTAGCTAAATATTTGCGTCTTATATACACTCTATTACCAAACATATTCGGACACATCCGTGTTACGTGAATGGAAAGCCCCATTCAGAGCTTCCTAACTTTTAAAATAAGTTCTTTTTCAAAAAATATCACTGGATATAAATTGAAGATCTCGCTCAAATCTCTCTAAATCTCGATTTTTAACTCGAAATATTATTCTTGTAACTTTAAAAGAGCTATTGACGCTCGAACATTTAACAGATAGGTGATATTCTGATATGACTGTGTATTTAAATGTAATCTTCAATTTAGCCTTGGGGTCCTTATTTCCTTAAAAAAGCCGAATTTCAAAGTTAGGGTGTTTTTAATGTGAATTCCCCTTTACCTAAGATGGAAATGTCCTAATATGTTTTTCAGGTATTCACTACATTTAGGGTATTTTATTCAGACATCAATTTTACGGAATACAGTCGCTCAAAAAAGTATCCGAACACTATGGTTGATTACAGAATTCAGGAAAAATATCTGGCAACGATTTTTTTAGAAATTAGTGATCTGGCAACCTTCGTGTCACGTGACACGAAGGTTGCCAGATCACTAATTTCTAAAAAAATGGTTGCCAGATATTTTTTCTGAATTCTGTAATCAACCATAGCGTTCGGATATTTTTTTTGAGCGACTGTACTACTAGTAGAATGAAAATATAAGATACGAAAATATAATAGCACTTCAAAGATATCAAAATTAGTATACACCTATCCCTCGATTTACACGGTACTCAGTTCACACAATTTTGGCTTTGCACGGTCAAAAAATGCAACCAGTTTCGATTTACACGGTACTGACTGAGACGTACGTAGAAAGGAAATCTCAGTCAGTACCGTGTAAATCGAAACTGGTTGCATTTTTTGACCGTGCAAAGCCATAATTGTGTGAACTGAGTACCGTGTAAATCGAGGGATAGGTGTATTTGCATAAACATGCATAAACAAGTCAAATTTTTCTAGCACTGTTGGAAATAAACTATCCACGTCTTCCATCTGAAGTTCCCAACGTTGGAAAGCTAGTTATTAGGGAACAGCTTGCAGCTTAAAAATTACATATTAGCGTCACTTGATAACGCATTATTTGCTTTTCTAGTAGAGCAGAAAAAAATAGCTTTTCCTCAACAAAAAATATTCAATCGCCGTTATTCCATCTCAGACTTAAACGCATGTATTAAATTGCTCACACCAAAAACCGAAACTAAAAAAAACTTAAAAAAACTCTGCATTAAAAAAAAAGGAAAAACATTCTAACCCAGGTACATCTTTCTACAATTTACTTAAGTTTTTTTTTCCACATGTAAACAGGAACGAAATAAAAAAGGTAAAGTCGATAAACTGCCTCTGCTATCAACAAACTGTCATCCAGACACCGAGACTGTTCCTCTAAAGTGATAGAATAGAAAAACAAATGAAAAAAGAAAAATCTCGAAGTTTCGCTCAACTTCTCCGAGGATTGGGAGAAGCTGCGGAAACGCGCGAGAGATGAGGAGGTGCTACCCAACCAGCAGTCTCGCATCCTTGCACGGACACACCGTGCCACGAGGCTCTCCGTTACAGCGCCGTTGCAGAACGGCGTTCGAAAGCAGCAATGCGCCACGCCAGAGACCCAATTCCTCCTCGCGAGTTCAGCCGCAGCACTCGTGGGGCGTCATCGCTCCCCCATCTTCCCTCTATCCATTTTGGCAGCGTTCCAGGAGACCCGGCCGACGCATCGAACAGCTCTCAACGAAATCATTAACTCGGAGAACTTATCGCTCCCGATGATGAGGATGGAGAAGAGGAGACTGAATCTGGGTCCTGCATCCAATCCAGATCCGATCTCAGTCCTTCATTATTTATCCTGTTCAAATAAATAATGACAAGGATGGAGAAAGGGATGCTACTTCTGAGTCTTGCATCCAACCCAGATCCGAATCTCGATCCTTCATTACTTATTTCTGTTTACTAGAATGATGAAGATGGAGAAAAGGATGGGAGTTGAAGGTGCAGCATCCAATCCAGATCCGATCCTTAGGTTCTTAATCTATTCAGTAGAATAAGGAGAATGAAACGAGAGATGTACCTTTTGAGTCCTCCATCCCACCCAGATTCGATCTCCATTCTTCACTAACATTTCTTCTTAGTAGAATGATAAGGACGGATCAGGTCTCCCAAAGCTTAAAATCCAGATGTGATCTCAATTTCAGATTACTTTTCCTGTTCAGCTAGATAGAGAAACGGGGTATATCATGTGGATCTTACATCCAACTGATATCGATTCTTCATTGTTTATTCCGTTCGGTAGAATGATGCGGATGAAGAATAGGATGGCAAATCCAGGTTCTGCATACATTCCAGATCCGATCTCGATCTTTGATTACTCATCCTAATCAGTAGAGCCAGCAACTGGATTTACAAGGTATGAAGAGGCGATAGATCTATTTTGCAAAGTTTTCAGGATGACAGGGCATCTTAACGGGCACATTTTCAATGTTGTTGCCACTTCTCGAGGGCGAAAACGATCCTCACTGCCATGATCCTAGCTGAACTCTTCCCTTATTTTCTGATCCTAGCTGCAAAGGACAGCAAAATCCGCTAAAATCCAAGGCATGGAAATCGGATGAATTTCCAACGGTTCTGCATCATCATCATCCTCAAGTAGCCATGGGCTACGGAGGTCCAACCAGACCGTGCACTGGATTCAATTCTTTAAATCCATTCTTTGCGTAGCAAAGTGATCAATAACGCGGTCGTAAGGAGCCCAAGGCTTGGAACGGACCGAATTAGGTGCTCTTTCGACAAAATGATTTAAGAAAGAGATGGAGAATCTCCCGCCAGTTATACTCAGCGAGGTTTCAAATATTCCTATTTTACAAACCAAAAATTTCACACTGTAAAAATATCCGCAAACATTTTTCCTCCATAATTCAAGCTTAAAAAAAAAGAAACATTTTAAGGATAATAATTATGGACAAAAGAAGCTGTAACGAAAATAGTCAAGTAAATTAAGACAGTTAAAATTCTTCTGGAAAAAGCCGCTAAAGTGAGAACATTTAGTGGCCAAATCTATTGATTTATACCCTAAGAGGTTTCTAACATCGACTTCAGGAATGCTGAGACTTCAGGATTGCCCCATTGTTCGTCGTTTCGTTGTTAGCAGTGATTTTGAACAACGTAACGCCAACGAAATCAACAAGGACTTACTGTATATGTAAAAATTCTTATATATACGAATTCACGGTTATTTTTTCCATTTTTTATCAGTAGAACCTAATGCCTCAAGGGTAAGAACATCGAAAGTTGACCTTGCGATGCATATTTCTTAAAAGACTATCAAACTAGAATAGCTTTTGCGGCTCTACATTATTCTTTGATGCAACTATGAGTATATTTACGAAACGGAACCTGCGAGACCGTCAAACCTATCCACAGCCTTATTTCCCTATGAATTGCTCAAATGCATTTTCCTTTACATAAGCATCGAGAATATCACGTCAGCTGATACCCAAGCCACTATGTAAGCCATTTAAACATCCAGTTATGATTCCGCCTTGCTCTGCGCGATGAATTTACAGCTCCCCCTTTATTCTCACGTTTCTCCTCGTCCCCTTTCCAATCGCATTGAAACAGCAGCCAAAAAAAATTATCTCACGCAACAACATAAAAAAGAACATAACACCGCTATTGCTAGATGTTTATATACATTTTTTATTAACCCGGTTAAGTTTTATAGAGCTCATAAAAAAATCCTCATTTCTTGATGTTTCTTTTTCGTGATAAGTAAAGAAATGGCAGACAAGTTTCGTCATATTTTTTCCTCTTAACCATTTCCAGCTTTATATTCCATTTCGTTGGCCTTTTCAAGCATTTTTCTGTTTGATTTAAGATAGAAGCTCTTTGCCTTCCTTTTACAGGTAACATAAAACGTCTTTTTTTTTTTTTCTTTTTTATTCCCGTTTCAAGAGATTGAACCCATCTGAAAGCTCCTTCAGACATCACCGAGAGAGAGAAAAGTTAACAATAAACCAGCTGATATTTCGCAAAAGTTATCTTCCAAGAAATGTTACCGTAGGAGCAACAATAAAGTGCAAAGGAAGTGGATTGTGGGTCGCCGGCCAATACATTTCACTGACTTGGATTTATTTATGCAAATAGTATACTTTACAGGCTCTTCCATTGCCTAGTAAACACTCGAGATTGAATGACTATGCAACAAAGAGAACAGAAAAAAAAATGGCCTAATATAAATATGTAAACAGAAGAAGTCCTTCAACATCATGTGTTCTTATGAATATATTATTCAAATTGTACGCTGCAATCCCGAGTCTATGTACGATATTAGTCAAGCAAAAGATAGGTTGGAATAACTGCATTTATACTTTACATAGGTTTGGGGTTAAAACTTATTATTTCATTAATATCACAAAATGTTTTGTTTTCAAATTATTAAAAGATTATTTCACTTACCCTTGCTTGTTCAGTAAAAAGGAACACTTAAAGACTACACTACTTTGAGAAATGTATTGGGAACTTCAGTATCATGCGAATTGCAATGTCTAGTGGTAGGTGAAAGGTTCATGTCTCTTCTTCCTCCTCTGGATAGTCTTAATAGAGATGAAAAAAATATATATCGAAAAGAACACATTTTACGAAAAAGAGCTTCTGAAAAAAATAACTAGAATATAAAGACATATTGTACTCTTTAGAGAATATTTTCTAAAAAAATATATGGAACGGGATTTTTCTCAGTTCTATCCAGGGACGGATCTAGAAGGGGAGCCATGAAACCCACTTTCAGAATGCTTGTAAGGTAATGGATGTATAAAAATTATTAAACTTGTGCATATTTCACGCATTTTTCAAGAAAACTTTTGGGGTGGGGGTGGCTCAGTCGGTAGCGCGCCAGGCTCGTAATCTGCAGGTTCGAGTCCCAGCTGGGTCAGCGTTGATTTATCTCTACAAAAGTAGGTAGGTGTCACTAGGGGATATCGATGGGCTTAGAAAGTCTGCCGTCCGTCGGATGGGACGTTAAGCAGTGGCATCTTTTAGGGGAGAGCCATACCCTGGGCACGCTGGATGGCCTTGACGGGAGGCTACCATCTGTCTCCCAACATCTGTTCCAGTGGGTCCCCTCCCCCAACCTTCTCTGAGCCTTCGGGGTCCATATGACCTGGCCATTTAGCCCATGGTGTGCAAAAAAGTGCCGCTCAGAGGTAAAACAACCCAACCCATATCCTGGGCACCTTAAAGAACACGCCGAATGGCCTTGATGGGAGGCTACTATCTCTCTCCCAACAGCTGTTCCAGTGGGTTTCCCTCTCCCAACCTTCTCTGAGCACTCGGGGTCCTTGTGACCTGGCCATTTAGCCCATGGTGTGCAAAAAAGGCCTCTCAGGTGTAAAACAACCCAATTCAAGAACATTTTCAGAAACTCGTGTGATGGACTGTCTCGATAGGAGAGACGATTAACCGTACGCCGGTCGAGGACGATGAATTTGTCTCTTAATTACCTTCACCCTTACTTCGGTGAAATGCTCAGATTTGCTGCGTTAAATGATGAATAAAAATATGTCCAACAATTAACTGCACGAGAGTTGTATAGGGACGACACAGTTTATTAACACTACATACAATTACGTGCTGGGGATGCTCTCAACTCCGTAGGCCTTTGCTGCTTTGCTGCTGCAAACATTAACAATGAGATGGAGAACCGCACACTCTGCAAGTTCTCTCTTTACAGACCTCAGACTCGGCGAAAGGATAATTAACCTTTGCCTACAATGTAATTCACACAGAATTCACAGAACTGTATCAGATTCACCAAGAATCTCGATTCTCACTAAGAATCGAACCCTCTCCTTAAGGGTTTCCTTTGAGTAAGAGCAGCGTCCTTTTGACGCGTGTTCAAATGTCCTTCCAGTTTGACAGCAACTCTCAGACTGTTTTATTGTTCGCGGGCTCACCTCCTGCGCTGACACTCGCGCCCCAGGCTCGTTGTAAAAAGGCCATAAAAGGCTTCTGGAACCCGTGATCTCATCCAGGCAGCCAGCTTAGACCCGAAAACAATATCTTATGAGTCACATACCCATAATAGCACTTCCAAGAACACACTTAATACACAAAAATATCTACAAAAACAAAAATAAAATAATAAATAAAATAAATAAATTAGAGGGACATGACAACCCTTAAAATGGAAGGAAAATTGTTACACTGCAATAGAGGTCGCCTCTTGGCTTCCCCTTTTACTTTTTTTTCGACTCGATTGCATCATTTTATCCCCCCTCCCCACATTTATCTTTTTCTAGATCTGGTTATGCTGATTTCAGTCATCTACCTCTAACCACTTGAATTTCTCTTTATCGTGATCAGTTTTTTTCTTTTATATTCACCAAAGAAATGCGCACTAAATATTCTACTACTTCAACGACAATCCTTTAAGAATGTTCATTACTCCTTCCCATTTAGAGTGGGGCGGGGGTGGCTCAGTCGGTAGCGCGCCAGGCTCGTAATCTGTAGTTCCCAGGTTCGAGTCCCAGCTGGATCAGCGTTGAGATTTATCTCCGCAAAATTCCCCGCCCTGCCCACGGTCAGTAGGGGACACCGATGGGCTTGGAAAGGCCGACGTCCGTCGGATGGGACGTTAAGCCGTTGCCCCGTGTACGGGAGAGCCATACCCTGTGCACGTTAAAGAACACGCTGGATGGCCTTAACGGGAGGCTACCATCTGTCTCCCAACAGCTGTTCCAGTGGGTCCCCTCCCCCAACATTCTCTGAGCCTTCGGGGTCCATGTGACCTGGCCATTTAGCCCATGGTGTGCAAAAAAAGTGCCGCTCAGAGGTAAAACAACCCAACCCAACCTTCCCATTTAGAAATAAAGTTACTTCGTATTACACTATACATTCTCCAACTTTCTATATATTGTGCAGTTGAAACGCTCAGGCCAAACCCTTTTATCATCAGTATCGAAATACTAATAGAAACCTATTTGTGTTCCATTTCGAATCGTGCTTGTCAAAGCAGGCGAAAACACATCATTTCCATATTAATCAATGTTTAACTCTGCTGTTAAACTTCATCGCCGAGAGATCTGTAAACAAACAACTGCTAACAGCATTTTCTGTTTTCAGCTCACTCGCTCTCTCCCACGAGGTAAACAAGGTTTGCTGTTAATTACAATCTATCCGAGGCCCCGTGCATTAGTTTCATGTTTCCTCCTGACTGACAGCGCGTTTTGACGTCACCGCTTTCGTTTAATACCCATGGCGCTCACGCAGCACGGCCGGGCGAGAGGTAAGTGCAAGATTAAACCCAGAAATCCCCCCAGCTTATGAAAACGCAAATAAAAGCACCTGAGTTTGCCTCCAATGCCGCACATTGGTTGCTAGAATTTCGGACGCGGACAAAGCCTTGTGTCATGTGCAGCTGTATCGAGTGATGGACGTATGTACGTGGCCTGCGTCCCGTGAGTGTTCACGTTCCCTTGCACCCCTTTCACGGTGTGTGCGAGATGGCATACCGAGCCGAGATCCCCAAAGAGTGCCGAAGCGAGCTTTGGAGGAGCGCCAAGGCAAGGGAGAAGTGACCCAACAACTGAGAAAGTCTTGTGGCGTGGAGGGGAAAGAATGCACATTGCTTTGGAAACTTAAAATACGATTTCGATTGCATTTTCTTTCTTATCTGAGACGTGGGTTTTCGACAAAATGGATCGCATGGTGATTAGGGTCAATATTTCACACAAAATATGCACACTAGAATTCCTTTGTGTGTTGCATCTGATTTTAAAATTATTTTTTTCTGCTGTAGGCATTTCGTTCTCGCAATAAGGTTGGTGTCCTAAACGATTTGAAATGGTTGTTGTATTGCCAATCTGAACCCAATGCCTCTCTCTGGAACTGCGTGACCACAATGTCTATCTGTGACACCATCGCGACCCCTATAGCAGCAGAACCTTACTAACAAAATTTATTTCTTCCCCATCATGAGGGGGAGGGGGTGGCTCAGTCGGTAGCGCGCCAGGCTCATAATCTGTAGTTCCCAGGTTCGAGTCCCAGCTGGATCAGCTTTGAGATTTATCTCCGCAAATTTCCCCGCCCTGCCCACGGTCAGTAGGGGACACCGATAGGCTTGGAAAGGCCGCCGCCCGTCGGATGGGACGTTAAGCCGTGGTCCCGTGTGCATGAGAGAGAGCCTATACCCTGTGCACGTTAAAGAACACGCTGGATGGCCTTGACGGGAGACTACCAGCTGTTCCAGTTGTTTCCCTCCCTCAACCTTCTCTGAGCCCACAGGGTCGTAGTGACCTGGCCATTTAGCTCATTCTGTGCAAATAAGTGCCACTCAGAAGTAAAACCCAACATATCCCCCAATGCCAGACTTTCCCCTACGCTTTTGCAAGGGTTGCCTCTAAGTTGGCATTATGATCTCCAGGCTCATAAATCTGTTTCCAGGTCGGATTCCCCAATTTGCTCGAGTTGTGATTTTTTTCCTCCAACTTCTTCACTCTCCTCGGTGAGAAAGTGAACAACGATTACCCTTAATTAATGAGTCACAACGATCGGGGGTTGATAACGAGTCAGACTCATAGTCTGCAGTTACCAGATTCTGCCCCAACTATGCCAGAGTTGAGATTCATCTCCGTTAACACTCGTCCTGCCCTTGATCAGAAAGGAGACACCAATGATCTTGGAAATGTCGCTGACCATCGGATGGGACGTTAAGCCGTGGCTCCCTGTGCAGGAGAGCCATATCCTGTACACATTAAAGATACACTGGATGGCCTTGAAGCGAGACTTACATCTGTCCCCTAATAACTGTCCAGTGGATGTCCTTCCCCCAACCCTCTCCGAATCCTTGGGCCTTTGAAATCTAGTCATTAAACTTATTTCGTGCAAAAAAGGGCCTCTCAGAGACAAAAAAATACAACAAAAGATCGCAGCGGTCGTATTCGAAATCGACGGAGCTCAAACAATCGCTTTCTCAAGTTCAGGGACACTTAAAACGTAGTCTTGATAAAAAAAAATTAAATATCGATTCTTTCAAAGATTGTAAATGGCAGATAGGCATATACTGGAAGGAGAAATTTACACTATTCCCATGTGATGATTACAGAGACTGCAAGCTCTAGCACCTAAAGTCCTACCCCTCCTTCCTGGATGGTATTGTGGTATTGCTTTAGTTCGCGGTAACATTGAGCTACAGGGGGTCGAGTTCGAGTCCCGGGATGGCCTGGTTGTGTATTCTACAACCTGCAGATAACCTAGTAGCTTAATTGGTACCTTCCAAAAGAGATATTTTCTGGAGGGGAAAGGAAGAGGACGTTTGCCAGATCAGTGTGACCTATTGATCTCATCATCTGTGATCACTTTTACTTATCTACCCTGCTGAGGAGTGATTCACATAGCATGGTCTTGGTGCTGACCGGTTAAAGCCACTGGACTGGCTAATGTCTTTGAAATCGACTATGGATCCTCCTGGGTTCTCTGTTGAAGGAAAATCTACAGTTTTCATACCTACTAGTTTATGGGATGCCATTTCCAAGTTGACAGATACGCAAGATATCATACATAATTTTGTGGATACTCCTGATGACATCCCAGCTACTTGAACCCTATTTCTACAGCATCGTCGACACTACAGTGGAATAATGTCTCGGCAGATCAATTTCTTAATTCTGATTCTTGAAATGTGCTCCTATAATCGTGGTGTCTGAAGTTCCTACCAACATTGGAGGCTTAAGCTTTTAGTGGTGGGAGAACATGTCTTCGTCCCATGACTCCAATTAAGGGTCTGTTTGATATTATTAGTCATACTCTCTCAGTAAACCTATTCTCTTTAAAACAAAACTACTAACCTCTTTCTATTTGCAAGTACTTGCGATGTGATGTCCTCACACGAAAAGTTTACTTCCCAGGAAGAATGCCAGTGATGAGGAAATGAACATTGATCCAAACAATTGCCTGCATAAACAAGTTCCGTTTCATTAGCGCAGCTTTTCCCAACTAATCGATCAATCTTCCTGGAGGTCACGTGACCAAAACAACACACCCTCCTCCCTCTTAAAAAGAGATTCCACCAGAGTTCTCCTTCGAAAAATAGCGCTGGCGAATCCAGAAGATGGCGCAAGATTACTTATTGATCCCTTGTCCCGTTGCTATCACTTCCGCTGTAGTACGACTCCTTCACCTTAATGTTTTCCCTAATAAAGCCGAAAACGAAAATTCAATTAAAAGAGAGCCTGCACAAGAAAAGGAAGACGAAATTAGTTAAGGATTATCTAAATAATTAAATGGCGGCAAATTGATTACGTGCTTGCACCAAATTAAACTAGCAACACTCCCAATTTTCAATTCTCTTCTCCTCGAACTGCGCCCCTCCCTCTCCACAGAGGTTCTTCTTGGCAAACTAACCTCCAACTGCGCCCCGAACTAAAAAATTTAGCCCTGAAGCCATCACAGCACTCTTGGTGCCCATTGCCAAACATTGACCTTTGGGCTAATGAAATTATCTTGCAAGAGCTGAATGTGCGTCCAACACTCTTATTCATCCCCAAGGAGCCAACGCGACGTTTTCGAAACCTGCTCTTTACGCCGCTTTTAATCTCCACTCGAACGAGGCATAAAGCGGCGACGTTGGGGCTTAACTCAGTTTATGTAAGGCTTTGTCTTCGTCTTAACTTCCAACTACGCTGAAGTTACAATACAATCAGCATTTGGCGACAATCCTAAGCAGGGCCGGTCTGGTAAACAGAGGGCAAGGGGGTTATGTCCAATAACACGTGTCCTTGTAAATGATTTTGTATAAAACGTGGCTTGGTCTTGCAGCAGAAAAATGCAACTCTCAAATGAGGACAGGAAAAATCCCCAGGAACTCTCTATGGCCATCGGAATTGGGAAGGAGGGAAATTTCCGTATCTCCACCCTCCTGAAAACCCGCAAAAAAAAAAAACTAGAGCCCATATTGATTCACATTTTTATATTATATAATTTTTAAATATATTTTTATTATTTAAAAACATTTTAAATTCTACAGTTTCAGTAATCACTCTTACACATATGACGGGTCTTGGTCAAGACACAATCTATTGCGCCAAAGTTTCAGTCCCCCATTGTGCCTGCTAACCTTCACTTTGCCTTCGGTTGAGAAAGGGTTCAGTTGTTTTACCTCTGAGCGGCACATTTTTGCACACAATGTGCTAAATGGCCAGGTCACAAGGACCTCGAAGGCTCAGAGAAGGTTGGGGGAGGGACCCACTGGAACAGTTGCTGGGAGACAGATGGTAGCTTCCCGTCAAGGCCATCCCGCGTGTTCTTTAACGTGCACAGGGTGTGGCTCCCCGCACACGGAGCCACGGCTTAACGTCCCATCCGACAGACGTTGGCCTTTCCAAGCCCATCGGCGTCCCCTACTGACCTTGGGCAGGGCGGGGAGTTTTGCGGATTGAAAAAGGAAACAACCAGATAACCTTGGCAAGAGATTTCCATCTGCGTTCGAATAGCTTTCCGTACGAGGGTGTGCCACAGAAGGTTCGAATGAACTCGTCCAAGCTCACTTAATAGCTTCGACAATTATTAAAACCACAATTTACTTAAGAATAATTTTGATTAAAATGTTAATCGTAATAATACTATACAAAATCGAAATAAAATTACATAATACAAGAAATGGACCCTCACTTTTTTTATCCTTTTTTTTTCATTTTTATCACCATCTATTGTTTACTTGGGTAGAGTTAACCCACAGTTAAAGCAGTGGCGAGATCGTTGTTAATTGATTGGCAGCACACACTACCCCTGGTACAGTTTATCCCCTACCTAGGTTAGGCCTTGTGACTTGGCCAGTTAGCCAATTGTGTGAATAAAAGTGCTGCCCAGAAGTAAACCAACCAAACATTTCTATTGAAATTTTAGAGAAGGGTTCAACCTCTATCACAACTTAAGGTCTAACAACTCATTGGTACAAAAAAACTAACAAATATTAAAAAATTAAAAAACTTCAATCTATAATAGCCAAAATGATAATTCCAAACACAACTGAAGCAAAATTATCTAACTATATCAGACAAATTACATTACTGAAATCTATTACTGTATAAAAACTTATACTCTGCTGTTAAATTATGAACTCTACTGTATAATAATAATTAGGAAGTTGAAAAATGATTTTTAGAATTTAACGAAAGTTTCAAAGGATATTTAATATCACATATATCGATATTTACATTTTTGAAACAAAGAATATGTCGGAATACTATTTCAATTATAAAATTAGTTTTCTAATCAAAGAATATATCGTAAAAATTTTCCAATTATGGAAAATAATAGATCACCGCAGTATTTAAGTTAAGGTTATTTAGTAAGGAGTACGGTTACCCCCAAACAGAAATACAGCTCGCACTACGCGCTCTCGTGCTTCTAATAAGATTATCCAACAATGCAAATCCCACTCTTCCATAATAGCATTTCTCAGCTCATGAAGGGTCCTTGGAGGGGGATGAACTTGCAACTCGACTTCCCAAAGCATTCCACGCAATGTTCAATGAGATTTAGGCATGGAGACCTCACTGACGAGCGTTATCATACATAGAAATGAATTCTGACACGATGGAATCTCTAAAAAGGCTCACATAAGCCTCTAGGATGTCGTATCTATATTTTAGGGCTTGATAGTAATACCTCTCCAGACTAACAAACCACTTCCACCAAGAGGTCCCTTCCACCATATTGAGGGCGGAATGAAGAGTCCAACGCTCTCTCCACATGCATTGGCGCCGAGAGTCACTACTTACGCTACATCGTGATTCATCCGAAAAGAGAACCTGTCTCCATTGATCATTGGTCCAATTGAGGTTCTGCCTGCTCCATTCCGGTCGTGCCCTCCGATGAGCTGAGGTTAGTGAATGCACACAACAGCTCTTCTAGCATATAAACCTCTTTCATGAAGTCGTTGGGGGACAGTTACTCTGGATACTGTCCTTCCTGTAGCAGCTGACAGCTCCAATGCAAATTGGCGCGCTGACACATCATTCTATTTCGCCTTGCAGTTAGGGACAGGAAACGATCTTCTTGACCTCTTGTTGCTCTGGGCCTACACTGGCTCGTTCTTCTAGAACATTTCCAATGTCTTGAAAACATATCTAGAGTCTGTAAATTACACTTTCTGGTGCATTCATGAATCTGATGACCTCTATGTGATTGTCTTGCTTCCATCCGTCCGATGGCTCACTTAATAACCCGTCATCCTTCTGATCGTCATCCAAATTGTTCCTCCTTTGCATTTTAACAAAACTGTAATCCGAAACGCTCGATAAAGCTGCTCTTAATACAAAATGCACCCATTCCTGAACTGCTGCCGTCCCGTGGTCGAGTGGTTAGCACGCTTGGCTACTGATCTACGGGACCTGGGTTCGAGCCCCGGGTAAGGCATGGCTGTTTATGGGGGGCGGGGGTGGCTCAGTCGGTAGCGTGCCAGGATCGTAATCTGTAGTTCCCAGTTTCGAGTCCCAGCTGGGTCAGCGTTGAGATTTATCTCCGCAAAATTCCCCGCCCTGCCCACGGTCAGTAGGGGACACCGATGGGCTTGGAAAGGGCGCCGTCCGTCGGATGGGACGTTAAGCCGAGGCCCCGCGTGGCGGAGAGCCATACCCTGTGCACGTTAAAGAACACGCTGGATGGCCTTGACGGGAGGCTACCATCTGTCTCCTAACAGCTGTTCCAGTGGGTCCCCTCCCCCAACCTTCTCTGAGCCTTCGGGGTCCATGTGACCTGGCCATTTAGCCCATGGTGTGCAAAAAAGTGCCGCTCAGAGGTAAAACAACCCAACTCGAATCTCAATACAATTTGCTTGGTTTGGTATTTAAAGTTATGAAAATTAGAATCTGTAAAATAACGTTATTTACTATAAAAATCATGACAACATTTTTAAGAATATTTACACAATAAACATATTACAGATAAACGTATCACGTGACACGAAGTTTGCCAGATCACTAATTTCTAAAAAAATCGTCGCCAGATATTTTTTCTGAATTTTGTAATCAACCTTAGTGTTCGGATACCTTTTTGAGCGACTGTAGGTGGGCATATTATTTTGATACTAGATCGTGTGGGCTCACTCACGGAAATATTGAGCGTGTGCAGTTACCGTTCACAGCAAACTGGAGCGTGTGCAGTAACTACACACGCTCCAGTTTGCTGTGAACGGTAACTGGAGCGTGTACAGTTGCTGTACACGCTCCAGATATTTTTCCTGAGTTCTGTAATCACGTGACACGAAGGTTGCTGCACTGATAACGACTATCGTTCCCTATTTTACCGTTGAGACAAATTTGTATAACTAGGAACATTGGTTTTTTTTTTCTATTATTCTATCTCCCATAATTTTTTCGTAGTGAATGGTATCGTTGAACATCAAGATTTTGATTGAGTTACTTAACTCCAGAATCATTTTTCAATATGAGTTTTATTTTCATATCATATAGTCTCGACTATGGCTTTCCAAGTGATAAAACATGTGGGTGTTACATTTTTCAATTGATAAAACATGTGGGTGTTACATTTTTCAATTGATAAAACACGTGGGTGTTACATTTTTCAATTGATAAAACACGTGGGTGTTACATTTTTCAATTGATAAAACACGTGGGTGTTACATTTTTCAATTGATAAAACACGTGGGTGTTACATTTTTCAATTGATAAAACACGTGGGTGTTACATTTTTCAATTGATAAAACACGTGGGTGTTACATTTTTCAATTGATAAAACACGTGGGTGTTACATTTTTCAATTGATAAAACACGTGGGAGTTACATTTTTCAATTGATAAAACACGTGGGTGTTACATTTTTCAATTGATAAAACACGTGGGTGTTACATTTTTCAATTGATAAAACACGTGGGTGTTACATTTTTCAATTGATAAAACACGTGGGTGTTACATTTTTCAATTGATAAAACACGTGGGTGTTACATTTTTCAATTGATAAAACACGTGGGTGTTACATTTTTCAATTGATAAAACACGTGGGTGTTACATTTTTCAATTGATAAAACACGTGGGTGTTACATTTTTCAATTGATAAAACACGTGGGTGTTACATTTTTCAATTGATAAAACACGTGGGTGTTACATTTTTCAATTGATAAAACATGTGGGTGTTACATTTTTCAATTGATAAAACATGTGGGTGTTACATTTTTCAATTGATAAAACATGTGGGTGTTACATTTTTCAATTGATAAAACATGTGGGTGTTACATTTTTCAATTGATAAAACATGTGGGTGTTACATTTTTCAATTGATAAAACATGTGGGTGTTACATTTTTCAATTGATAAAACATGTGGGTGTTACATTTTTTCATGTGGTGAAGAAGGGACAATAGTTTCTAATGCAGCGAATGCCATATTAGAAGCAATCACTTTTACAGGAAATCACGAAGAAATATTATTAATCAATTTTAAATTTAAGCCACTGCCAATATAGAATATATAATACACAGCGATCAATTAGTCTGTTTAGATTTTATTTTTCAGATGGTTACATTCCTGTCGAAATTCCAAACAAATATATTAAAATTTCAATAACAAAAATATTACGTCATATCTTTCCATCTGGTAACGATAACTAGTAGAAAAGTTCTTTTCCGAAACAGAACCAAGTACAAAACATTTTTATTAATTAAATTCAGATGAATCATTATAACAATACTTGATTCACAAGAACGAATTTTGCTTTATTCTTCACAGTTACAACTCAAAATTTGAAACATCATTTGTTTTGCTCGTTTTCAAGGAAATTCTGGTATATGCAACGTTTCAGAGAAAATGAATTGTCTAACAAATAAACAGAAATAAAAATTTAAATAAGGAAAATCGTTAAGTATTGAAAAGATGAAGTTTTCTGGCACCTAATTACGATCAATAAAATCAATATTTAAAAAAGAAACACCTTGAAATTTTTCATGAACACGAGCTATCTGAATCCTTTTTACACTAATTAACTACAAAGAAAAAAAAAAGCTGCAACAGTTTCACTCTTTCGTATATAACTAAAAATTCGATAAAAGAAAACTTTTTCGTTGGCATGATCCACCTCCGCCGACAAATCCTTTCGGCTTTATGTCCTAATTCATCAGAACTTAATCTTCCATCAGATTCAAATAATTCTGAAGAGTCCTAGGAAGTTTCAAAGTCCAGATCCCATCAGGCAACATCCAATTATCGTTCAGCTTTTTCCTGATAGAGCATTTGCAGAGATGTTTAAGAGACCTCGGTTGATAAAGAGTGCCGACCAGATCTGGGAAAAGAACTCTATATACTTTACACAGCGTATGTGGTTCGGGTAGAATCAAGCGCCTACTCTCCGGAGGTGACGTTGGAATATTTCTGAGTTCCGACATCGTCATGTAAGGCAGTGGGCTCTCCCTAAGCATCAGCCGGTACATGGCGATCATTCTCTGTATGGCTTCGTCAGAAGACGCTAGCTGCAGCAGACTGCGACTGTCCAATGGATCCACTTCCACAGATTTGCTTGCAATCCACACCAAGGCGGCGAAAACACCGGAATGCTCTGTCAAAAGTTCGGATGTCTCGGCCATGGAAATCGCCATGATATCCACCCTGCGCAAGAAGATAAAAATTAATAAAATATAAAATATCAAAATTATTACAAATACATTAATAGATGCTAATGAAAAAAATTCATAAATAAAAGTAATAAGTATCCTGATTTAAGCAAATTATTCTAATGCAAATACTCTAATCAATGGCGTACAGGCGCTCAAAAATATATCCAAACACTATGGTGGATTACAGAATTCAGAAAAAATATCTGGCAACGATTTTTTTAGAAATTAGTGATCTGGCAACCTTCGTGTCACGTGGCACAAAGGTTGCCAGATCACGGATTTCTAAAAAAATCGTTGCCAGATATTTTTTTCTGAATTCTGTAATCAACTATAGTGTTCAGATATTTTTTTGAGCGACTGTACCTAAGTGGATGGCGGTGGAGGATGTTTCTGTGGGATCAGAGTAACATTTAAACACTTCAATTACTCGCAGAGAGAAACTTAAAATAGCATATCCAGCATCCTCCTTCTGGGAGCTGTAAAAGGACTACACTTTCCCCCCCCCCCCATATTTTTGCTGTCTCCCATTGGTACTAAATAAATGTAGCATATTTTAGTTTGTTTCCGAAAATAAAATCGCCGGGAAAAAAAGGACAGAATTTATAATTCGCAATTTACGTATTTAGAAACATTCTAAATTCCAAAATACGAGATCTTTCTTTAAAAAAAAATGTCCTTTTCATATATATATATTTAAAAACATTCTAAATTCCAAAATATGAGATCTTTCTTTAAAAAAAGATTGTCCTTTTTATATATACATTTCATACAACCACAAAAATGCCGAAGTGCCTCTGGTCTCTCAAATCTTAGAACAGTCCCATATTACAAATATATTTTTAGCATGGTTAAGAATTTGAAAGTTTAAACATTCAATTCTAATAGTGCTACATAGAGTCTAATTACATTTAGTAGACTGTGCAGAAATTTCACTTGATAATAAAATTAGGGAATTTTATGACGCAACGGCAATTAAATTAGGCATAGAAGTAAAATAATTCAGTGATATATTATATATCACTGAATTCAGTAAAATATTCAGTGATATAAGGGAAATATCTGACAAGAAAAATGTTTAATTTATTAGATTTGACTTTAATAATTATATTTTTAAAATTACTCTTTCCTTAGAAAAATAACCTTGAGTTATTTAGCTGCAGCTTCATCAAGTATTCCAACAAAAAGCAAAACAAATTCCCAGCAAATTTTGAAGCTACGAATTTTGAAGAAATATCAATATTAATATCAAGACCGCTAATAATATCATTCACCCAATTAGTTCATTTCAAAACTATATAAAACATCTCATTTCTGTTACGCTTTGAAAACTGATAGAACCCTAACTTATTTTGAGATTAACTTCTTGCAAAAAGTGTAAGTTTAGTGAACCCGTTTTTTCAGCCGTTTTCCTGTCTTTCTACAGTTTGTCATAATTACAAATTTTAACGAGTTTTATTGCAATGCCTCTGGTGTTATAGCAACAGAAACAAATCAGTGCATGGAAAGTATCCGTCTGCTGCATTATATAAGGAAAAAAACCTCAACTAAATAGACCCTACCGTCTAATAATTTATTAAAATTTAGATGGTGTTCCATTAGTTCAGACGTTGTAAAATTACTTCGGTATTTCTTTAAATGCGACAAGTCATTTCTTTGACAGTGCTTGAATAAACGGAGACATTCAATTTTTTTCTGTACGACTTGCGTTTTACGGTCGTAATGTATTTCTGACGTATTTCATTTTTAACACATGATGCAATCATTAGTGAACTTTTTTTTATCATTTACGAATTTTTAAAACTGATGAGGAAAATAAATATTTTTAAATAGAAATTATTTATAATTTTTATACAGAAAAATCCCAGAGAAACATAAAACACTGTAAAAAAAAAGTTTTTTGAAATATTTCGAACAAAATTACATTTAGGCGAAATATAAAAAAAAAGTTTTTTTAAAATGAAGAAATGTGTTCTTTTCATAAATTTATTCTTGAAAAAAAAAATGTAGCCGAAATAACTAGAAGCACAAGAACTGTCTTCTAATAATTCAACTAACATTATGCAAATTATGCCACTTGAAAATAAGCTTAATAAATATTAATGGTACTCTATGAAAACATAAGAGAAAAGTTTTATTTCTCCGAAATTCCTCAACCAGCTTATAACGAAAATAACCTAGGAATTAATTAAATTATTTCAACGGCACAATCATCAAATCATTTTTCAAGTCACGAACACTTGACAGGATGAATGCAGTACTAACAACACTGCATCCATCGCTCATACGAAAAATTCACACAGCCGCACAACTGCTACGAATTTTGAAGATTGGGTTGTTTTACCTCTGAGCGGCACTTTTTTGCACACCATGGGCTAAATGGCCAGGTCACATGGACCCCGAAGGCTCAGAGAAGGTTGGGGGAGGGGACCCACTGGAACAGCTGTTGGGAGACAGATGGTAGCCTCCCGTCAAGCCATCCAGCGTGTTCTTTAACGTGCACAGGGTATGGCTCTCCGCCACGCGGGGCCACGGCTTAACGTCCCATCCGACGGACGGCGCCCTTTCCAAGCCCATCGGTGTCCCCTACTGACCGTGGGCAGGGCGGGGAAATTTGCGGAGATAAATCTCAACGCTGACCCAGCTGGGACTCGAACCTGGGAACTACAGATTACGAGCCTGGCGCGCTACCGACTGAGCCACCCCCGCCCCACGAATTTTGAAGAAATATTGCAAAACATTCATTATGATTCCAGCACAGCTTTTTCACGGACCACTGGTGGTTATCAAAGTTTAGAGAGAGTTAAAACGTTGCTAATTAAATCGCCGATAACTTATTAGGCAAAATCTTATAAATGCCCTCTTTTAGAAACAAAATACGATCAGGAACCACCTTTCAGCATTTACTAGTATATTTGACATCAGTTATGCTACATAACACGTCTTCGCAATAAACGTTTTAACCTTTAAGCATTATTTATGTTATTGAAAATGAATAAATAATAAATCATTTCTAAGAAAACTATTGGTATCTTTCTAATATTACCTTAAAATGTTTCACGAAAATTAGAATATATCTTAATCACTAAATAAAAATCTTGTATTCTATTGATTATGTTGAAGCAAATTTGATTTTTTGGCTCAAAATATTAACAGGTAGGTGCAGTTTGTGAAGATATATCCGCTTTGCTCCTAATTCTGTGGAATATATAATTACAATTGAAGACACTACCTTTAATCCATTTTCATTTCTAATCAGGTAGAAAAAAAATAGATGGGGGGACAAGAGATTAGATATTAATTCAGTATAATATTCCCTCTCTTTTTAGAGGTCTGAAAATTATCTTGAAAAATGCATGAAATATATATATATAAGTTTAACAGTTATTGCTTGTATTATCATTACTAGCATTTTCAAAGCCCCCCCCTCCCTCCCCAGATCCGGCTTTGTTTCCAATACAATTGAGTCGTAACACAAAAACGTTTTCACCACTAGGTCAAATCTTTTACTTTCTCTTTTAGGAGATGCAGAATTCGTTTTGAGACGTTTAGTTTATCTATAGTAATGGTTAAAATTTGTGGACAGCTTATTCCTTAAAACTCATGATGACCTGAGTCACGAAGTTGAAGTATTATTATTATCAGCTTTTTCGAGCTCTGTTCTGGCGAGATTTAATTGAAAATAATGGTTTCATCTTGATTTCAAACAAAATAAAAACCTATAAAGTCAACTTATCTGAATTTAAATCTGATATTATTCAGAATCCAAACTTGAAGCTTAGGGCTAAAGTTTAATAAACTGCTGTTGGGTTGTTTTACTTCTGAGCGGCATTTTTGTGCACACCATGGACTAAATGGCCAGGTCACAAGGATCCCGAAGGCTCAGAGAAGGTTAGGGGAGAACACCCACTGGAACAGCTGTTGGGAAACAGATGGTTGCTTCCTGTCAAGGCCACCCAGCACGTTCTTCAACGTGCACAGGGTATGGCTCTCCCGCACACGGAGCCACGGCTTAACATCCCATCCGACGGACGGCGGTCTTTCCTAGCCCATCTGTGTCCCTTACTGACCGTGGGCAGGGCGGGGAGTTTTACGGAGATAAATCGCAACGCTAACCCAGCTGGGACTCGAACCTGGGAACTGCAGATTACGAGTCTGGCGCGCTACAGACTGAACCACCCCCGCCCCAATATACTGCTGTAAGAAATTACGGCATAATGCATAAAATATTCTACATGTAAGGTGCGTAACTTGAAAATAAGTGTTCTGTAGCAAAGTTTCACTGGAGATAAAGATCTGAATCAAAAATTTTAAACCTTGGTTTTTCAAAAATAAACATTCAGTATTTAAAGTACTAAGGAAACAAGAACATTTAACAAAATCGGTCGTTTTAAAAATACTCTTGAAAATTTACAATTTACTGTTTACTGAAAATAACTAAGTTCGTAAATTACTTAAAATACACTTAATTTGGTAAACCAATTAGGATAACAGTTCATGAAATGATGAGCTGAAAAAAATTTGGTTTTGTCATGAGTGGGATCCGAACCCACGTCTCCAGGAAACATGCCTGTTATGCTAACCACTACACCATCAATGGCTAACCTTTTCTCAGGGGGTTCGGATCACACTCATGGCAAAACCAAATTTTTTTCAGCTCATCATTTCATGAGTTCCATGTCTACAGGACTTATCCTGTGTTTATTTACTAGGATAACAGTTATTTATTATGCTTATATCGACTTTTGAAATAAATTCTTTTGACTCTTCCAGCTTGCAAACTATTCAAATTCTTAACGAATATTTTCTAAAAATTAAAATAGAGAGAGGTTTGTGTGGGATCTGTAACTTATTCTCAGTGGATAAATGGTTTATTTTCAAAGATAAATGGTTTATTTTCAAAGTTATATAGCTTCATATGTGGCTCTACATTAGGCATGCCATGCATGTCTTTTAATTGTATTTGCCTATCAGCCATTTAGCCCATTGTGTGCAAAAAGTGCCGCTCACAGATAAACAAACACCCAAACCAAATATTAACCAAAATCAATATCTACATAAATTTTTCCAAAAACGAATCAGCTTCACAGCCCTACTATTCAATTACACTGGCTTCCATAAATTAAAGAAAAATGAGAAAAATTGCGATAATTCGCCAAAAAAAGTGTGATCCTCACCAAACTTGTTCATGTAACCGGTAAGTAATGCCGAGTGAGCACATTGTATGCAAATTAATCTAGTTGCGTCAATTTGCTTAATCGGGTAGCGGCATAAAAACGGGTGTTTTGGAATGGCCATTTTATAGGAATGACCTCGAGACATCATTTGCCAAATTAACTGCAGTGGAAAGCTATTGGCTGGCTCGAAGCAGGCCAAAGTCAGGCAGACATGGCACGATGTCTGAATGCGAGTCCTTCTGTGGTCCATAGACTGTGGAGTCAATCTCTTAGCACGGATTCTACATCTCGGAGGTTTAGCCGAGGAAGGGCTAGAGTTACGACCGCTGTACAAGAACGATATCTGCGATAACAGCACGAAGGAGTAGGACGTCTACTTTCGCTCAGCTATGATCTTCTCTTGCAGCAGCCACTGGGAGGGTTGTATCAGCTTCAACTCTGCGTAGAAGGCTTCATGAACGAGGTCTGTTCGCTAGAAGGCCAGTAATTTGTATACCCCTCGGGTCACGTCAGAGGAGAGAGTGATTGAATTGGGAACGCACGCACGTTAACTGGACAGAAGAGCTATGGAGGTCCATACCCTTCACAGATGAATCCTGATATTGCTTGCAGAGTGATTCCGGACATTGATATGTAGAGAACGAGGTACCCGCTATCATCCCAGTAACATCCGTCAAAGAGACAGTTACGGCGGAGGTAGCGTGTGTGTTTGGGGTAGCATTTCCTTAGGTGGACGCACAGACCTGTGTGTGCTGACGAGTGGGAACCTCAATGCTCAGAGGTATAGAGATAACATCCTGGACCCTTATATACGTCCTTACGCTGGTGCAATAGGTGGAACATTCATCTTGCAAGACGATAACGCTCGACTAATGGAACAATACCTTCAAGAGGAGACCATTATGCGCATGGAGTGGCCAGCTCAATTTCCTGACTTAAATCTGATTGAGTATGTGTGGGATGCTCTAGCAAGACGTGTTGCTGCCCTCAACTCGCCACCTGAAACAAAGAGGGAGCTTATTACTGCTTTAAAGGAACAATGGTCGTTACTACCTACTGAGCTGATTCACAACATCATAAACAGCATGGAACATCGCTGTCGTGTCTGCATTGCTGTAAGTGGTGACCACACTCCTTATTAAAAAACTTTACCCATTGCATTCTGACACCTCATTTTTGGACAAGTTCCTATAAGTGTTATTTTTTGACGAAAAATGTTTCTAGTGTAAAATATTTTATGCCATTCTGAAACTAGCATTGTAATTCATGTTTTCATCAAATTTCATTAATATCATTCATATAGTTTTTTTATCATAATTTTTCTGAGTTTTACTTAATTTATGGAAACCAGTGCTAACAGATAAACAACCCAAACCAAATATTAACCAAAATCAATATCTACATATTTTTTCCAAAAACGTATCAGCTTCACAGCCCTACTATTCAGTTATATTTGTTTCCACATAGGTAAATTAAGCTCACAAACAGTTATTCGCTGTATATGTCTGTTGCTTGAACTTGATTTTACAAAACGAAACATTTGTAAAGTCACTCAGGTCAGACGCGAGTTCCTTAAAACAAAGAGGCATATAAAACATTAATTGAACAATAAGGCGAAATCTCTTTCTTTTTCCTAATGAACGCATATGAAGAAAAAGGCCAAAGTTCAATTCAAAGATACAACATTTTGTTTGGACATTTCCTCGTTTTAGTACAGTTCGCCATGATGATGGATTATAACGAGCTTTATTACAACGCTAAAAGTAATTAAAGTAAGCAATATAAATCATGGCTGTCAAAAATCCCCCTACGACATAATAAAACAACAGTTAGAACAACCCTAGAACTAAGTATAGACATACCCTTAGTGAATTAGTAGAGTTCGATGTTTTACACGGTATTAAAACTTTAAAAATTCAATTAGGAACGGTATATTTAGTTGTAGTGTTCAGCACTCGAATATGTACAGATATCAAGGTATAAACACAATAACTATATATGGTCATAAGAATTTTCCACTATATTGCGATTATGTCAAGTAAACAAAAACAATGTTCTCCCTAAAGTTCAATTCATTAACGCTAATTCATTAACTCATCGACATGGAATCTACAAAATTCCAATTCCTGATGTAAATACAAAATAAACCCTAAATTAAGAAAGACGCTGTATTTACAACATTTTTACCAGGACCTTTCCAGATAAGCTCAAATACGAAAAGAAAAACAAACCTTAAATAAAAATGTCATTATGTATATTTTACTTTTCTTTTTCACACATAGATTACGTTTCTTACACTTACTTTGAACCATACTGGAACAACGTCAGAAGAGATTGAGCTGGGGCGTAAAATGCACTACACAAACCTGGGGATCGCTTTTCGTCCCATACGACATCGGTAATCCTTCGCCCACCAAATGTAAGTCTCTTAAGCCTACAGTGCTCTAGAAAAAACGAAAGTGAACAGCTCATTTTCTGCTTACAGGTAGTTTCGTCTGTCTTCAGAAGGAAGAGTGGTTTTACTGCCATATGTAAAATAAAGTGGCTGACTTCACCCCAGTAGTTATAAACGCACTTTAAGACACTGATCACTGTTTCACTGTCCACGTTGTTGATGAAACACAGCTTAGCTAAACATTCCTCGTGTAACCACTGGATTTGTTCTGGATAGACAAACCTTTTGTACTTATTAAAAAGGCGCAGTATATTCGAAATCTTTTTGCCGATTTCGATGGGAGTGTTATCCTTTACCAAGTCATCCACCGTGTCCCTGAAATGTACGGTGGCCGAAGAGGAGATACAATCTTCACGTAGCTGAGAGCGACGATTCCTGTATCGTTCTGCTGCCAGCGATGCTAACAAATAGTCATTTTTCGCCATTTCCTTCAATACTCACCATTACCACTAAAAATTACAAACTCCTATAAGAGATCCTTCTACCAGTTGCCTATTGTCTGCTTATATAAAAGCTTATTAAACGAAGAATATCTACTTCTTTAGATCACTTCTAGTGTACTCAATAATAAACACGAACTTTGCACTTGTATTTAACATCAACCTAAACTTATATCAGCAGTTCTTTCACAGAATTTCTCACCACTTTGCATTATGAGCTATATACAATTCACGATTTTAGTTCAGTTGTTCAAGTAGCAGAACAGAAGCCCTCGAGAAAAAATCAAATAAAACCAAGCAGAGCACATACCGCGACACAGAGCTGCACGAAATGAGTCACGTTGCACGCCGAAATGATAAAGAATGAGCATTGTTACATCAACTCCAATAACTTCCTAGCAAATTATCTCTTTTATTATGTTTACAAAACACACCAGACAAGAAATAATTATATCATAGTATATAATTCTTATCATATTGCAAATTTTACTCGTTCACCCACCAATATTCGTAAGATTCAGTCTTACAGAAAAAGATTTTGAGAACTGCGATCGATGCCCCCTGGTTTGTCATTAACAGACAACTCCATAAAGACCTGAGCATCGACCATATATATATACACATATAAAACGCACCTCAAAAAGATTTTTTGAGGCTGTAAGCAATAATCCCAATGAGATTATTTCTTCTCTAATTCTTTACGATCATACTGTTTGAACAAGTACAAGAGGCCTAAAACGGTAGCTTTCTCTGAGGAGACCTTCCCATTTTAGGTTTCTTATAAATTTTACTGCTTTTCTTATGTTTGCCCTTAGTGGCACACCAAAGGGTGGTTTACTTATATATTTTGTTCTTACTCATGCCAAATAGGCATATCTTTATGATGGAGATGGTTAGGGGTAAAATTATTACCCGGTACATCGAATTCATATTCGATATATTCATATTCGATCGATTCGTTATACGATCTACATTTATGAATTTTACTCGCAATTATGGAAAAGATCTATCTAGTTATCAGATTACAATTGCAAGACTTTGCCATGTTCTTCACGCATTTATTATATAAATGCGATTGAGGTAAATGTATCATAAATCTTTTTAAATCGTATATCTAAATGGCTCTTACAGAAATTATTTTATATTATTAGTACAGTAAACTCCCAGTGGTGTCCGTGGCCGAGTGGTTAGCTCGTTTGGCTACTGATCTAAGGGACCTGGGTTCGAGCCCCGGATTAGGCATGGATGTGTGTGTCGTTTTTCTGCCGAGGTCCTGCCATCCTCTCAGATCTCCTACTGTGGCATATAAACTGACAGGCTCCTGTCAGACCTCTGTGGCAAGCAGCTACTTGAGGGGGTATTTATTTATTTTTTTTATTTTAAACTCCCAGTTATCCGGTACTCAAGCACCCGGTATAAATTTCAAATTAAACTTGGTACGACAAATTTCAATGCCTCGCGGATGCCGCTGTCGTCGTCTTTCATTTTATTTCTACTCCACCCTCGACATCAGCCGCTGCTCAAGAATCAAATGCTAGTTCAGTGGATGACCCTGATGAAATGCCATCTGAGTTTGCTAGTTCAGTCGATGACCCTGATGAAATGCCATCTGAGTTTCCAGAACGTAACCACTAAGTTACATTGCACATACATATGCACAGATAATTATTTTCTGAAATTAAAGTTCAGCTTAGTTTCAGTATTCTCTGCTTCGGATAGCATGCTTTTGTCTTGTGTGTGCTTTTCTGCTGACTTTACCTTTCAAAAATTCTGTTTCACTTCACTGTCACACTTCGTTATTAGAAAAATACGGTACGACCTGTAGTCAGCGTCATCCGACGGCCAAAATTATAACTCTTTCCATAATGGCTTTCAATGAAGCAATTCCAGAAGTTTTTGTTAAGTGCACGGATTTAGACAACCAATAGGTGTGAAAATACATATAAAAACAATTTATTCGTATTTTTTAGATATTTACATTTGTATTAAGGGTATTATACTTCATTTTTATTATCATTGTTTTTACTGCATTTTTATTTGAACGAAGGCTTGAATATAACATTTTACCTACTGTACTTGGTTTCTATAAAAATATTTCTCATGCAAACGGCATAATCAACGAACCGTCATCCTTCATTCCCCATAAATGCCGGATAACCGTGAATTTACTGTATTATAATTACAAAACTTTGGTATTTTTTTCAAATAGGAGAAATCTATAGATGAAAGTCATTCTTAAACTGCTTTCTTTTTGACAATTTTTCCCATAAATTTAGGATTCTTTAATAATTATTAAATATAAATTAATTGTTGTATTAATATTTATTATTTAACGACTTTAGCAAGTTTCTTTTCAATTGTTTTTCTTTTTTTCCCCGTTTATTTTTCTTTCGGAATTTTAATTAGAGTAGGTTTAAAAAATAGCAAAAAAAAAACTCTTACGCTTAAGGTTAAATTTCTTTCATTGTCAATATTCTGAGGATAATGTTTCAAGTTTGGTTTTTAATCATGTAATTTGGCTAAAATAAAACTAAGAAAGGGTTTTTTTAATTAAAATTTTAATGCGCTTGAAAATGGAAAAATATTTTAACGAATTTCTTTCATGGTTTCTCAAATGGGTAGACGTTAAAATTTAAAACCTTTAGAAAAATTATTTAAAAATTTGATAATTCAAATTGCACCTTGCCTTCTGTTATTCAAATTACATTTATATAAATAAGATTTTAAATGTATTAACTTTCGAATTTCAATTTGGTTTTTGAGTCCGGTAGCTCAATTTATTTAAAAAAGTGTAGTAAAGGTAACGAAAACAAGGTAAGAAGAAGAAGGTTGAAAAGCACTACTTTAAAGATGGGAATCTTAACGGTTAAGAGTGCAAGGGAGATTGAAAGCATTTATGGGTACGCGGAAATTAAAGACACTTAGGGCCGTTAGGAAAGTTGAAGATATTCTGAAGAATTAAAAATAAATATAATTATAAGAAGAATTAATGAAGGCAGCGGAAGCTCGAGAAAGCTTTTGCGGATGGTACGAAAGTTGATATATTTAGATATTTTTTTATTCATGATCATCATCATCTCATATAACCAGATACAGAGAGTTTCTTTACATTTCAACCGCAAAGCTAATAAGAGATGAGCATTATTTTTATACATAAAGTGTTACTGTTATAATATTTTATGTATGTATTACTGTAGTATCTCATATATCGAAACAGAAGAATCTCGATTGTTTGATAGTGAAACTGAGCCAAAAATTTAAACAAATTATGCCGAAAGAGAAATAAACATTGTAACGTAAAGAGTTTGGTTAGAGGAAAGACTAAAATTATTGAGAGTGTTCAGAGGTTTTGCCAAAGTTTAAGGCAGTCTTAGAATGCCCACAAAGTTTAAGACAATGATTAGGGTTGGCAACTTTTAGGGTTGTCATAGAAATGAAAAACAGTTCTTAGGGGTGGCACGAAAGTTGAAGACCGTGCTTATGGAGGTTACAATAATTAAAGACCATGACAGAGGTGTTTCTGAATTTGAAGATCGCGCTTAGGAATAACTGCTAAAGTTGAGTCATGCTTACGAATGCCTCTGAATTTAAAAACTGTTCTTAATTCTCTCATCTGTGGCAAGCAGCTATTTGCCGCAGAGGTCTGGCAGGAGCCTATTAGTATACCATAGAGAAGGTCTTTGTGGAAAGAAACCTCAGCATAAAGACGATACAAGAAATAGTCATGCCTTATACGGTGTTCGAACCCAGATCCCTTTCATTTGCAACCAAGTACACTAACAACTCGACCACAATGATTACATTGTTTTTAGTTGTGCTACAAAAAGTTGAAGACAATGCTTGGGCTGCAATGGAATTTGAAGCCTACACTTAGGGATGTCTCGGAATTGAGCACTGTGCTTAGAGTTCTGCAAAAATTGAAGACCTTGTTTATGGTGCAGCAAAAATTGAAGATACTGTGTAGGAGAAATGAGGAAAATGGAGATTGTGCATTGGGATTCGAAAGAATTTTTCATTGTCTAGTGAAAAAAAAAGGCTGTAGACTGACAGACGACAAAGTGAAAAAAAGCCCGTTTTCTTAAAATGTGCTAAAAAACCATAGTCTTATGAATTTACACATTAGATTTTGCTAGACAAACATTCATAAATGCAAAAGAAGATACGAAATTAGAAAACTAGTTAAGTAAACATACGTTTATAGAAAAGATTCCCTTTACCAATTCTTTTTTTCGACTATTCCCTGTGGCCTATCAAAGAATCCTGAATTTTCCCAAAGTACCAGCTTAAGGAAAAAATAAGGTTCACTGGATGTGCAACGCCAAAATATATAAATGAAGAATTCGCCGGATTTATCAATTTTTTATTATTATAAAAACTTTATTAAAGCATGAAAATTACAAGAGACATAAAACTATTCAGCATCTGAAAGAGAGAAAAAAACTTCCTTGCAGAAGCAGCTTCAATGGAAAAAACCTCCAAAAAAAAAAGCTTTTACGATATATAAATTAAGCAATTATTCCAAGTTAAAGAATTAATCCCAGATTGAATTATTATAGTAATTCTTTCCCTGCTTAATATGCCTAATGCGTTTCTAGCGTGTTTCAAAAGAACTACTTCTCACTGAATTGTCTGTCCGTCCTTCTGCAGGCATTCAGTTTTTTCGTTTCAACAGATAAAAGAAAAATTCCCTTTGGGAATGATAGGTACTAATGAGATATTTCTATTCAACCTCCATGAATATTTCTATTCGCGTCTTTTGAATTTTTTAAATTCAGAGTGTGTAGAAACATTACTTTAAATTTCCATATTGGAAATTTGAATATTGCAATATTGAAGAAGCCAATTTTGGAAATAATAACACTTTAATATTGTAAGCAGCCTATTTATGCTAGAAACTTTATATTTAGGTGGTATAATGTGGGGATTAAGGGGTTGACATTAACAGCCGCGACTTGATTCCTACTCCTAAAATGGGTTGCATTGTTTTCCTCTGAGCGGCACTTTTTTGCACACAATGGGTTAAATGGCCAGGTCACAAGGACCCCGAGGTCTTATAGAAGGTTGGGGAAGGGACCCACAGGATAGCTGTTAGTCGATAAATGGAATCCTCCCGTCAAGGCCATTCAGCGTGTTTTTCAACGTGTGCACTGCAGCACACCGGAGCCACGGCATAACGTCCTATCCGACAGACGACAGCCTTTCCATGACCATCGGTGTCCACGTTCTGACCTAGGGTAGAATGGGTGTTTAGCAGAGATAAACCTCAACGCTGGGCCAGGTGGAGCTCGAACCTGGGAACCGCAGATTACGAGCCTGGCGCGCAACGAGCTGAGCAAACTCCCATCTTCAAGCATGAGGGATAAATTATAGTTTGCATTTTAAAAGATACAAGAAAAAAATATTTTTAGGCTGGACAGGTACTAACAAAATGTTACTATTCACATTTTTCGAATTTTTCATTCGTTCGAATTTACACCGTTAAAGGGCACTAAATTCAGATAATGGCAAAACTTCATTCGCTTTGAAAACGAGTATACCATATGCAACAGAGGCAATTTTAGTTTCTACTTTTAACTCGTGGATGAAAAAAAAATGAAGTGACACACAGAATTACTCTAAGAATCCGAGGCAAAGTATTATTGAATCTTCAAAAAGAATGTTCTGTAAGCTTCAGCGTTTATTCAGGAAATGGTATCTTCTCTCTTTTAGTGACTTCTGCACCAATAAAGTGAAGGCCCAGAGGATGAAGCGAAGGAATTTGACAGTTGCCAGGCATTCGATCCTCTGTTCCTTCCTGTTAACCTCAGGAGACAGATTGATCAACAACAGCAGACACCAATTCGCTTTCGCTGAACCGGAAAGATGCCCTCTTTGTCTCCTTCATCAATAATTTCTTCGTGAAGAGGCTTTCAATTTAGAGATTCGAATTTTATAAGCTTCCACCAATGGAGGAAATGGAGTTCCATCTTTGCCAGTTTACCCTTTGTAGCGGCAGATGGGATGCTGTGTTTTTATTTCTAATTTGTCAGGTTGCGATGGTACACATTGGACTTGTCCAACTCTCTCTCCACAGGATTTCATTTGCTGTTAACTCAACCGACAAACTTTTTCGTTAAATCATTTCCCCCTCCCCTACACCCCAAATGCCCAACTTTCATGAAGAGAGCAAATAAGAGAGGACAGATTCAATACCGGAAGAAAAATTAGTTTCATGGTTGTTAGTTGTTCAAGTAGAAATAAGGTAAAAGCTCCTTTGGGATGTGATTCTAACATCTTCAATTTCCAGGTCCTAATCTCAACATTTGCTTTAGTTCTCGTTTTTGTTTTTAGTTTGCCCCTAGTAAACTTATTTTTTCGTTTCCTAATACTTTCCATCTGGACTTCTCGGTGTAAATCTCCAAGAAGATATTTGTGGAGATAAAACCTCAACAGAAGGAAAATACAAGCATCAATCTGGAATAACTGAAATATTCATTAAATAAGGGCCCCCATCCTTTTGTTAGAAAATATCGTAGAGTTGAAATAATGTACAGTGTAATTATATAAAAAAAACTATATTTTAAAATGTTATATATTATTATATATATAATAATATATAACATTTTAAAATATATATATATATTATTATATAGTTAAGTAGAAAAAATAATTGTGTGTCCGAAATGACAAGAAATTCTCATGGTTTGCTTGTTATAACGGCACCGATCTTTTGGCCTATGCGAAGTCCCGATTTGACACCTCAGGGTTGGGTTGTTTTACCTCTGAGCCGCACTTTTTTGCACACCATGGGCTAAATGGCCAGGTCACATGGACCCCGAAGGCTCAGAGAAGGTTGGGGGAAGGGACCTACTGAAACAGCTGTTGGGAGACAGATGGTAGCCTCCCGTCAAGGCCATCCAGCGTGTTCTTTAACGTTGGGTTGTTTTACCTCTGAGCGGCACTTTTTTGCACACCATGGGCTAAATGGCCAGGTCACATGGACCCCGAAGGCTCAGAGAAGGTTGAGGGAAGGGACCCACTGAAACAGTTGTTGGGAGACAGATGGTAGCCTCCCGTCAAGGCCATCCAGCGTGTTCTTTAAAGTGCACAGGGTATGGCTCTCTCCCGCAAACGGGGCCACGGCTTAACGTCTCATCCGAAGGACGGCGGTCTTTCCATGCCCATCGATGTCCCCTATTGGCCGTGGGCAGGCGGGGAATTTTGCGGAGATAAATCTCAACCCTGACCCAGCTGGGACTCGAACCTGGGAACTACACATTATGAGCCTGGCGCGCTACTGACTGAACCACCCCTCCCAACAGGATTTCTATTTTCCGATACATTAAAAGCATCATTTATTCCGGAAAAATTCGAAATCTGCAGCATTTAAAGGAAAGAATAACTACAGCTGTTAATAACAATAACAGCTTTATTTATGCATTCATTATGGTTATATACATAAAATACTCCGCTAAGCCTTACGGCTTGTCAGTAGGAATATGTCATTGCAAATATTACACTAGACATACTGAGCCAAGTATGGACAGAAGTTGAATATCGCATGGATTGGTGCCACACATTGGAGTCTGTTGAATATTAAAAGGAAACAATGAGAGATTCTTAACATTTTGTACAACACAATGTGTTCATTTATTTAATAGAATATAGCACTTTAAAATATGGATATTACTTTATAATGGCCATGTATTATGCAATATTCACAACTATATTCGAAATAAATATTAATTACATATAATGCGTTATGAAATTTGGATTGCAATTTCCTGGATAGATTGAAGCGAAACTTAAACCAGCAATTCCTAAATTGATAAGTTGCTTATAGGTCATTAAACTGAAACCTCTAAGGGGTTTGTTAACTCACCCTTCTGGCAGAGGGTCCTAACCCTAATGCTCCAATTAGTCCTTGTGTTACTCATAAGAATAATAATTATTAAAACAAAATGAGGAATGTCGAAGTGTGCAGTAGAATCACATGCCTTCGTAAAGCCCACCTGATGTTCAAGCTATCTTCTTTCAGCTCTCCCTAAAATAAACGACCTCATCACCTGACTGCTTCGAAGCTATGTTTGTTATGACTGCAAAATTCTTATGGTTTTGTTGAATTTCAAACTAAAGCTGCTCGACTCACTTTTCTTTCTCTGGGAAACTCGACACAGAAGCCTTAATATTACGACCTTGCCTCGACACATCACACTTTTGAGTTCCTTTCGCCCCATTGCACTTGAAAATGAACTGCATTCTTGTGCTCCTCGTACCATAATAGTCGTCTCTCTTTATGACATTAACAATACCTCGCACTTCAGGTCTATATTAGCCATAATCTATACCTGAAATGCTTCTGAACAGTGTTTGCCACCGAAGCAATTGTCTATAACCCAGAAAGCATCCACAGCTATGAAAACATTTTACGACATTCTATGATAACACATAACGATCTCTCATAACCTTCAGAAATGTCCTAAGGGAGTCTTTAATATTTCTCTCTAATCTCGTCGCCATAGAGATGTATCATTTCCCCTCTATGAAGAAGAGCTCACGTTCATTCCTCCATCTTCCTCTTTAGAGGTTAAAGAAGATGCGCAAATCTTCGTTCACATTTGAATTCATAAATCTTCCAATGGCTCTTTAATGGCAGGTTTAGTGAAAACGTCCACTTGAAGATCATGTGATAAACCAGCTCACGGGAAGCTATCAACAACATCACTATTGAAATGAAGAGAATGTATTTTATATCTGATAACATCACTTCAGTAAAAACGTTCTGACAGAAAAAAAAAAACTAAAAGTTGTTTCTATCTGTACTAGAATCAAGAATGATTTGCAACAGACTTCCTTCACTAGTCTCGTTTTCTTGATATTCTTACAGTGGCAGTAAACAACTCAGAAAGAACGATTTCGCCATGTTTATTCCATGGGAAAAATAAAAATATGATGGCCAAAATTTATATGTTGAGTTTCTAAAATAAATAGGTGGAATAATAAATTTTTGGATATGTAGACACATTCAATTTTTTTATTATCGAATGTTGATAAAAATTGGCTGTACTGGAAATAAAAATTACTTTTGATGTTACAAAATTTGGATAACAAAATCTCAAACAGTTTTATGTCATGGAATAAGAATTAGAGTTGAAATAATAGAATTTCTCAGATACACGTGGTGGTAATTTGTTAAATAAATATGGAGGAAAAATTGTCATTAGCCGGGTGGGATCTGAACCCACGATCTCCTGATAGCATGGGGACGGGGGTGGCTCAGTCGGTAGCGCGCCAGGCTCGTAATCTGTAGTTCCCAGGTTCGAGTCCCAGCTGGGTCAGCGTTGAGATTTATCTCCGCAAAATTCCCCGCCCTGCCCACGGTCAGTAGGGGACACCGATGGCCTTGGAAAGGCCGCCGTCCGTCGGATGGGACGTTAAGCAGTGGTCCCGTGTGCGGGAGAGCCATACCCTGTGCACGTTAAAGGACACGCTGGATGGCCTTGACGGGTGGCTACCATCTGTATCCCAACAGCTGTTCCAGTGGGTCCCCTCCCCCAACCTTCTCTGAGCCTTCGGGGTCCATGTGACCTGGCCATTTAGTCCATGGTGTGCAAAAAAGTGCCGCTCAGAGGTAAAACAACCCAACCCTGATAGCATGTCAGGTGCTCTGACCACTGAGCTGCCGCCCGCCGATAAATCATCCTCCATTAGTGGCTCCAAGCATTATACCACAGAATATCATTGGAAATGTAGACATTGATTGAGATTGAAAAGGTAGAAATACCATGACATTTGACCCTTGATGTGGGCTGGCCGTGTGCACTAAACTGGAAAGTGCCATCTGGACCAGTCTTCAATTGCAGTCAACTACATCGAACTTGCTACTGATAGAAAAGCGGTTAAAGATAAAGGACTTAAAGAATTGATTATATAAATACACAGTCGTATCAGAATAATATGACCACCTACCATAGTATATGTATGGTAGGTGGTCATATTATTCTGATATGACTGTGTATATTTTAATTTTTCATTTGATTTTTATGCTATTTTGAAGTATATTTCGTCTAGTTTTTAGAAATGTTTGGTTTACCAAACAAACTTGTTTTAAAAAGCATTTTTTGTGGAAGATGAGACTGACCCTAAAATAATTAAGCGCTATATTACAAAACAATACGCTATGGTGGTACACATTGTCGCGAGGTTTTATTGCAAAATAGATATTGAATTATCCGGAATGTTTGTGGATACACCATGTTTGAATAATTAACTATTGATTGATATAATGAATAGAATACGCTCAGCTTTCTCAAAAGGAACTACATTTATGAGAACACAATTGTAAATTATATTAAAACAATTACATTTCCTACTCAAAATATTGTAGGGTAATTAATTACGTTACAGTATGATATGATAGTAACCTGTTATTAATCATATTACTTTATATTACTCTATCATCATGTTAATAATAATTTATAATAATAAAGTATTCAAAATAATATTTTCATGTTTGCCTTTTACGCAAATGTATAGCGACTTTTTCTAATCACAACGATTATAATAATTAAAATTAACAGAGATATTTTCTTTTTGTGAAATAGCTGTCAAAAAAAATCCTAAAAGTTGGAATAATTAAACACTCATTCAGGATAAAACTTTCGTATCAAAAAGGGGAAAAAAAACTAACATTGCCAAAAAGAAACAGAAATTTAAAAATATTACTTTAGGATTTAATATACCCTTTCCAAGTGAACCTCGTTTTTTTTTCATTTGCTGACATCACAAAAAAAGAAAATAAACATAGCGAAATTTCAAGTACTGCAACACTAATACCAACAAAAGAAATAACATAAAACGAAAGTAATTTCAGCAGACCATGCAAAGCGGTCTGCATTATACCAAGGGAAACGTGTTCTAAAAAATGCGCTGGAGTTTCGTCTGTTTGCTAACAAATGAAGCCGTAGGTTTGTTTCCTTGGAAGCAAATGACTAAGAATATTTAATCATCCCACGCTTATTCCTCTTTCCCTGGAGCATCCATTGCTACCTCAAAGGCAACTAACACATGGAAGGCGTAACGGCTAAGATGGAGAACAACAAAATATTTTTGTCTCCTGAAGATTAAAAACGATACAAAAGTGAAATAAAAGGCTTTGGACTTGGCTGTTGATGCTCACCATGAATGTTGAGAGCGCAAACGCCTTAAATTGTTTTGTTGTAAAGGCCTCCACTGCTCTTTGCCCACAGTCAAGTGTTAATGAAACATAAAAATTCGTGTTATAATGAAACATAAAAGTGATATCATTACTGCTGACTTACCCTTCGTAAAATCTAATCTGCTTTTAGGTTAAAATATTCAAAGATTTAAAGAATGGCGTGAAACAGGATGTTAATGTATAATTTTTTTCCGGCCATAAAGTGTTATAAGCTGTTTGCTAAAGAGATCTAATTAAAAGACTTCCCAAATGACTATCATTTTTAAATCATTAGAGTATGCAGCAGTGGCAGCTGTTGTTGCCATGCTAGTGAGGTTAACTTTAAAAAAAAATGTGTTTTAACTGTTACAAGAGCAGTAATTGTAAAAAAAATATTAATGTAGGAAAATAATGCATACTTACAATGAATATGCTATAAATAATATAAAACATTAACATAATATCAGAGGGTTCCACCAAAAATGAATACTAAATTTGAAATTTATTCATTATTAGAAATATAGAATAATATATAAAAGAAGATTTATTCATTCATTATTATCATATTATTAGTATTCATTATTTGTCATACCTAAATTAACATAATATCATTTTTATATTTGTTTTGAAATGATTATTTGTCGTGTTATGTAGGCAATCACAGCATTTACTTTGTGACTAAGGACTACATTGGCTACTTTCGTATTATCAATACACAGGATTTTAACATTAAGGTCACCGCCCGGAATCTTAACATTATCTATTATAGCGATAACACAAATGAGCATGCATTGAAATAGAATAGCGATGAACTGCACGAGGTGGGTCACCATTTTGTAGTAGTAGTCCGTGATACTTGATTGGCCGATTCTACCAGTGCAACCAATAGTCGAACATCTTGTTACTTAGCGAATATCTTCATTTAACTGCGGCAGGCTCAACAAGCCTAAACACAAAGCTGACCACTTAGCAAAGGAAGCAAAAAATCTTAATATTATCACAAAAACATACCCTTTTTATTATCAATGTAAAGTAAACAAGAAATTGAAAAAGAAGAATTAATCAAATTAAATAATTATTTTAAAATTAATGGTACCATTCCAAACTCATTAAATTTTTTTATAGATAAAAATCTATCGAATATTAAAAATCGAAAATTCAAAAGACATTTAACAGTAATTTATAGGATGAGAACTGGAAATATATTAATTTATTAAAGATAAATATATATATAATAGATTAAATTATTACTTATATAAAATTAATAAAGTTAATTCGCCTACTGTTGCCATTGTAAAGTTCCAGATATAATTAATCACTTAATATTAAATTGCAAAAATGGGAAAAAAGAAAAAAAAATTTTAAAATCTACTAAAAATTAACATAAAAGAAATCATTATCCAGAATATATTGAGTCATCCAAATGAAAATATTAAAGAAACCTGCTGGTCAATCTTAGCTTTTTATTAAAATTTCATTTTTTTAATACCTGGGAACTGCAGATTACGAGCCTGGCGCGCTACCGACAGAGACCCCCCGCCCCTTTTATTTTGTCAAAAAAGGATATTTATGTGCGAAATATTTAAGAACAGCATTAGATATGAAAGTATAAAATGTGTTGAACATATGGTCTACAAGAGAATGCTAATATTATATTTTAACATTGTATCTCATCAGCAATGCGTAGCTCAGTTGGCTAAATGCGTTTTTTTTTGACTTGCAACTTAAAGGTCTACGAATCGATCCTAGCAGCTATCATTAGATAATTATTTTCTCTTTTTAGTAAATTGTAAATTAAATATAACCAAAACAGACAACATTTCAAGTGATAATTTACGACGAGTAATTCAGTTTAAAATAATAAATATAAATTTATAATCGGAACGGAGTACCTATATATAAGACATAATTTTCACGAATAGTTTTTCAAAAAAAATACCACTAGAGCGGAGAGGAAAAAATACATATATACACAGTCGTATCAGAATAACATGACCACCAACCACAGTATATGTATGGTAGGTGGTCATATTATTCTGATACGACTATGTATATAGGAAATTATCACATTGGATGGGCAAAATACTAAACTGAAGTAGAAAGGGCAAGAACACCTTTTCGAGTTTTTTCCAAAAAATTTTGTTAAATAATGTAATAAATTTTTTAGAAATTAGTGATCTGGCAACCTTCGTGTCACGTGACACGAAGGTTGCCAGATCACTAATTTCTAAAAAAGTCGTTGCTAGATATTTTTCTGAATTCTGCAATCAACCGTAGTGTTCGGATACTTTTTTTAAATATATATATAATGCGTATGAATATATAATGCAATGAATATGGAGCGTGTGCAGTTACCGTTCACAGCAAACTGAAGCGGTTGCGGTTAATGTTCACAGCACATTGGATCGTGTGAACTCACAAAAACCTGGATCGTGTGGGCCCACTCACAGAAACATTGAGTGTGTGCAGTTACCGTTCACAGCAAACTGGAGCGTGTGCAGTAACTGCACACGCTCCAGTTTGCTGTGAACGGTAACTGGAGCGTGTACAGTTGCTGTACACGTTCCAGATATTTTTCCTGAATTCTGTAATCACGTGACATGAAGGTTGCCAGATAACTAATTTATAAAAAAAATCGTTGCCAGTTATTTTTTCTGAATTCTGTAATCAACCGTAATGTTCGGATACTTTTTTGAGCGACTGTACGAGCCCCATATATCTCGCCTTCCTCATTATCTTCTACATAACGCATTATATTGTCAAACCACTATGGTTCCTGAAAACTAGAATTCCATATTCTTCAGAAGCTATTGAGTTAATTATTTAATTATTACTTTCTAGTTAACTATTTAAAATGTTCATACAAAAACATTCGCATTTTTAATTATTTTTTCACCAGTTTTTGAAATCAATTTCAGTTATTCCAACTGGTTTTTCAGTCACCTTCCTCACTAATTTCATTGCTTTCTGGATAAAATAAAACAAATATTACAAAAATTCAGTGCGCCACATGGAACAACGAATAGTCAAAAAATAGACAGAAAGCAACTCATCGCAACACTTCTTTATAAAAAAAAAACTATACAAGTTATGCATCACGTGTTCCCCAAGTTTAGCCTTTACACAGATGAAAGGCACACAGTAATTCTCGTGTGCTGTTGGTTCATCGTATGCTTACATAGTTTTACCTCACGAAGAATTTAATCATCTCAGCTGGTGCGCTCTCCACTCCTGGATGAGAGTGATGTTCGGGATGGAGTCCAAGGAACATCTTCTCACCTCAACGTGACAATTCCCCGGAAATGTAATAAAGACTCTCTCCACACGAGAAATGCTTCTGTAATCAAGGTTCCGTTATTCACGCCAATCTTCGTTGAAGCTGTTGAATCTTTGATGCAATGGGCGACGCTAAGCATAATCCCTTGGATGTTGGTTCCAGCAGAGGACCTGATTTGTCTTCAAAGCCATCATTTCCGAAAGCCTCATTGCGCAAAGAGTATGTAATTCTCTACTAAAAATGTTTAGATTTTAGATGGTGTGTGCTAATGCGTAGATGGCATGTTGTTGTTGCAGACAATGATGATGAAAACTTCCCCTCATTTAATGAAATTAATGAAATTTTGTTGACGAATGTTTTGATGGCGATGATGTACAAAAGATTATGTTTTGATGACTTGCAATGCTTTAAGAGCTAGTTTTGTAACGCTTCTGCTGAAAAGTGTTTTAATAAAAATGTTGCCGAAAGGTTTTCTAATGAAGAAGATTTCAAAAAATTGGGCAGTGTTTGATAAAACTGTTGAAGTTTTGAAGGTGTTGATGAAAAGAGTTTCGGGAAAGACGCTTCTGAAAGGTGTTGGGGGAAATGGGTATGGCATTGATTATCTTATTTGGAAGAAGAGAATGCTGCTGATAATAAAATTATTTGTTTGATGAACTTTTGCCTCTTTGGTCAAGATAATGATGAAACTTGTCCTTGCTTTGATGGTAGTGAAATCTGCCATTCTGATAATTTGGAGGTGTAAACCGATCTCAGTAGATTTCAAGACTTAACTATAAAAAAAGGATTTAGCTCACTTCGAACTAAAGACATACTTTTATGTAAATCAACCTGTTATTATAAATGAGAATGATTCATGCAACAATGATCATGCAACAAAAGAAAACACACACACACAAAATTGTAAAAAATCAAAATAAAATCGGAACTTTCGCTCAGAATGTTGAAAATGAATTTTTCCAGAGGCAAAATAAATTAGAAATAAATTTTATTCTTCTGTGATGAGATTATACGTTTAATGGACAAAATATCACTTTCTCTCTAACATGTTCAACACTCACTTATTTAGAATCATTAATCAAACTACTACAATGAAAAACAAAATACACTGGTTTCCCTAAATTAAGGAAAATCCCGTTGTTAAATCAATGGGGAGCTAACGTCAAAGCTATATAACTTCTAAAATATTTTTTTTTTTGTTTTGAAAAATGTGATTGCAGATAAAGATCTCAATCCAATAAATCAACATCTCGATTTTCAACAATATTCGTTCAGTATTTAATGAGTTAAAGAAGTTTGAATATTTAGCGATAACAATGTCAGCCACAAAAAATTACTTCAGAAGTTAATTAAAACTTAGTAATAAGTATTGCATCAAAGTGTTTAATAAAATAAGTTTGTATTTTAGAACTTTGTGTAAAGAATTCTTTCACCATTCTTCAGTTTTGTATAAGTTTCTTAAGACTGGCATTGCTGTTGTTAAATATTCAAACTTCCATAACTCATTAAATACTGAACGAATATTGTTGAAAATCGAGATATTGATTTATTTGATTGAAATCTTTATCTGCAATCACATTTTTCAAAACAAAAAAACTTAATTTAGAAATTATAAAGTTTTGACGTTAGCTTCCCATTCATTTAACATAGGGATTTTCCTTAATTTATGGAAACCAGTGTTACATAAAGTTGATCATCTGCGATTCCAATAAAAAAGTAGTAAAATTTCTGAGATGTTCAACTTTGTAGATCTCCAAATAGGTGTTCAATCGTTCCAAGATAATAAAGTCAACTTGAGGTGAAATTTGCATGGAAATAAACGATAGGCCTTCACCGTCTAAATATTTCAGTAAAAATGAAATTGTTATTGATTTTACTGCTATTCTCGTCATCACATTTTGGCTGGTATAACTAATATTGTTTTAGCCATATAATGAAATTACGAATAAAGGTTAACTTATTATCTACAGCACTGGTTTACTAAGTTTTTAACCAGTAGTTTTAACCGCTATTTAAGTATCATGAAACCATTAAGTGTAGAGGAAAAATTGTCTTGAGCCTAATGAGATTCAAACCCAAGACCTCCTAGTGACATGTCAGATGTTCTGATTGCTGAGCTACAGGCCACTGATCAAGATCTCAATTATTATGTAAATTTTTAATGCTATGGGATCGATGATTAGAAGTAATCTTGATAGACTACTGGATAATAACTAATATTTGTAGATAACTAATAATATATACCAATAATCTATATATAATATATATCAATAACTAGAGTAGAGCTCTGGATAATAACTAATTATTGTAGATAACTAATAATATATACCAATAGTGCATGTAAACTGAGATTGCCTCAAACGAAAAAAAGTAATGAGGTCGCACTTGGAGTTACCCGGAAAGAACTATAATGAATAAAGTCACCAATTGCAGTCAAGACACCTTTTAACTGATCACATGGTATTAACCCTTTAACCCCCAAGAAATCTGAGAAAATGGTAGAGGGTAGTAAAGACAAAGAAATAGCCCTATTTGAACTAGTGCATTTCAAATCTCATCCGTTTTGGGCCGTTCTGGGTGTTAAAGGGTTTAAAGGCAAACATCAATAATAAAGGATATCTTGATCAGCGGCCGGTAGCTCAGTCATAAGAGTACCTGACATGTCATCATGTAATCGTGGGTTCGGCTCCTACCCTGTTCATACAGGGTTTCCTCTATACCCAATGGTCCCCCCCCCCGATAGGGGACCACCTTGTCGTGGTGGGGGGGCCTAGGGCCCAGCAACCCGGCTGAAGGCTGTGCCGACCGGATTGGTTCACCGGTTGGACATGGCTAAGGCCAACCGAGGTTGAAGACGCTGCTGGCCGGCTTGATTGCCGGTCGGATGGTGACGGCGTCGGAGACCTCACCTCTCAGGAGACCTGTGTGGTCTGTTCGACGGCTCTGCCGAAAGGTCTCTCCCCGCCTTGTAGGCATGAACTGTCCAAAAAGTCTGGGTCTTACTAAGAGTCTCCACCCCGGGTGCCGATCGAGCTTGGATCTTTATATCCATGCACATTTGCAAACCGGGGAATAGATTAAAGTAAGGTTTCTTCCGGTGGTCAGCTTTCCTTCTATAGGACTGCTGCCATGTGAGGCTGGGGTTGAGGTGCGCCTATAGGGCGTATTCCTTGCCCCCGGCTCTAGATGGTCATGGCTTTTCATAACCAGGTAGTGCTGTACAAGCGGAACCGGGAATTGCCGTGGTTGCATAAGATCGCAACAAAAGAGATTCTATACCCAATGGTATCATGATACTTAAACACCTTATAACAGTGGTCAAAACTTTGTCAAGATTAGCATATTTCCCTGCACTGCCGATGTCTAAAAACTTAATTTCGATCATATATATTTTTGGTTAAAAAAAAATCAAAATCTATACCAGCTGAAAGAGGATGGTGAGACAACTGTAAAACGTTACAGATATTGTCTCAGTCGCTAGGGCCAGGTTCGAATCTTTTTCCACTAACCCAACTTTTCCCTCGGTGAGTCAAAGTTACGATAGCGCTCAGTTTCCATGCTACAGTAGTGCTGCAAAATTTCTGTAAGCAGCTATAGAATTGCCAAAACAATATTGCGAAAAATAGAAATAAAATTATCAGAGGAGTGCTGCGAAACACACAAAATTTCCATAGACGTGTTTCAAAAACTTTGAAGGAAATTTCGTCGAGACGGCAAATGAAAAAAGACAAAATATTGAGAAACAATGGCCTTGCATTGCCACTTTCATCTGCACACTTTTCAATCGTGATTCGCTATTCTTGATTTTAAAAATAAGTTCTTCCTCACAGTTATCCTCCTCTGATCTGTAAAATAAATCATTCCCTTTTTATATTTTGGCATCTTCTGTGGAAAACTTGTTCAGAACTTTCATATGAAAACAGATCTATACACACAAAGAGAGAAGAGAGGCAGACAACTTCAAATAAATATCGCAATTTTTCTTCAATTTATATTATCCTTGCCATTTTCAAGATTTGTCTGATAAATGGAACTTCTTCAAAGAAAGTTTTTCCTGAATAGATCAAAAGCGCATTCAGTTTTACCGGAAATGCTTTTCAAATTTCGTGTTCTTCTTTTCTGGTTTCGATTGCAACTTCTTAAGTTTCCCTACCATACAATGACTCAAATTTTTTTTTTGTTATATTACTATGAAGGACGTTATTAATTCCCAAGTGTGATCCGGGTATAGTATTTATGCATTAATATTTTATTGTAAAACATTTAATGAAATCGGTCAGTTAAATCGGAATCTTCTTGAATTTCTCTAGTTTTTCATGAAACTCCTCCGTAAACTGCACTCGAAAATCTGCCATAAGCAACAAAATAAATCAAGATTTAGCGACTGGGGAAATCCAGGAAGATTCTGATGCAACTGATCCACTTCGTGGGAATTTTTTGCAATATTAATGCACAAATATAATATACGTGATTACGCTTGAAAATTAATAACTTTCTTCATAGCAATATAACAATATTATTAAATAATTTAGACTTTTATCTCTGAACTACACTTTTGTGCAACAATGGATTATATGGCCAGTTCAAACTGGCCACAAACAACCCAAGGCCCCAAAGGCTCAGAGCTGAGAGTAAGAGCACAAAGACCCCAAAGGCTCAGAGTTGAGAGTAAGAGAAGGGGAATGGAAGCAAATTACTAAAATTATACGTATTAATAAAATTATTAAACATAACTAATATATGCAAAAACAGATATATATTATGAAAAACATATTTAATAATTAAAATTAATTTACATATTAGTTATAACTAGTATGTAAATTAATTTTAATTATTAAATATAACTAATATATAAATTAATATAAATTATTTATTATAAAAATACGAATTATGTAAAATAAATAAAAATAAATACCCCTTCAAGCAGCTGCTTGCCACAGAGGTCTGACAGGAGCCTGTCAGTTTATAAGCCATAGTAGAAGGTTTGAGAGGATGGCAGGAATTATGTAGAAGATTTTAATTTAATACACAGTCACTCCTTTTTATTATTAAAGTTTTTTGAAAAACCCTCCCAGTATTTTTTATAAATTTCGCTGAGTCGAAGCCCGTTGAGCGCGTAACACGATGGCCCCGGCTCAATTCCCGGTTCGAGTCCTTTTTCCGCTAACCCCTCTCCCCCCTTTTGTCCTTGGCGTAATCCCAAGTATAGGACAGTCATACCTTGTGCACGTTAAAGAAACTCTGGTTGACCTTAATGGGAGCAACCGTCCCCTAGCAGCTGTCCAGTGGAGCCACTTCGCTTAGGGGCGGGGGTGGCTCAGTCGGTAGCGCGCCAGGCTCGTAATCTGTAGTTCCCAGGTTCGAGTCCCAGCTGGGTCAGCGTTGAGATTTATCTCCGCAAAATTCCCCACCCTGCCCACGGTCAGTAGGGGACACCGATGGGCTTGGAAAGGCCGTCGTCCGTCGGATGGGACGTTAAGCCGTGGCCCCGTGTGCGGGAGAGCCATACCCTGTGCACGTTAAAGAACACGCTGGATGGCCTTGACGGGAGGCTACCATCTGTCTCCCAACAGCTGTTCCAGTGGGTCTCCTCCCCCAACCTTCTCTGAGCCTTCGGGGTCCATGTGACCTGGCCATTTAGCCCATGGTGTGCAAAAAAGTGCCGCTCAGAGGTAAAACAACCCAACAAAAGCCACTTCGCTTACTGAGTTCCGAGCCTTTAAGGTCCTTGTGACCTGACAATTTAGCTCATTGTGTGCACAAAAGTACGGAGGTAAAACAACCCAACCCTGAGAAATTGTTAAAGCCACCAAAACAACACGAATTGGCCTAACCTAATGTCTCCCACAAGACAGCTTCGACCTTGAAGCTTGCAACAACAACGAAGAGGAAGGTGTATTGCGAGAATTAGAATCAATTGCTGCTTGGGCCACACCCTATTCTCCTTCAAGCTGGAGTTGCATCATAAACACGTCAGGTGAAGTCACGCGACGAGAGCCCCTCCACCTCCCCCTTCAACCACCACAAGTGTTGCCAGATCACCGAGCTTTGATCTCCTTGTGGCGCGTGTGCGAGAATCAGGACGCGCCGGTGTTGCCAAATTCCCGGTGCAATGTTTTACTTTAATATTTATGGCATGCTTTGTTCAAATTAAATATATACAAAATTTGCCTTTCGTGTTTCGGCGTTTAAAAGCGTAATAAGTGTTCCAGAAGAGGTTGAATCAAGGACTGGGGATCGTTCGGATGCTTTTTTGCTTCTAATGCGCAACGGCGGGAATTTTACAAGGAAGGCATTTTTGATGGTTGTTGCGCAATTTGGGTATTTTAAAACTCAAATTTCCATTTTAATGCGAAGGAAATCTAATTCTCTTGCTGAATCTGAGAGGAGCAAGAGTCTCCTTGGAAAGCTTAAATTCTAAACACGTGAACTTTGAAAGATGAGTTATAAAGGTCAGTGCGGCAACAACAATGCGTCAACTCATTTTTTTCTTCTTCTTCTGGAAAGTGCCAGGCGATGGTGGCGTGGAGTCAGAACACACATATTTATAATTTACTCACATTCTTATTAAACACTGAAGTTTAATGCTAGCATTATTATTGATTCTTATGCATTCTGAATACTTTTTAAACTGAAAGTTAAACACAAAAGTAATAAATATTAAATAAAATAAAAAATAATCATAATGGAATTTGCTACCTTTTTTTCTCTTCAAGTCACTTTTGATTCGACACTTCCACCGCAGGATGCGTTCCTCCCTAAAGTCACGTGATCGGAAGTAGTGCTGTTTTCGTTTCAGCCCTTTAACTTATGTTACTTCTGATGATGTCACTTCCAGTTACGGCAGTATCCAGTCATGTGACTTCCAATGTGGACATGTTCTGAATGGCTGTAACACTATTTCAGGTTATAACACTTTCTTAACAAAGATAACAGTTTAATTTCGCCCGGCATTTCTATTTTGCTTAAATGTATATCAAAACTGAACTTCGAATGCTAAATGACCGATTTAATAAGTTTATTTCAAAAATGCATCATTGCAACAAAACAACGCAATTCAAGACAACCGAATGAAATCATTTGACTAAATCAAAGTATGGAATAATATACAGAATATTATGGAATAATACATAGAATATAATGGAATAATATATAGAATAATCAATTAAATAATTTAAAAACAACTGGAATCAATTAATCGAAACATGAAATAATAGGTTATATCGATTATTTTAATCGAAAGATATCGAATCATCGATTAACATTTTATTTCTGATTGATAATACAGATGACGAAGTTACATACCAAACAGGGCGACATACCGTCTGATTATGGGGATCGACTACTGATCAAAAAGATCTGAGTTCGAGCCGTAGGTAAGGCATGGGTGTTTCTTGTTTTGCCGCTGAAGTCTCGCTTTCCTCACGGATATACTCTATGGCGTATTAAACTGACAGGATCCTCTGTCAAACCTCTGTGGCAAACAGCTGCTTGAGGTTGGGTTACTTTTACCTCTGAGGCAAACAGCTGCTTGAGGTTGGGTTACTTTTACCTCTGAGCGGCACTTATTTGTACACAATGTGCCTAATGGCCAGATCACAAGGATCCCGAAGGCTCAGAGAAGGTTGGTGGAGGCCCATTGGAACAGTTGTTGGGAGACAGATGGTAGCCTCCCATCAAGGTCATCCAACATGTTCTTTAACATGCATATTGTATGGCTCTCCCGCACACGGAGTCATGACTTAAGGTCTCATCCGACGGACGGCGACCTTTCCAAGCCCATCGGTGTCACCTACTGACAGTGGGCAGGGAGTTTTGCGGATAAATCTCAACGCTGGCCCAGGCGGGACTCGAACCTGGGAACTTCAGATTACAGGCTTGGCGCGTTACCGACTGAGCCACCCCCGCTGCACTGCTACTTGAGGGGATATTTATTTAAAGACTTAATAAAGTATATAATATAACCAAAAAAATAGTTGTGTATGTTTAAGACTAGGTTACCGTTAACAACGCTGATCTATTGGGGGAAATTAATCTTTGTCAAATCTGTTTAAGTAATTGGGAATTATTTATTCCCGATTTCTTAACTTAAATATTAAAAAATTACTCGTCAAACAGCCCCTTGCCATAGAAGTCTGATGGAAGCCTATCAGTATAATATGCCATAGAGGTCTATGAGGATGGCGAGACCTCAGCAGAAAGATAACACAGAAAAGAAACCCACTGAAACAGCTGTTGGGAGACAGCTGGTAGCCTCCCGTCAAGGCCATCCAGCGTGTTCTTTAACGTGCACAGGGTATGGCTCTCCCGCACACGGGGGCACGGCTTAACGTCCCCATCCGACGGACGGCGGCCTTTCCAAGCCCATCGGTGTCCCCTACTGACCGTAGGCAGGGCGGGGAATTTTGCGGAGATAAATATCAACGTTGACCCAGCTGGGACTCGAACCTGGGAACTACAGATTACGAGCCTGGCGCGCTACCGACTGAGCCACCTCCGCCCCTGAGAAAACGGTAGTTTTCCTAAAATTCCATATTTTCAAGTTAGTCGTACGAAGAATCTGGTCAGCATTCCTGCTCGCCAGATTCCTCCCAAAAATGCACGGTGAAGTAACACTTGAACTGATTTAATACGTAATGAGACCTGTTAGTGACTGTGCTATTTGCCCAAAATAGAAAACAAATACGAATTATCTCTACCCATGAAAGAGCACGCGCGTATGCATGTATATTAGTTTGTAACTGGAGAAATACACAAGTGTTTTAAACCCTTTAAGACCCCGTCCACATTGATGTTTAGAATGTTGTCTGAATTCCAGTAATGAAGTTAGCAACATGAACTTGTACACGTGATCTTTCACGAAAACTCCCAGAGAAAAAGTAAAGGGATGGGATCTCGGGCATCAGAATATGGGAGGAATTTGATTATCATTTCGAGGTGTATATTAAGTATCAGGCAGTTGTCACACTTAAAATACTAAGCAGCCTAAGTTGTACATAACACTATTTTGAGTTCTGCCTCTCAGATCTCCTACTGTGGCATATAAACTGACAGGCTCCTGTCAGACCTCTGTGGCAAGCAGCTGCTTGAGGGGGTATTTATTTATTATTTTTATTATTTGAGCACTAACTCCATTCACATTACATAAATTGGTATTCTGAACTTCCGGAGCTGTATGAGTCAATATGAATAGTCCCTGAAAGCTTTGCTATATAAATCTTCGTTGAACCATAGAGCTAATCAGGTTTTCTCAATCTCTAATGCGCAGACATTTAAAGGAGTTCCTCTTTCGATTAATGCGACATTAATAACCTTCTTTATGTGGGCGACAGGCGCAGCCTTGATGACCACCAAACGAAACAATGGCATCAAGGAGTAATTTATGAAGGAGCAATGAGGGAAAGATACCATCACGGAAATTAATCAAGGCAGACGCTGGCGCTCGAACGCCTTCGAACTTCTTTCTGACGTAAGAATTAATAATCACCAGCTATCAGAATGTGGAGAAAACAGCTTTTGTTTCAGAATGATTCGTTGCATGGCGAAATAGATTAAAGGATTATCACTCTAGGTCAAGTCTCTCGTTCAATCACTCGAAAACAATGGAGATTAATTCAACAACGAAATTCGTTTCTTTTTCTCTTGTGTAATCACCAAATGCTCATTCCACATTTCTACTTTTCACCTTAAAAAAAATATGAAAACAATTGCATTTGAAATGAAAGAGTTAATTCAAAGCACGAACCGTATACATATTTGTTATGATAAAACAACTAGAAACTCCAACAGTCTCTGGCAAAAATGGAAGACTGGTTTTAAAGAGAAAAAAAAAATCTTTTTTCCAATTTTAGTTCCCTTTAACCATGAAAGTTCAAACTTAATGGAAGATTCGGAAAAAGCAAATCGCAATCATTTATAGCAGTTCATCCAATTTAAGAAAAAAAAATTTTTTTTTTCATTTACCTCTTGAAAATCTTGAAAGAACGCGATGGATGGCCTTGACGAGAGATTTCCATCTGTCTCTCAACAGCTGTCCAGTGGATTCACCTGCCAAGCCTTCTCTGAGTCCTTGGGGACCTGCCATTTTGCACATTGCGTGCCAAAAAAGCGCTATTCAGAGATGAAACAATGCAACCCGCAGCCTGTAGCTGCTTCAATATATATATATATAATTTTATTAATTTTTCCACTTTTTGTGGGGCGGGGTGGCTCAGTCGGTAGCGCGCCAGGCTCGTAATCTGCAATTTCCAGGTTCGAATCCCGCCTGGGCCAGCTTTGAGATTTATCTCTGGAAAACTCTCCGCCCTGCCCACTGTCAGTAGGGGACCCCAATGGGCTTGGAAAGTCCGTCGGATGGGACGTTGAGTCGTGGCCCGTGTGCGGGAGTCATGTCCTGTGTACATTAAACAACACGCTGGATAGCCTTGACGTGAAACTACCATCTGTCTCCTAACAGCTGTCGAGTAGGTACCCTTCCCCCAACTTTCTCTGAGCCCTCGGGATCCTTGTGACCTGGCCATTTAGCCCATTATATGAAAAAAATGCCGCTCTGAGGTAAAATAACCCAACCCACTTTTAGTTAAGATAGTTAAAACTATCTAGAGCAGTGGTTCTCAACCTATTATGCTTCACGTACCCCCTCCCCTGTAAATGCGTATGTAACTGGCGTACCCCTTGTATAGATAGATAAAACTATAATTATAGTATAACAATGGGAATAAAACTTTGTTACTAGATCTAGTGACTTTTGAACTCTCACGGCGTACCCCAAAAAATTTCACCGCGTACCCCTCGTTGAGAACCCCTAATCTAGAGCATACAATGGGCTAAATGGGAAAGGTTGATGGAAAAGAAAAGAAAGGTTGATGGAAAAGGTTGATGGAAGGAGACCCATTGGGCAGCTGTTAGGAGACAGATGGAAGCCTCCCATCAAAACCAACCAGTGTATCTTCAATGTGCACAGGATATGACTCTCATTGAAATGGGATCACGGCTTAACATTCTGTCCGACGGACGGCAACCTTTCGAACCGCTTCGGTATTCCTTTTCTCACCAAGGACATGGTTGGGGGGGGAGGACTAGCGGAGATAAATCTCAACCCTGGGGCAAGTGGTACTCGAACCTGGCAACTGCGGATTACGACTAAAATTGTGACGATGAGAATTATGTTTCATTTTTCTTTCCAGATCAAAATCACTACTAAAAGTTTAAATAAAACAAATATAGATCATCGATTTTTCTCAACATTTTCTGCTTCTCCCATATTAACACAACCTATGCCCAGAAAGTTCCAAGACTGACGGTACAAATATAAGTACGGTGTACTTACGCTCTGGTGTTAAGGACCTCCTTCGAAACAGTTTCCCGCTGCATCAATTCACCGATTTCAGCGTTTCTGGAAGTCTTTGAAGCAGTTCTGGAAAGTACTTTCTGGAATGTTGTGGAGCTGTTCTGTCATGGCTGTCTGAATGGCCTGAATGTCAGCAACGTGACCGCCCTTCACGAAAACACTTATGCCATTCAAACACACGTGCACGTGATAACGCTTCATCACCGTACATTGCTGTATTAAGTTTCAAATTTCAGTGGTACTTAATGTTCACTCTTTGCTCGTCCATTGGAGCGGCTAAACTGCCGTGAAAACGTCTCACATAGCATAATAGAGAGCCGTTGAATCAAGTAGCGGTTCAGGTCTAAACATGTCAAAACGTGCACAGCAGTAGCGGAATAATCCTACTTTTTTGCTGCAGAAACAGTTACAAAGCCGGTGGTTATTCCTGGTATGTCTACAATAAATTGAGTCTCGGAAATTTCGGGACATAGGTTGTATCAAAGATTGGGTTGATTGAGTTGCTTTACCTCTGATCGGTACTATTTTTGCACAAGGACCCGGAAGGATTAGAGAAGATTGGGGGAGTGGACCCACTGGAATAGCTGTTTGGAGACAGATGGTAGCCTCACGTCAAGGCCATCCACTGTGTTCCTTAACATGCACAGGGTATGGTTCTCCCGCACACGGAGCCAAGGCTTAACGTTCCATCCGACGGACGGTGGCCTTTACAAGTCCATCGGTGTCCCCTACTGACCGTGTGCTGGGCGGGGAGTTTTGGGGAAATAAGTCACAATGCTGACCCAGCTGGAACTCGAATCTGGGAACTATAGATTACGAGCCTAGCGCGCTGCTAACTGAGCCCCCCCCCCCCCCCCCCCCGCCTCTCAAAGATTGGGGATAAGGACCAGGGTTACGGTTATACTGTTCAACTCTTTGAGAATTAAGGCCATAAATAATGCAACACCTCGAGCAGTTAAAATGTTACGTCGGTTATGTGGGTGGGAGGAGAGGGGAGGGAGTTGTGTTAGGTACAAATAAAACACTACATTTATTTCTGCGATTAGAAATATTTTCTCTTTTCTGACATTGAAAACTGGCTAACTTATTATATCACGTATAATTAACTTACTACTGAACTGAATTTTAATTAAAGCGAATAAAAAGCGAAGGCACTTTGGAAAAAAAAAATTTACTTAGCATGCAGAAAAAACGTTACGTGATTGGCATAAAGAAAGGACAGGTTTAAAACTCGACTAAAATAGTGGTGCGCAATTTATGGAAGATCCCTTATATGAAATAACCAATGACAATGAGGAAAGCTTAAAAGTCGAGATGGATTCGTAGCACTAGAGTCGACGAAATGAATTTTTAATTATTTATTTCCAATTTTTAATTTGTTTCCAATACGTTATCAACACGATTTGTCCCGTTGTGATTACGATAATGAGAACCAATCCCGAATTGTTTGTGTCATTAACACGCGGATCCATCGATTTGCAATCGTCACGTAGCCATCTGTTACGATCCCTGACGTCAGCACAACAAGCATCTTCGCTTCTAGAGTTGCCAGAGCTCAGCGAAATCAAGCAAAATTTGCTCCCTCTGAACCTTTCTATTCTGTTCGATTTGAAAAGATTTTTCTCTTAATGGTCTTTTTTTCACCTTTGTCAATTTGTCGTATTCATTCTGTTGTATTTTTTTGAAGTTCCTTTTTACTCCCACCTCCCCTCTTTCCTCACCTGGTTTCGAGGTGGAGGTTGTCTCAGTTGGCAGGACATAAGACTCGTAATGTGATATTCCCAAGGTTCAGTCCCAGTGGTGCGTGAATTCAGATTCATCTCCGCACCACCACCACCCCCAAACACACACACGTTGCCCTCTGTGAGAAAGAAAAACAATGGGCTTGAAAAGGTAGCCGTCCGTCAGATAGCACATTAAAACGTATTTTCTGTGTGTAGCAGTATCCTGTGCTTGTTAAAGCACACTCCAGATGATCTTGAGGGGCGGGGGTGGACCAGTCGGTAGCGCGCCAGGCTCGTAATCTGCAGTTCCCAGGTTCGAGTCCCAGCTGGGTCAGCGTTGAGATTTATCTCCGCAAAACTCCCCGCCCTGCCCACGGTCAGTAGGGGACACCGATGGGCTTGAAAAGGCCGCCGTCCGTCGGATGGGACGTTAAGCCATGGCCCCGTGTGCGGGAGAGCCATACCCTGTGCACGTTAAAGAACACGCTGGATGGCCTTGACGGGAGGCTACCAGCTGTCTCCCAACAGCTGTTTCAGTGGGTCCCCTCCCCCAACCTTCTCTGAGCCTTCGGGGTCCATGTGACCTGGCCATTTAGCCCATGGTGTGCAAAAAAGTGCCGCACAGAGGTAAAACAACCCAACCCAACCCCCAACCTTCTCTGAGCCTTCGGAGTCCATGTGATCTGGCCATTAAGCCCATGGTGTGCAAAAAAGTGCCGCTCAGAGGTAAAACAACCCAACCCAGATGATCTTGACGGGAGATTTTCATTTGTCTCCTAACAGTTGTCCAGTGGATATCCTTTCCTACCCTACTCTTAATCCTGTGGGATCCATGTAACCCGATTTCTCTGAGATCAGAATTCAGTCCTTGGAACTTGATTTTCCTGATTTAGGTGAGGAGAGAAACACAGTACGGCTTGGAAAGAGAAAGTTGTCGACCACTGAATAGGGCATTAAAAGCACAGACTCATGTTCTGGGAAACTTTAACATGTTTGGGTAGTTTTACATCTGAGCGGTATTTTTCCGCACACAATGGGCTAAATGGTCAGGTTAGAAGGACCCCAAGAGCTCAGAGAAAGTTGGGGATCCACTATGTTGTTATGAGACAGATGGCAACTTTCCCTTCAAGCCATACAGCGTGTTCTTTAACGTGCACAGCGTATGGCTCTCAGGCACACAAGGTCACCCTTAATGTCCCATCTGACGAAAGGCGGCCTTTCCAAGTCCACCAGTATCCCCTAATGACCGAGGGCAGGGATGGGGAAGTTTGCGGATATAAAACTAAACGCTGGTCCAGCTGAGACCCGAACCTAGGAACTGCAGATTACAAGCCTGGTGCGCTACCGACTGAATCACCCCCGCGCCACTTTAACGTGGAAGAGGTGAGTATTTACGTTTCATACTCGCCGCTCAGAGGTAACCCAACCCAACTGTTTTTCCTCTCCACAATTCCTATTAAAGAGCTATAAAAAGAGTATAACTTGACCATCTGCCGATCTTATGGGTGTGCTGGCGTTTTGTAACACTTTACGTTAATGGCCCTGAGTTCTATTTAAACTAAGACTGGCTGGGTACAGTCCATTATCAATGTTGTTTTTACAATTTGCTTCCCCATTCGACAAGTGGCATTAAGCCCATATAAAGAAGAGTTAATTTAACATTTAAACCAATTCACACTTCCTGAGGCATTCCTTTTTTGGACGCTTCAATAAGCAACAAAAACAAAAATCCACTTTCTGTTGTGAAAAAGCGGAAACGGAACGCCGAACAATGAAGCATCTCATTCTTCAGCCAGACAGAAGAAGCGATATCCGGTAAAACCAGCACGGGACTCAAGCACTTGCGAGAACGTCCTTCGGGGTGGTGTGATGCAGGAAAAGTAGCATTCAAGAGAGAACGGAGAACGGAGACCTTAGCATCTTTTTTCATTTAATGTGCTAGAAGGCTTTCTCTTTTAGAAGAAAAGCCTTACACTTGATTGCGCCTTATCTTCTCATCTTTATTTACTTTCTGATAGCAGGCTTTAATGGTAGCAGCGACGATGGTTTTCGTTTTATTTAATGTCCCCTCTACAACATCATCATTATTATCATTAGAAAATAACTCACTAAAGCATAAAGAGATTGCGAATAATAACAGTAATCTACGTAATGACGCCATACAAGCGTTAGAATTAGTAACACATCTTTTTTTTTTAATTCTACATAAAAAAATCTTTATTTCAGTTCCATGTAGAATTTTTTTTTCCTGTACAGAAGTTTTTTTTTAGTTCTCTGTAAAATAACTTTCTTTTCGAATTCTGTGTATAATAACTTATTTTAATTCTGTGTGAATAATTTTTTTTAATTCTGTATAGAATCATTTTTTTTAATTTTGTGTAGAATAACTTTTTTTTTATTTTTTTCAATATTGGGTTGGGTTGTTTTACCTCTGAGCGGCACTTTTTTGCACACCATGGGCTAAATGGCCAGGTCACATGGACCCCGAAGGCTCAGAAAAGGTTGGGAAGGGGACCCACTGGAACAGCTGTTGGGAGACAGATGTTAGTCTCCCGTCAAGGCCATCCAGTGTGTTTTTTAACGTGCACAGGGTATGGCTCTCCCGCACACGGGGCCACGGCTTAACGTCCCATCCGATGAACGGCGGCCTTTCCAAGCCCATCGGTGTCCCCTACTGACCGTGGGCAAGTAATTCGGTGACCGGGGAATTTTGCGGAGATAAATCTCAACGCTGACCCAGCTGGGACTCGAACCTGGGAACTACAGATTACGAGCCTGGCGCGCTACCGACTGAGCCACCACCGCCCCCCCCCCTTTTTTTTTTCAATAACTTTTATTCCAATTCTTCATAAAAAATAACTTTTTCCCTCATTCTGTTTAGAATAACGTTTCCCCCCCCCCCCCATTCTGTTTAGAATAACGTTTTTCTTTTTCAGTTCTGCATAGAATAACAATTTTGTGTAGAATTTGTATTGCCTATTCTGTATAGAATATTTTATGCTAATTCTGCACAGAATAACTTGTTTTTCCAATTCTGTGCAAAAATTGCATTTTTTAAATTTTTTGTAGAAAAAAAATTTTTTTATACAATTCTGCGTTAAAGAGATTAATTACTTTTTTCGCAGTAAGTATATTTGTAGAATGGAGAATATTATCTTTTGCCGAATATTATTTTCTTACACATCTCAGTGGGACATTATTCCACATTATTTACGTTAAAACTTATCAACCGTTTTATGCTGCTTTGCTTTCAATCAGATTTCTCTGAGACACAACGTGGACAGGTGCGGACAAGGTTCCCAATCAAATATAATAACTAGAGAAAAATCCCAACTGTGTCAGTGTTGAGATTTATCACTACTACTCCCCCCTACACTACTAACCCCCCCCCACACACACACACACACACACACACACACACCAACACCACCTGCCTTAAGTGAGAAAAGGAACGTGAATGAGTTTGGAAAGGCAGCCGTCCATCAAATGGGTCATTTACCCATGGTCCCCATGTGTAGGAGAGCCAAACCCTGTGCACCTTAAAGAACATTCTGAATGGTCATGATGGGTGGCTTCCATCTGCAGCTATCCAGCGGTTCTCCTTCTCCTTGTAAACTGGGTTCATCCCATTTTGTGCAGAGAAGTGCGACTCAAAGGTAATACAATCCAACTCAGTTTAAAACGTGGAACGTAAACGGCTATGAGAGCAAGTTCCTTTCTCCCTTCCTTATCTGCATGTAACTCAGCGAATCGAAAATCCCTTCATTAATTCCCTGTCACGGATGACAGGAAATGCAATTCAGCGAGCAAAGCCCATTTTCCCCGCAACCACTGTCCGCATTTCCATGCTGCAGATTTCATCGCGTCAATCAAATTGTGGCAAATTGCATTCACTGCAGCTAGCCTGTCTATCGATCGATGACGTCACAGTCTGCAGGAGGTCATGCCACTAATTAGTGTCCCCTCCCTTTCCACCCTCTACTTGTACCTTCTCTGTTGTAGGAGGCGTTGGCCGAGGTCTGCTCGGAAGCATCACAGTATGCATCCTTCCCTCCCTCCCTGGGGGTCAAGGTATACGGAAACTCCGGATCTCAGTAACGAGCACGGATATTTACAGAGCCATTTCTGAAACATCGAGGTCATAAGTGAGACGGACTCTGGCTTTGGTTTGTCGGAGGCTTTTACTGACACTCAGGGAGGAATTTTTTCACTTATAACAGCACAGGCTGAAACCGGAAGAGACTTTTGAGGATGTAGAAGCAGCATATCCCATGAGAAAATAAAAAATTAGCATCTTCAGTTAGAGGGATTATAGAAAGCATAAATTTTGATATATTGTCAACTCATTGATTTACCAAAAAGGGGGCCTGAATTTTTAAAAAAATATTTTTTTAAATAACCAAAATAAATTACAGGTTATCTTTTAATTTTTCCACCTTTTAATTCGTTTATTCTTTTTTATCTATTCTACATTTTGGTTCATAAATATTACGACATATCAAAATTCACTATAAGTCTTGTTGTGTATGGGCATATTAATGCATCGATTAATATGCCTATATTCTTATTATAATCAGAAGTACAAATTTAGATTGCCAACAACGAAAATTGTTTGAATTCAACTAATATATTCAGCGATAGGAATTAAACTAGCGCTATATGGCGTTACCTACCACATCCAGTGAGCATCAACATCTTAGGAAACCAACAGCATAGCACAAAACAATTGTAATTCTTCGTTATTAGAATCGATAGCCGAAGAAAAGGGGCTCTCACTTAGTAGGGCTCCGGGATCATAACTAACAGTTTCGAAGTTCGAGTATTCCGTAGAGATTTACTCCGCTAACCTGAGGAAAAAATGAGCACTGACGAGCTTGGAAAGATCGTCGTATGGGATATTAAGCCGTGTCCTGTGTGTAGAAGAAATATATCCTTTGCATATTAAAGAATATGCTGAAGATCTTGACGGGAGGCTTTTGTCTCCTAAGAGCTGCCCGGCAGATCCCTTTGCTCTACCTAGCTCTGATCCCTTGGCGCCTTGAGATCTGCTCGGATGCTGCTCGGATGTAAAACAACCCTACCCAATACGTTATTAATATGAAACCGCATCGCATCTAGTAGCCTTTCAATTGATAGGTCAATGGATAGAAAAATGATGTCACATGAGTAAGTGTCTCGGTAATAGCCACCTTCTAGCATCTCAGTGGCATCCCCAAACTCAGATGCCGAGATGAAGACGCGGATTTTCCTCTCCAATGATGTCAGAGGCAGTTCCCTCTTCCATTTGTCGCTGATCACCAGGGTATAATCTCGGCATCCCCGTCGTTCCATCTCCTTTAATGCACGCCGACAATGAGGGATGGAAACCATTTCGCAAAGAGACGAACAAAAAATATTCCCGCCGTCTAAGAAAACAGGACCTTTCATGCTGGACGTCTTTCTGAATGCTCTCTATAGGATGCTGGAGACTTTTTTTTTTACATTCATGGAATAGGTAGCGTATACACAACAATGATGACAGCATCTGTTTCTAAATTGAAGGGAATAAAATGGTAGCTTTCTTTTTTAGTAGGCTTCAGGGAAATCGTTTTCAGCAGAGTTTACCTTTTAGTGTAACGGTCGTTGTAAGCAATACGTGTTACCAGTCAAAAAAAGAAAAATCCTATCCTTTAAGCCCAAAGAATGGAAGGATTAGACAGGAGGAAATCTGTCTCTGAAATAAAGCCCTGGCTTTGAAAGTTTCAAGCTAAAAAAATTTCACATTATTCCGTTTAAAAAAAGTAAATACTGAGATAATTTGCCCGTTTCTGAAAATTTTAATAAAATAGATTCATAACTGGGTTGTTTTGTTGAATTATTGGTTGATAAGAAAAAGAGATAAAGATCTAAGTACTGAAATGGCAAACTCGTTACTGTTGAATTTATCACAATGAATAGAGAGCAAGACTTTTTAATCGTTGAATTGATCAGATGGAACATAAATGAAAATGGGAATGGGATTAATTATTATTCAGCAATTTTAATACGCTACACTACATAGGGCTGAGAAACCAGAAGAGTAAGTTTGTTCAAACTTTCATACAAGAACTTGCCTACTGAAACAGTAGTCAGTTTATTTTACACAGCCGTCATTAGAACCATTAAATTTAAACTTTTCCCATTTAATACATCAGATTATATAAATCAGATCATCATGTATCGACAATGAAAAAAGGTTTAAACGAATGAAGCTGAAATTTCTCTATACCAAAACAAACACAAATGAAGAAATTTTGATTGCTTAATTGCAAGCCATCTCGTTCATTTTTTTTTGTCACTTTCATTTTTACAGCTCCCTAGTAATGATTGTTTCCCTTCAGTTTCCGCTAGGAGATTAACCAGAACCTTCGTTGCATTGTAAATCACGAGCCTGAACGATCCCATTCCTCTCCCAATCTTCAAAGCATGATGAAACCTTCTCGGAACATCCTCTTCTTTTCCTAGTGTAAAGCATCTTCGGAGTATCCTTGAAACTCGCGTGACTCAATTCGCACGCACTTCAGAGGACTCCTCTTACTCCAGTTCGTCAGATACTGAGCTCGAAAGATGAATTTTTTGTTTGTTCACGTGAAAAACTGAATGATTCGTCTCCGAATGACAAGAAAACAAAAAATATATCAGCATCCAATCATTTGCTTGCAGATTCCCTTCGGCATCAAAAGGGAACGGGTTGGTTCCGTCAGAAGCGGACAAGGTTCCCAATCAAATGGATGTTCCCCAATTCGAATCCTCGCCATTCCTTAATCGAGATTTTCACAGCTAGTTCTCGATCAGTCCTCTGTAAAAAAGTGGACACCAGTGGGATTGGAAATGGCACCGTCCGTCATATGGAAAATTAAACAAGTTCTTTGTGTGCGGAAGAGATGTACATTAAAGAACACTTTGGATGGTATTGAGAGAGACTTTCATCTATCTCGTAACAGCTGTTCAGTGAGTCCTCTTTCTCTACGTAGTCATGAACCCTTGGAAGCCTTTTCGATCTAAGCTCCTATCCCAATTCAAAATGCGAAGAAAAAGGTGCAGAGAACAACTGAACCCAAATTCAGCATCCTTTCCTGAATTTCTTTCCTACTTAGGAAGTTTCGGCTTCAACAGTTTGAATCGCTGGGTATTGCTTTTTGAATGTACTTGCTTTGCTGTTCAGTGTTTGTGAAGGAAAAACACCCACTGGACAGCTGTTAAAGAATGGCACTCTAAACACAGAGAAGTGGGAACGCTAAGAGCGACATGAGACTAAATGAAAAAACAAGGTATATTTTCAGATAACGTATAAGTTGTTATAAAAGAAAAAACAATTTTATACTAAAATATAATATATAGGAAAACACTCCATATTAGCAAAGCTATTGGAACACTTTCACGTTATGTGAATCGTAAACCATATTGAAAGCTCCCTAACATTAAAGCGAAGCTATTTTTAAGAGTTGGGTTGTTTTACCTCTGAGCGGCACTTTTTTGCACACCATGGGCTAAATGGCTAGGTCACATGGACCCCGAAGGCTCAGAGAAGGTTGGGGGGAGGGGACCCACTAGAACAGCTGTTGGGAGACCGATGGTAGCCTCCCGTCAAGGCCATCCAGCGTGTTCTTTAACGTGCACAGGGTATGGCTCTCCCGCACACGGGGCCACGGCTTAACGTCCCATCCGATGAACGGCGGCTTTTCCAAGCCCATCGGTGTCCCCTACTGACCGTGAGCAGGGCGGGGAATTTTGCGGAGATAAATCTCAACGCTTACCCAGCTGGGACTCGAACCTGGGGACTACAGATTACGAGCCTGGCGCGCTACCGACTGAGCCACCCCCGCCCCTATTTTTAAGGGAAAATGTCACTGGACTTAAAAGGAAAATCTCAATCAAATTTATCCAAATCACGATTTTCAACAATATTAGTTTACAGTTTAAAGAGCTATAAAGGTTGAAACAGTAACAGCAGCTTTATTGCTAACAGAATTTGCTTTAGGTTAATTCAAATATAAAAAATAGCTGTTAGAACAAATCATTTACTAAAACAAAAGTTCAAAAGGTTTTGTAATTATGGAGCAGTTAAGAGCAACATCTCCTGTTAAAGGTTCTATATTCAACAACTTTGGGAAATACAGTGGATTGGGTTGAGTTGTTTTACCTTTGAACGGCACTTTTTTTTGCACACCATGGGCTAAATGGCCAGGTCACAAGGACTCCGAAGGCCCAGAGAAGGTTGGGGGAGTGGACCCACTAGAGTTGAGAGTCCACTAGCTGTTGAGAGACAAACGGTAGCCTCCCGTCAAGGCCATTCAGAGTGTTCTTTAACGTGCACAGGGTATGGCTCTCACGCACAGGCGGTCATGGCTTAACGTTCCATCCGACGGACGGCGGCCTTCCCAAGCCCATCGGTGTCTCCTACTGACAGTGGGCAGGGCGGGGAGTTTTTCTGAGATAAATCTGAACGCTGACCCAGCTGGGACTCTGGGAAATATAGTGTGTATAAATATAATATATGCATATTTCAATTACACATGACATTTTATTTATATAATTTATGTAAACTTAATTATAACATAACATTTTACACTAACATGCAATATGAGTATATTTAATTTATATATTAATATGGATGGTTTTGAATCCGAATTATTATTTATTAACGAATTATTGTACTTTGCCTCAAAAAATGCTTCAATAACTCCACCACTGAAACTTATGATCCACTAAAATATCTTATGGCCTTCTCGCTGAAGAAAACTCGGCAGCAACACACCTATAGAATATTTTGCTTCCTCTTTCAAGTGTTATATAGCGGAAAAAAATCGCTCTTGGAAAGTAGCACCGAGAAAGAAATAAGAAAAAATACAATCGTACAAAGAACTCAGTCGAAGGCATTCGCTACTACTTGAGAAACACGAGAATTGACAGGTTTGTTTTTACCCTTCTGAGGACATAAATCACATTTTACGGGTATGTATTCTTCATTCACCGAGAGTTCGTTATTTTTGAGAACGAGAGTGAAGCGTCCAACACACTCACTTTGGTCTGCGACCTACGTGCGAGCTTTTTCGCAAAATGCTCCCTCCATTAGTAACCTGCTCGCAACTCGAGGAAAGCAACAACACGTGCTACTGGATCGATCGTCGCCTCTCTGTGTGCACACCATCCTTCCAACTTCTCTTTGCTGCGTGGAAGCTGTCAGTATAGTTGTCAACATAGAGTAACATATGAGGTATACCTTACACCTATGGGTATGTGTAGTTTATTTTCTTTCTCTTTTATCCTTTTTTACTTATAGATCGTAAAAAAGTGCACCATTTCCAGGTTCATAGAGATGGGAAATACAGTTGGCTCCTCCAGAAAAGGGAAAGATATTGCCTATTGGCCATCAATAAAGTGGCTCCTGTAAGACGAATCTGTTGTACGGTATCTTTCGATATTATCTGTCATTCATGCAGATTTATGAGGTAGTTTTTGCTGATATTCATCCGAAACTCTCCTATTTTGAAGCTCAAGATTGCAACATATACATCTTTAAACGCTTTAAACCACAAAGTGTAAATTTATTCCCATCGGAATAATAATGCTCTTGGTATCGATTTCCTTTAGCGAGGTTGTCCATGTAGTGGCACACCAGATTCGCAATAAAATGTTTTCGTTTGGAGTCCCCATTTTACCTGCATTAAGATTTTCTTCCCTAAACCCTCGCTCCGCTTGCCCCCACTGTACCTGCATTGAGATTTTCTTCCCTAACCTCTCGCTCAGCCTGCCCCCCCCCCCCCCCCCACTATACCTGCATTGAGATTTCTTACCTAACCCCTCGCTCCGCCTGCCCCCGCTGTACCTGCATTGACATTTGAGATTTTTATTCACTAAGCCCTCGGTCCGCCTTCAAAGAGGAAGGGAACACTGATGGATCGGATAGGCCATCGGCTGTATCATTAAGACAGCCGTACCATATGCACAATAAAGAACATGGATGATGTTCCTGACAGCAGGCTTGCCTCTGTTCTTCTAATAGCTGTCTAGTGGATCCCCATTCCTTAATCAGCTCTGAACTCTTCGGATCCTAGTGACCTGTTCATTCAGCCAAGGGTTTCCCAGACTATATAACTGGAAACAAGTTTCTTTAGTACACTTTTTTTACGGATCAAATATAATACGAATCAAAATATTAAACGCATATAAAAAAAAGTGGAAAAAGCATATTTTTTTTCTCTTTATTTAATCTTATAACAATAAGTCATTTATTTTGTGTGCATTTTATAGCTTTCAAATAAAGAAGAAAATACGAAATATGAGATGGAAACCACTCGTATCTTGCCACATTCATAAAGGTTGTGCGATAATAATAGAATCATGCGATTATTTGTATGTTTTCTAAGAATAAGTATTTTTTCCAAGGACCAATACTTAGTCAGCGATCATACTTTCGGAAAAGATTATTTATAGCCCAGTGTGTAGAAAAAGTATTGCACAACCGAAAAAAGCCTGGTGCTGATTTTTTTACCCAAGAACAATGATTAAAAGATTTTTTTGTTTTCGCGGCATAGAAAACATTTAAGTTAACACTGTCCATAGAATAAAATACTCTCATCTTCATTGGCTAGATAGAAAAATGATCTTCTCCAAGGGCCATGAAATAGAACTTTTATGCCGTTCAAAACGAAGATTTTGAACTTTTCGTTTAACGGTGAGTATCTGATCACACAGGTTGTGTAACAATGACTTTTAAACCACATAGATTGATTAACGATGACTTTTAAACCACATAGGTTGAATAACTATCTGGCCGCACAGACTTGCGACTTGCAGATATATCGGATGAGAAACATTAGTGGATGCCCAATATTTGTGGCCAAAAATTTGGGCATATTCGGGGCGATGGATTCTATCACAATTTACAGATACTTTCCCTGTCTTCTTGTTTTAGTAGCAGAAGTGCATCACAATAGTAGTATCAGTAGGCCATCCAATATTTTTCATAACATGAGCAGTGTATGACTCTCCTACACAAAGATCAACGGTCAACGACCTCCTCCTACGGATTACGTTCCTTTTCTAACCAATGCTTTCGGAACACAGTCTGAACTCGACCTGCTAATGCCATATTGCGAGTTTAGATCACTACCGACTAAGTTTCTCGAGCCTCCTTTTCTGCTGCTACACATCGAAAGAAAGCCAAGATGCTGTAATCATCATGTCACGTTTTCTGAGAAAAATATCAGTAGACAACATTTAGACCACACGGAAGGAGGGAGAGTTCGTTAGTCTTTAAATGCTCTAGGTCGGGGGTTCTCAACGTGGGTACGCGGTAAAAGTTTTTGGAGTACGCCGTGAGAGTTCAAAAGTCGCTAGATCTAGTAACAAAGTCGCTAAGTTGCCGTTATTATACTATAACTGTCAGGCTAGAGGCCTTTTTAGATTTTTTTTTGTTCAGGCTGTGTATATTTATTTTGGATTTCGCCAAAATAGTCATATGCTACGGGGAGGCTCTCTCTCCCGACATCTGGAAAGTTAATTGCAGTAGCAGTGTACAGGGAACGGCTAGCGTCCGCTGGCAAGTGACCCGGGTCCCTGAGGGCTAACGGACGCCCAGATGGTGAGGCATAGAAAAGAAAGGAAGAAAGGGTTTGGCAACGATGAGGGGAGAGCCGGTCTAGTTTCGGAAGGAGACGGACGAGAAATTGTAAAGCTGGGAAATGCCGACTGGGAATAGCGGCATTGGCTCTGTAAATACAGCTGAACAGGCATAGTAAGCTGGTGTTATTGTAATCCATGTAATTGAGCATATGTCCTCGTCCAGCAAGTACGTTGGAAGGTTAAATAAATCTTTGTTATTTTTAAGTAAAGCCTGAAGTTGGACTAATTTATTGGGGAGGAGCCTCAGTATCGAGTCTATGCAATTGTGAATAAACCGCTTGATTCTATCCGAAAGACTCTTTCACCCGTCGCGTATAGCGATCGAAACGAGGGACCGACAAACGAAGAGTTAACATCACAAAGTGGCGCAGGTCGACAGTACGCAACAGCGGTGAAAGTAGCGGCGAAGGTGACGGAAGAGTTCCGACATCCATTGTGAGCTGACCAGAACAAGGCTGATACTGCCAAGAGTGTCCTGCGGTGTGCTTCAGGCGATAGAATAGCTGTGAAGGTACCTGAAGAATCGTGCATCACGTTCGAACTGTGGAAAAAGCTGTGAAGGTGACGGAAAAGTTCAACATCCACTGGGAGCTGACCGACGCAAGGCTGATACTGCCAAGAGTATTCCGACTGTGTGCTTCGGGTGGCAGACTGACGAGGCGGTTCCTTCCTGTCATCACATCGGAGGTAAGTATCCTCTTACTCTAGGGGCTAGTAGTTAGATACGGCAGAGGCCTGTACGAGCTAAAATGGAGCTTAGGAGTGGTCGCGATAGGGAAAGGGATGAGTTAAGGCGAGGCTTCATAGTCACAGAGAGGGATAGCGCGCAGGGTGGTTATTCAGGGAATGATCTGGGAGGCGAGGAGGTGACAATAGACAGAGAGTCTGATGCTGCGATAGACATGAGAGGGTTGAGGGATTATGACGATGACAACGATGCGGATATGCTGCAGAGCGGGACCAGAAAGCAGAGAGCTAAAGAAAGGATTGGATATGATTTTGAATTAGAGAGGATGAGGTTAGAGATGCAACTGAGAAGGGAAGAGAGAGAGGCAGCAGAAAGGGAAAAGGAGAGAGAGGCAGCAGAAAGGGAAAAGGAGAGAGAGGCAGCAGAAAGGGAAAAGGAGAGAGAGGCAGCAGAAAGAGAAAAGGAGAGAGAGCATGAGTATAGAATGCTGGAACTGCAAATGAGGAATGCAAACGAGGAGAGGGGTGATGGGCGAACGGTGGCAGTATCTAGTAATCCAGCAGATGCGCGGCTGGCTAATTATATAAAATTATTGGGAAATATGTTAGCTGGAAGCCCTAAAAACCCTGAAGAGGTGATAAATCTCTTTGAGACAGCGGAAAGGGGATTTAAGATATATGAAGTGCCAGAGGAATTTCGAGGCAAAGTCATCATTTCTTTTTTAGATGGTAATTATGCAAATCACGTTTTTCGAAAATTAAGTGCAGAGGATTTTGTTTATTATAAGAAAGTTAAAGAGGCCGTATTAAAAGAGTTAAGCTCACTCCCTCTGCGTACAAGAGAAAGTTTGAAACTATCACGAAAGAACCGAATGAGTCATATAATCAATTAGCCTCGAGGCTCAGAAATAGCTGGGATTACTACGTCCGCAGTAGGAAGGTGACAAATTTTGAGGAGCTTATGGACCTGATAGTGTCGGATAAATTACGTGATAGCCTTCCTCAAGACACCCATGCTTACGTAGTACAGAAAGAGGCAGAGTCATGGGCAAAAGCAGACGAAATAGCCACGTGGGCAGAAATCCATCTAGCCAGTGTAAACGGAACGGAAGAGGTCCTAACTTTTAAAGAGGTAAGGCATAGACATTATGCAGAACGTGTTGTTTCCCCCCAGCAGAGGATAGACTCAGAGAGAAATTATGCGAGCAGAAGGTATCAATCGGCAGTAAATTTAGCTGAATGTAGAAATGTCCCAAAAGTAAGGAGGTGCCATAAATGCAGATCTGACGAACATTTGATGAAAGATTGCCCACTGAGAACTGGGGACCGTGAGAACCGAACTCAGGTGTACCAAGTTAGCACCTTGGATCAGAATTCTAAAGATGTTTGTGAGGCAACAATAGGAAGGGTTACGACACATACAAAGCCAAGTCCAAGCAGTCAAGTAATGGGACAGGGAGAGATACGTATCCCAGTAGATTATGAAGAGGTTCGAATCAGATGTGGCGACCAGACAGCTAGAGCAGTCGTGGATTCGGGGGCAGAACTGACAGTAATCAGAAAGGGGATGCTGAAAGAAGAAAAGCACCCGGTAAAAGACCATCTGTTGTTGCATGGGCCGTTTGGTGATGCCATAAGGGCAGAGGTAAAAGAGCTGCCTTTAAGTTTGATTGAGGGTACAGACAATAGCACTGTGAGTGGCGGAGAAATTAAAGTGCTATGCGCAGTAGTAGCAAAGCTGCGGAAGGAGGTACTTCTGAGTGTGGAAGCATATGGTAAGTTAATTAGAAAGAAGGAGAGAAGGCCTGTAACTGGTAACCTCAGGAGGAAAATCCACGAGCCGTGGGCCAATCGAGGAAGCTACTATGAAAGAGGTAGAGAAATTCCAGTTAGTAACAGGGAAATGTATGCTCCATGGAGACCGTCCAATCAGCGCCATCCTATCTCCCAGCCCAAACATGTGCAGCAATCTGTCAGACTCGATGTCTACGATGATCAAAATTATGCAGGGGAGGGAGCGAACATGGCAATTGGAGGTAACAATGGGTCAGGCCGACGCCAATGTCGACGACTTTCAGCCTGTAGAGTCTGAGGGTACGTACGGGAAGGTGATATCTAGGTAGTTATGAAAGGTGTGCATAGCCTTTCACATGGGATGTCACCTGTGAACGATGAACACCGCCGGTATGGCATTCCTTAGTCAAAGGCAGTTGTTAGTTAGATAATTAATTTATAAACTGTTTACTCTCGGACAGCTACTTCAGTCACCAGGTTTTTTTTTGTTTGAAGCAAAAGACAATACTTAGACTCAGTCACCGGAAGTATACCTAGAAGTTATTTTATATGTAAGTGTAGTGTACATAGATGTGTAAAAGATGTGCCAATTCGCAGAGAATTTATATAATTCATGAAGCAACTTAGAACTCTGTGTTTTGTGGCATTGAACTCTAAGATTAATGCGAAAATGAACTCTGATTTTCGGCATTCAACTTGACTTTTTAGTCAGCAGTTAACAGGACTAACTACTGACTTCTGGCAGGGAGGTGTCAGGCTAGAGGCCTTTTTAGATTTTTTTTTGTTCAGGCTGTGTATATTTATTTTGGATTTCGCCAAAATAGTCATATGCTACGGGGAGGCTCTCTCTCCCGACATCTGGAAAGTTAATTGCAGTAGCAGTGTACAGGGAAAGGCTAGCGTCCGCTGGCAAGTGACCCGGGTCCCTGAGGGCTAACGGACGCCCAGATGGTGAGGCATAGAAAAGAAAGGAAGAAAGGGTTTGGCAACGATGAGGGGAGAGCCGGTCTAGTTTCGGAAGGAGACGGACGAGAAATTGTAAAGCTGGGAAATGCCGACTGGGAATAGCGGCATTGGCTCTGTAAATACAGCTGAACAGGCATAGTAAGCTGGTGTTGTTGTAATCCATGTAATTGAGCATATGTCCTCGTCCAGCAAGTACGTTGGAAGGTTAAATAAATCTTTGTTATTTTTAAGTAAAGCCTGAAGTTGGACTAATTTATTGGGGAGGAGCCTCAGTATCGAGTCTCTGCAATTGTGAATAAACCGCTTGATTCTATCCGAAAGACTCTTTCACCCGTCGCGTATAGCGATCGAAACGAGGGACCGACAAACGAAGAGTTAACATCACAATAACAATAGTTTTATCTATCTATATATAAGGGCTACGCCAGTTACATACACATTACCAGGGGGTACGTGAAACAAAAGTTTGAGAAACACTGCTCTGGGCTGTTAGGTTTAAGATACGGTCGTTGAGATTTTCTCCGCTAATCCTCACTCTATTCTCGGTACCAAAGGGGACATCAGCTGGCCTGAAAAGGCAGCTGTCCGTTTGAGGGAAAGTTAAGCCATGGTCTTTATGCAGGAATTATACTCTGTTCAAGTGTATTGGTAGATATTTCGAGTCTTGTGGAAATTAATTTTCATGAAACTCGAAATATTTCCATCAAAATTCTTCGATCCTTTAGAACGATTTGAAATCTTGGCATTGATTGTTATTTTTCTCTTTTAAGAAAGATACCTTCACGAATAAAACTATACTATCCTTTCCAGAGATTTATTTATTTCATGAAGTTCGTAAAAAATAAACCTCTGTACGTCATTTAGGTCTTCATCGGTCTTTGTTGTTGTTGTTCACGGAACCTTCTTGTTATTGTAAGTAAACCTTCTTATTACTGTATCCCTCACAGCAGATATTTCTCTTGAAAATAATGGTGTCGAAGTTTAACATTCAGATATATCTGCAAAAGTCTTCCCCTTATATTCTATCGAACTAAAACTTCTTTCTGAACATTAGCTTACTATTTTTCCATCTGCTGGTTTCCTATTTCATTGTCTCCATCTTCCTTACCATTATTCGCAAACAGCATCTACGTCAACGTGATGAAACATCCTCCACCAGCTCTTCTGCTTCTCCGACGCATGTACACTAATCCCTGGTATCGAAAATATTTCTTTCCATTTCCTGAAGTCGATTCAACCCCTGCTGATATCTGTTTCTTTTCACTTTTTCATTCTAATTCTCGAAGAAAAAGTCAGAGAAGATAAATTTCAAATCTTCCCTGCTCGGCGAGAACTGCCCGCTTGTTTTTCTGCGTCATTAAGCGCGATCCTCGGCTGCACGAGGAGCTGCTCGGCTTGGCGAGCAGGAAGCGGGCAAACCGTGATTTCCGCCGCTAATCAGAGGAACAGACTCTGTCAATAAGAGAGAGGTAGAGGGTTAATCGAAGCTTCTGCAAAGAGGAGAGAGGAGGACTTGGCCAGCATCCAGCTTCCCATTCTGACCTCTCCATCAATGCTGCTTTCAATGCGGGCTAGACTGAAAAAAGGAATAAGGGGAAATGGAGGGTAACAAATAAATCTTTCGTAAGGTGTTGATGACAGTATTGATTTTTGATGCACTCTTTTTAACATGGCTCCAATAAACACGAACCTTTGAAACTCATCACAGTAAATGAAAAAAGATTTAAAAATCACCCTAATATGAATGGCGGGGGGCTAAAGTTCATTCAAATTCAAGAGAAGAGGAGTTAGAACTCACCCCATTCAGGAAGAGAGATGATCGAAATCCAACACAACGAGAGAATAATTAGGTTGAAATCCATCCAGATGGCAGAGAATTTAAGTTGGAAGCGCTAAAATTGTGAGATCTGTCATCACAAGGGCTGTAGACTAAACTCAGAAATATGCAGCCCCTCTAGGACGGATAAGATACGCAGTCTGTGAGGTAAAAAAATATATCTTCTTATAGCAACTGAAAAACCAATGAAATGATGGTTTTACCTCTCAATTTTAAGATTCAGAACTAGTACAGACCGGTACTGGTACTCTGAAATTTAATTTTAACTTTAAAATTCAAAGGTTCCCGTTAACTGATACCACATACTTAAAACAGAATCCTGATAAAAATGGAAGATCTATAAGTCCTATTCAAAGCCCCTTTAAAACATAGTAAATCTTGACTAACCCTTCTATGAATTGAAACTCCTACACAAAGAACTGGGATAGTTCGAATACTGAGCGCAAAATTTTTATTGTTTACATTTAAAAAAATTATTTTAATCAGATGAAGAATATAAAATTTAACGTAAGCTAATTGCTTTATATTTATGTCCATGAAACTACGATTTTCTTAATTATATATTTTTAAATTGCTCCCTTAATTTTTGTTCTTGCTTTATTCCTGCCGATTATTTTGGTTTTGTATAAATTAAATTGCAAAATGATATTTGCCACAGTTGGCTACCAGAGCAGTATCAAAAGATAACAAATAATTATTCTGAAGAAAGAGCAACAAATATAGAAAGGGTTTCTAAAAAAATATCAATTATAACAAGTTATTCCGAAAAGGAACATCAAATGCAGAATTCCGAAAAAAATATATCAAATGCTGCAAGTTTTTCCTATAAGGAATATCAAATGAAATAAGTTATTCTGAAAGAGAATATCAGATGCAGCAAGTTATTCTCAGAAAGAATAGCAGATGCAGCAGGTTATTCTGAAACAGAATGAAAAGCTGGTGGCTTATTCAATCCATTGGAAGGCCAACAGAAAAATGTTTCTGGTTTAAACAATGTTTCCACTGACTGCATTTTGACGAATGAAATGCAAAAAAAAAAATGAAAAAAAGGAGCAAATTGGCATAGGTTTCACTATCAAAGAAATTATTCTGAGCATTCACTAAAACAATAATCGCCGGTTTCTAATAACGTGTTATAATGAAAAGATCGATAAATAAATCTTGAGCGAAACAGAATGCCTATCAGAGTGTACAGTCGCTCAAAAAAATATCCGAGCGCTATGGTTGATTACAGAATTCAGTAAAAATATCTGGCAACGATTTTGTTTAGAAATTAGTGATCTGGCAACCTTCGTGTCACGTGACACGAAGGTTGCCAGATATGGTTGATGTAATCAACCATAGTGTTCGGATACTTTTTCGAGCGACTGTAGGTGAAGACGAAAAGAAAATCGGTACGAGTGAAAATGTTTGTACTTTTTGAGCTTCATAATTTCAAAACCACCAACCTTAATGGTTTACCAAGCCAATAAGAAGAGTAGTAGTGGCATTTCTAGTAGTAGTAGTAGCCCACTCATAATCCATTCATATATATCACAAAATTTCATACATGTAACAGTAACAATAGTGGAAACACAAAATACAAAAAACGATAAAAATAGAGCAAGAAAAATAAAAATCACGCACATAATTTTAGTAATGCGTGCCAAAACCAAGGGGCTAAACTGCCCGTCCAGGTTCCGTTTTAATTACCAACATCATATTAAAATTCTAGGCAACCAATAATGGGAATAACAATTAATTCTTAATATAATTTGATACATCAATAATAAAAGAAAGGATATTCATTAATTATAAATAAAAGATTTAAACGATTGACCGTAAAGTAGGATGATTCATAACAGTTAATCAGTGATAAAGAATTGTAAAATTTTGGTGCCAAATAAGCGAAGTGCCTCTGGAGAATATTCTTCTTTGCCAAACGGTATTTCAAACATTACTCCTTTCACTCGTAAATTGCATTCAATGCGTTTACTCTCTACCCATTGCTTATTTTGATATAAAAACAATAGAAATATTTATATATACTAAATTCTAATATAATGAAAATGTAACAAATTAGATGGTCCTAAAGTAGAAAAATGAACATTAACTTAAATATTTTGTTATATACCATAAATAAATTATATAAATTACTATCATAATCACCTCCCCAACTACACAAACCATGCTACATATTAGAGTAAACCCAGGCATAATATAATACTGTTAAAAATTTCCTATCTACTATTTTTTGAATATGATAAAATTTAAACGATATGTACCTTAACCACTTTGTTATCTTATTTACATGAGTCCTCATTTTAAAGAAGAATCCATTTCAACCCCCAAATAATTGTATTATAAACTCTTTCTAATTTAGGGCATATACAATTGTGATTAAGAAGGCAATTAACATCATGATATTTAATTTCTATTAGAGTATCTGTTTTAAGCAATTCAGAATAAAGAAATTTACTTTGATTACTATTTAATTTATTCAAAACTACCTATGAATTTTTAAAAGATCATTTTCTACATTTGTTTCCATTTCTAAATTAGTATCTGCTGTGTAAACTACTGCAATATCATCGGCATAACATATTAATGATCCTCTTAAATGTAAATAGCATAAGTCATTAATGTAAATAAGAAACAAGATAGGACCCAATTCAGAACCATGAGGTACACTTTTTTTAATTTCCCTAAACGAACTTATTTCCCCATTCACTTTTACCGCCTGACTTCTTGCTAAAAGGTAGCTTTTAAACCAATTATGAATATGTCCTCTTATACCGCTGGCAAAGAGTGTTTTTAACAGTATTTCCTGATCCACTATATCGAAAGCTTTTTGTAGATCCAGAAACAGTGTCAATGTTTTTTTACCCGCATCAATGCTTTTATAAATACCTTCCGTTAGTTTCAGAATACATTGTTCAGTGTTTTTACCCTCCCTAAAACTAAACTGGTTCTTGGAAAAAAAGCTATGTTGATTTAAAAAATTCACAAGTCCTTTTCAACAATTTTTCGATTAATTTAGAAAACACCAAAACAGTGAGATCGGTCTATAATTAGTCAACAATTGTTTATTACCCGATTTAATATGGGGCGGAGGTGGCTCAGTCGGTAGCGCGCCAGGCTCGTAATCTGTAGTTCCCAGGTTCGAGTCCCAGCTGGATCAGCGTTGAGATTTATCTCCGCAAAATTCCCCGCCCTGCCCACGGTCAGTAGGGGACACCGATCGGCTCGGAAAGGCCGCCGTCCGTCGGATGGGATGTTAAGCCATGGCCCCGTGTGCGGGAGAGCCATACCCTGTGCACGTTAAAGAACACGCTGGATGGCCTTGACGGTAGGCTACCATCTGTCTCCCAACAGCTGTTCCAGTGAGTCCCCTCCCCCAACCTTCTCTGAGCCTTTGGGGTCCATGTGACCTGGCCATTTAGCCCATGGTGTGCAAAAAAGTGCCGCTCAGAGGTAAAACAACCCAAACAACCCAACCCGATTTAATACAGTTTAAAAAAACACGTAAAAAAAACTCTGAATTAATGCTTAATAAACGAATATGTACAGTTTAGGAAATGGGATTTGAAAGGCCACCATCCGTCGGATAGAACGTTAAGCCACAGCTCCTCGTGCCGTCTTCGGTGAAAGTTAAGGAACACGTTGGGGTGGCCATTTTTAACGGGAGACTCATCTGTCTCCCAAGCAGATGCTGTCGTGTCCCTCTAATTTGTTTTATTATCTCTTTTATTGTTCTTGGATATATCTCTGCTATAAGTGTATTTTCAGCAGTGTCTAGGAAGGAGAAGTCACGTTCATTTAGCACGTCAAAGTAACATAGCTCTTTCTCAAAAACACTAAGGAACAGGGTTCTGTGTGTTATACGCGGGGATAAGGATCACTGACGAGCCGAGACTTTTTGGCGCCTGAGGTGGAGAAAAATGGCACCCCCTTGACAGATATTCATTTTGCTCCAAAAGCACAGTTTCATATTCACCAAAATATATTTTCTAACTTCTATCGCAGGATAATGGGAGTAAATGAAAATTGACAGCCTGCTATCCTAAGCTACTGTATTATATGCTGCTTGCTATCCTAAGCTACTGTATTATTTTAAATAATAGCGATAATAATGAAACTGAAATTTAAAAGGAATTTTATCCTGAATTTTGGCGCCTCTCAAAAATGAGAGTTGCCTCATAGCCTTACCGATCGGACCGACCCTGATTAGGATATCCTCTCGCCGAGTTTTGAGGTCTGTAAAGTGATTTCTGTACAAGAAAGTACAGATTTCCACTTCAGTAAGTGAATGCCTGCAAAGGTAAAGTAACATTCAAGCTACGATAAGCCGATTGGAGAGAGTCTCCGAAACGTATCAAATTAAGCCATTTCATCCAACGAAGTGTTGAGCACAGCTAAGCCCCTCAGAATCAACCGCATTCCCATATTGTATATACATATGTAAGTGTGAATGTAAAAAGGTGTAAATAAGTGGTGTGTTACTTCTTTCATCCGAAGCGCAGCCATTAATAGCTATTTCAGATGGAGAAGAATATCATATTTGGCACACAGCAAGTCTGACTGACGCACATCGCAGCACAGGGGCAAAAACCCGAGGTCTGTGGTTTCACCCAGCATCACCGATAAAGAGTAGTTAATTGGAATAACTAATTAATACAATCCATCTAGTTAAGCCATGGATGGCTTAACTAGATGGCTTAACTAGCATGGCTTAACTAGCATCTAGTTATGGCCATCCAATCCATCTAATTAAGCCATCCATCTAGGCCATCCGGCGTGTTCTTTAACGTGCATGGTATGGCTCTACCGCACACGGCGCCACGGTTTAACGTCCCTTCCGAAGGATGGCTTGGATTGGATTGTTTTACCTCTGAGCGGCACTTTTTTGCACACCGTGGGCTAAATAGCCAGGTCACATGGACCCCGAAGGCTCAGAGAAGGTTGGGGGTTGGGGGAGGGGACCCACTGGAACAGCTGTTGGGAGACAGATGGTAGCCTCCCGTCAAGGCCATCCAGAGTATTCTTTAACGTGCACAGGGTATGGCTCTCCCGCACACGGGGCCACGGCTTAACGTCCCATCCGATGGACGGCGGCCTTTTCAAGCCCATCGGTGTCCCCTACTGACCGTGGGCAGGGCGGGGGAAATTTTGCGGAGATAAATCTCAACGCTGACCCAGCTGGGACTCGAACCTGGGAACTACAGATTACGAGCCTGGCGCGCTACCGACTGAGCCACCCCCGCCCCCCGAAGGATGGCGACCTTTCCAAGCAAAGTCCCCTAATGACCGAGGGCAGGGAGTTTTGCGGAGGTAAATCTCAACACTGGCCCAGGAGGGACTCGAATCTGCTTACTAAACTAATAAATAAGCTAAAAAAATGATTTATTAATCCAATGAGCACAAATTAGAAACTACTGATTTAATTATTACTCTGACTAATAAACACTTGCTAAACATTTTACGGATAATTCATAAACCAGTGGCGTAAAAAAATTAATAAGACTTAAATATTTAATAAGTAAGTAATTAATAAGTATTAGATTAAGAAGATAATTTAGAAACAATTGAATTAACATTTTATTCATCCAATAACCACAGTTCTTTTTTATTATTATTAAACCAATAAACACAATTGAAACCACTGGCTCAGTGCTTATTAAACGAGTATATACAATTCATAAACTAATGACATGACGCTTAGTGAACTACTAATCCTAGAATGTTAATTTATTCTGAGTATAAGTTAAAAATCTTGGGTAAATTTACCCAGATATTTTCCAGTTTTACTAATCATTTAATCACTGTTAGGCTGTTTAAATATCATGACAATAGGCATAGATGAATAATTATCATCAAGAGGTCGTGGGAATAGATCCCACTCTGGTCAAGCCAATTTTTGCTCTACACCCACTGTCATCATGATACTTAACAGCATAATAGTGATTGAATGCTTAATAAACCAATGATGCGCTGTAAGTAAATTTTCCAATTTTCTTTTTCTTTAACGTATGAGGTGCAGATCCAAGAACTTAGTTGGGTTGTTGTTTACCTCTGAGTGGCACTATTTTGGGCACAATGGGCTAAATGGCCAGGTGATAAAGACCTTAAAGGCTCACAGAAGGTTGGATAAGAGAAACCATTGGACAGCTGTTAGGACACAGATGGAAGCCTCCCGTCAAGGCCATTCAGCGTGTCCACAAATCTAGTAGCACTTACATACAGAGTGTAATGTAATCTGACGGTATAATGACATATTTCTGGAAAAAAAATATTTCTTATATTCCAAACAGCAATTAACTTTGCGCTTTCCACAAATCGATTTCCAATGATCTTGCATGGTAAAATTTTCCATAAATCAGTATTTTATGGCTAAGCAAGGTTTCAAAACCACGGAGATTTAATGTTTACTGAACAAATAATCGAAGTTTAAAACTCTCGGAGTAAATGTTTACTAAAACAATAAACGTTCCATTTCCTGAAACAACAGTCTGCGATAGATTTTTCCGTTGTCACGTGGTCTCTAAATCTCCAGCATCTGTTTCGAAAGGAGGGATTCATAAGCCATGCCACTGACCTCAGGCTCTTTTCAAACTTCGCTATCGACCCTCAAACAATGATTCTCCCAGTATCAGCTATTCAGCAACAAATTTCAAAGTATAATGTGATTAATTCAGCTCTTTCCACTTAACAGCAAACTTTTAAAGTGAAACCCAAAACTGCTTTCTAACACAGATGTCCAAAATTTATTTCCCCCGTGATGGGAAAAGAAGTTTTATTCGACTTCTGCTTCGACGATTTCTTTGCTTTTGAAGTGCTTGGAAATCTTTATTTGGCAGAAATGTAAGACCCTCAGCCGCCATCTTGGTTTTGTTTCACCGTGGTAAAAAAATTTCAGAAAATTTAAAAATAATCCGTTCCTTGAGAAGTGTTAGAGGATATGTATGAAAAAATATATAACGCTATATAGAAGAACATTATGTTTTTGTACTTAGAAAAAATACTGAAAATAATCTCATCAAAACAATATTTCATTAACGCTTATCGCTAAGGAATGAACTGTCGTTTCGCACTTAAAAAAGCCCCGAAATAAATAATCTCATCAAAAGATTTCATTAATGCTTATCGCTAAACAATGAAATCTCGTTCTGCACTTAAAAAAGTTCAAAAAAACAAATAAACTCATTGAAGACAACTATTTTAAACAGCCCATAAGTCATAAACATTCAAACATACGAATGGATATCATATTGTAACTAAACATTACAAGTTTCTGGTTTTCCGAGGGAAAAGCCCAAGATGGCTGCTGAGGGCTCCCACAGTGCATCGCAGCCCTTTATTTTCTTACGCTCCTGCCGTCGTTAACAAAATTAACATCGGAGAATTTTGAGAAACTTTTACGAAGAAAAATCTAAATTGAAAGTTGAAGTAGGTGTTATCTATTAATACACTCACTTAATTAGGAACAGAACTCTGTTGTATCAGTAAAGAATCAGATTCAGAACTAAAGAATAATTAATCAAATTAAAAAAAATTATCCGAAAAGCTCATTCAAACAAGTTGAAACGAAAGCCATATTTTTAGCAGTTTTTGAAATTGTTTATTTTCATTTTCGAAAATTTTGAATGATTTAATGCACAGCGAGCTATTATTAAACGTTTTATCTTCCATAATTCTTTACATACCGAAAGAATATCACTGAAAAATGATGATTTAGACATAAGATAAAGATCTTGACTAAATATATCGCTATTGTTAAATGCTTCAGCTTTCATAGCTATTTTAATATTAACCAGTAAGAAACGAAACCACACAAAAGTTGAGTAAAATTATTTCTCCATAGAAATACTTTACGGGTCCTTGGCGTGCTATTATTGCTCTTACAAACTTCTCCCTGCAGTGCTCAGCAAAACTGTTGGCTAAACAAAATATGTACAAAGCATAACAAAAACAGCATCGTAAATCCTCCTTCTGATACTGCTCGGTAGAGAGAGATACTGTTCGGCAAAGATAGCATTTCTGAATAAATTTTTTTTATGGGTTGAGTGCCGCTCAGAGGTTTTACCTCTGAGCGGCCCTCTGAGCGGCACTTTTTTGCACACCATGGGCTAAATGGCCAGGCCACAAGGACCCCGAAGGCTCAGAGAAGGTTGGGGGAGGGGACCCACTGGAACAGCTGTTGGGAGACAGATGGTAGCCTCCCGTCAAGGCCATTCAGTGTGTTCTTTAACGTGCACAGGGTATGGCTCTCCCGCACACGGGGCCACGGCTTAACGTCCCATCCGACGGACGGCGGCCTTTCCAAGCCCATCGGTGTCCTCTACTGACCGTGGGCAGGGCGGGGAATTTTGCGGAGATAAATCTCAACGCTGACCCTGCTGGGACTCGAACCTGGGAACTACAAATTACGAGCCTGGCGCGCTACCGACTGAGCCACCCCCGCCCCAATTTTCTTTATGACAGTGGTACAAAGGAATAGATGAGAAATCGTGTTAGCTTAGTGATGACCACGAGGATGAAGATCTTCAGAAGAATGACATCAAAATCGATTGAATGTAAGTTTTGAAACAACACAAGGAAACAGCGAGATTCTTGAATATGCAGTTTCATACTCAAGCAAGGTAAATAACGACAACTGTTTCAGAAATTTTCTACATTAATTACTGACTGATTGTTTTATGCAGCTCGAGAGTTTGTCGCAGCTTCCTATTTTTTTTTTTCTAAGGAATAAATTTATTTCATCTTCGTACTTTTATGGAAATATTTTATTTGTTAAAATTAAGAATGATCCTTTCAATCGTTAGTAATTTTCGACGGAGAAAAAAAAAGGCAAAAAACAGTAAAATTCAAAAAGTGAAGTAAAAGCACCCATACTAAATACACAGATTACCTATAGAAATAGACTTCAACAATTATTAAAAACATCTCAAAACAATTATCGCTGACGATTATAGATGGCGCAAGGTCCGCACATCTCAATGAAAGATTTATAGATCTCATTCTGGAAGGTTTTAGCGCCTGATGAGTGGTTTAACGGTAGAGAGCTCTGGCATGTATCTAGAGAATTGCGGGTTCCATTCCCGCCGCGTCAGCAACAATTCTTTTCCGATGCTTTTAAGAGGAAAAAGCACTTTTTATTATTTATTAAATATTAGTACAATCTTGTATATCTGGTCATAATAAAAGATCTGTGAAGATGGCGGGACCTTAGCAGAAAAACACACGAACACCCAGGGCTCGAAAACCAGGTCCCTAATATCAGCAGCCAAGCGCGTTAATCACTCGGCCATGAGAGCGGCACGTTTTTACACAAATCCTAATGTGATCTGGTTATTTAGGTCTGTTTTGCACAGACCTAACTAACCAGATCAGAAGAACCCCAATGGCTTATAGGAAGTTAAGGTAAGGGAACCAGTCCATTGAACAGCTATTCGGCGACAGTTGGTAGCCTCACGTCAAGGTCATTCAGCGTTTTCTTTGATGTGCAGAGGGTATGGAGAAGCTGCACACGAATACACAACTTTACGAAGAAGATCCAAGGAAAGGCAACTTTCTTCACCGAAGCTTTTAGCAAAAACAATTCTCAACGCTGGCACTGGTGGGACTTGAACCTGGGAACTGCAGACTACGAATTTGGTGCTTTACTAACTGAGCCGACCTTTGCCCCTCTGGACGGGAGCCTGATCTGTCTAATAAGATTCTAATATTCCTCCTTCGAAAATCATATCTAAGCCTAGGGATCCTTGTGACAGGGAGAGTCAGGATTGGTTAGTCAGTAGTCCGCCAGACTGAAAATACGCTGTTCTCAGATTCAGTTCCCCAACGCATGCATTGAGATTTTCTCCACTAAACCCCTCTCTGCCACGATGAAAAATGGGATAATAATGCGCTTGGAATGGACGCCATAAACGGGAAACTAAGCCATGATACGGTAAGCATAAGGGCTATCTGTATGTTGGATGTTCTTGAGAGGACGCTTACATCTGCTCCAATAATTCATACCGAAATTCTTGGCATTACTGCCAAACAAAATTTGACTCCACATCATTAAAAATTCTCACAAATTTTCATATTTATGCACTTGAGATGCTGAGATTCATCACCTTATAAAAAATTTATAAAAATATTTACAGATAGATCACACTCTGTTAATTCTAACTTGTCTTCAGGTGCACTTCTTTGCCCAGGTGATAATTTTTCTGACTTTTTTAGATTCAGCAAACCATCATTATAGCAGAAGCTTCAGTAATTGTTTTAGCCATCAATTGGTCCCTCCAATTCCAAAATTGATCAATCGTAATGTTTACAGACTGTAAATCTGCCACTGAACTTAAATCAAAATCGACATAAAACAAAATATCCTATCTTCACCAACGACGCATCTTTGCTTACCTTAAAACATATTTCCCAAAACAATTCTTGCATATACAATGGATCCCTGCTCATGTTGGGATTACTTGCTAAGTCACCTTTACATGAAACTAAAATTATTACCTGCTCTTTTCTTCATTCATCTTCACAAACAGCATAATAAAAAATTGATTTATCAGGAAACACAAAAATATTTTGAAGAAAATGCTCTTAACTCTCACAGATTCTGAATTTCCAACAAGATACAGAAATTTAGTGATTTCAATCTCCCCAAAAGGGAAATGAACCTCGTTTCAAAAATCAAAACCAACTGTGCACTCACTAATTCAACTTTATAGAGATATAAAATCGCTTCTCCTAATTGCTCTCCCATTCCCCACAACTCTATACCATATAATTTTTGAATGCAGCACTTTGATACTCAAAGGAAAACTTATTACAACAAACTTAATAAATATATTTTAAAAACACTTTCAAGACTATCTTACATCATGAAAATCTTAAAATTATTATTTTCTTACCTAATTTCTTTCTTCAAAGATTGTTCTCTTGTTGATTCCTTATAATTCCATTTACCTAAATCAAGTAATAATTTGATCAATAGATTGATCAAATTCCATTTATCAAATCTAGTGGTTTTAAACAACATAGACAACATGAAGATATTTACTACCAGAAAACACTTTATTTAATTTCCTACATTACAACATGTACAACATTAAGAGCAGACAACAAAATTTCTAATATGTTACACGTGAATCATTTCAACTTAAACAACATGAAGACCTCATGTTGTCCCATCAGTAAAATATTTAACATCTTAGCTGCTTTATATTGATTTCTTTTACATATTGTTCTAAACCTTAGGGCTAAAAAGTACTAAATGAGTCAGGACTATTTCACAATCGTGGAAAATTCAACTCTGTGGGAAGATATCACATCATATCCTTAAAAGCTTTCGAATGAATCCTCTTACTCCTACCCAAACATGAGCCTTTGTGCTCCTCGTGACATGCTCATTTAGCCCACTGTGTGCACAAAAATACTGCTCAAATCTAAAAGAACCCAACAACTCACAAATTTGAGCATCAAACTTGTGAGTTTACATGTGAAAGCTGAGAATGACATATGAAGGCTTTCATATAAGTTTACGTATGAAGGTCAACCACGTTTACATATGAAGAAGTTATGGCCATTTTAAAATTAAAAAAGAATTATCCTGGAGTAAATTGTCCAATGTTTAGGCAGTCCTGCTTTAACATTTTTACCTGTATCAATTCAGCCTTGAAATAATATTTTTTTCCCATCAACCTATATTTCTTAAGCTTCTCCCTCTATTTAACTTCTGTTTTAGTCTCATATTTCACCCACACCGTTAGAAAAGTAAGGAAGTAGATAATATTTCCTGACAACTATCCCTTTTTTTTTCCTCTCTCCAAGTCTCCTGATTCCGATGATGCGGTGCAAAAAAACTAAATCTCGAAGCAGAAAGAGCTTTAGGAGTTAATGGGCTGGATTCCCTCCATCGGTCTTATCGAAATTTCCCCCACGAAAAGACTGCTAGTGATGAGTCTAGCAGTCAAGGAAGGGCGAGTATGTGTTCCGAGGCGATAGGCACTAGCTCCAATGTTTTATGACTCTAATAAAACCTAGTGTTGCGTCAACGCGAAAGGGTGAAACCAGCTGACGTATTGGCTGTAATCTGTCCGGGCGGACTCCTGCACTCGTTTTGTTTTCGCTCCTCGTGGTCAGGATTTAGATCACATCTCAAGTTCCTGAGATGCGTGAGATTTTTGCCTTTGGGATTGTCACGAAGAATGGCTGCGATGCTCTGTATGATCGTAAGCCGGAGCGAAATCTTGTCTGCAGGCTAATGGTTCTTTCGATGGGTCATATAACAATAACAACGACGTCATAAATATGAATGAAGATGCAGTATTATTGACACTTGCGGAATCTGGTTTATGTAAGAAACAAACTTAGAGGGAGAGAAAGTCGGGTTTTCGAAATAAAGTTTTTCTAAATGTCCCTAAAATAAAATATACGTGTTCCTATAATCACGCTTTATATCAAGTAGTTGTAAGGTTAGTAGACACCAAAGGATTACAAGAAGGCCATAAGTCATGAAAAATCAAGGACATGAGGCCAACTAGCCTACCTGGTCTAGTGGTTTGCATACCTCACTGTTAGGCCAGAGGGAGTGTCCTTGTGCATGTGTTAGCATAGGGAGTGTCCTTGTGCATGTGTTAGCATAGGGAGTGTCCTTGTGCATGTGTTAGCATAGGGAGTGTCCTTGTGCATGTGTTAGCACAGGGAGTGTCCTTGTGCATGTGTTAGCATAGGGAGTGTCCTTGTGCATGTGTTAGCACAGGGAGTGTACTTGTGCATGTGTTAGCATAGGGAGTGTCCTTGTGCATGTGTTAGCATAGGGAGTGTCCTTGTGCATGTGTTAGCATAGGGAGTGTCCTTGTGCATGTGTTAGCATAAGAAGTGTCCTTGTGCATGTGTTAGCATGTTGTATGAGAAAACAGAACAAGCTACACGAAGCTTCTAGGTTATCACCGTCCTTTATGTAGAGGAGCAGCTTCTTTCCTTTTTAGTAATAATTTAAAGCAAAATTTAGCGTAAAAATAATAAGAAATCAAAAAATTTTGCTTCATATAAGTTTCGTTACATAAAAATTTTGTGTTTGCGCGAAAGAATCATGCCACGTTTACATACGAAGAAGTTATCGCCATTTTCTACTTTTTTATTAGCTTTCTTCCTATTGCTTTTGGCTTTGACATTTGTCGGTTGGTCGTTCGTTCGGTCGGTTGTCGGTTTGTGGTTTGTGGATTTGACAAAACGTTGTTTCACCATATCTTTCGAATGCTATGGAGAAACTTAATGATTTATGTGCCAAATGAAAGCCTATGACGCAGGACAATGTCATTGACTATAAAAATTAACCCCGTACTTTCTTCCCCCCCCCCGCTAGAAAAAGGGGGAAATGTGAAAACTATTCTTAAGCTATATCACCAGAACGAGCGAAGGCCGAATGTAGCAAGTTACGCGTCGAATGCAAGCTTCTGACGCTACGAAAAACTGACCCCCCATGCTTTCTTCCCCCCGTAAAAAAAGAGGAAAGTTCGCGTTCAAGAGATATAAAGGAACAATCATTTTCCTCTATATCTCCTGAACGCGAGTGCGGAAAGTGACGAACTATGCGTCGAAAATAGCTTGTGACGCGGGAGTGTCGTAGACTATAAAAAAATGACCTCCATGCTCCCTTCCCCTTAAAAAACGGGAAATCTTGATATCGTTCTACTATGTCATCGGAACGCGAGAGAATACAGTTACGACTTAGCTGTCAAATGAAAGCTCGTAGAATGACGATCGTAAAACATATCGAATTTTGCCCCACTACTCCCCCATGATAAAATGTGGGGGGGGCGGATTTTCGCAGGGTGTGAACACTTTGACGTCTCCAATGTCATGGGCTACCTCAAACCTGAATCCAAAAGAGTGGTAAATGTGCTCGATGTTTATGAGTCATATTTTGGGTTGTTTTACCTGTGAGCGGCACTTTTTTGCACACCATGGGCTAAATGGCCAGGTCACATGGACCCCGAAGGCTCAGAGAAGGTTGGGGGAGGGGACCCATTGGAACAGCTGTTGGGAGACAGATGGTAGTCTCCCGTCAAGGCCATCCAGCGTGTTCTTTAACGTGCACAGGGTATGGCTCACCCGCAGCTATGGCTTTACGTCCCATTCGACGGACGGCGGCCTTTCCTAGCCCATCGGTGTCCCCTACTGACCGTGGGCAAGGCGGGGAATTTTGCGGAGATAAATCTCAACGCTGACCCAGCTGGAACTCGAACCTGGGAACTACAGATTACGAGCCTGGCGCGCTACCGACTGAGCCACCCCCGCCCCTTATGAGTCATATATCAAAGTTTTTGAAGGTAGGTGTTTTTAGTGAGAACAAAAAAATTAATTAAAAAATTTTAAAAATACCTATATTCCTATAGGTCTCTAAAAAGTAGAAAATAAACCTAAAGCATATCGATGGTGCAATCGGTCACTGAGTTCGTAGGAAAATAGGTATTTTTTAATTTTTTTTTTTATTTATATTTTTTTTACTGTTAACCTATCTTTCAAATTAGTAGAACCCGGAATTTTTACTGACAGGAAAAAAAACTGGAAATCGAACATTTCGCCGTGTTCAAGGCCTATCAAAAAAAAAGACATTTCAGAATCATGGGATCAAAAAATTTAGGCTTCCTTTAAATTAGTTCCATTTTCAATTTATTCAGGGATCAAAAAAATTTTTTATACTAAATTTACCATACATTGACGGTTTGGTATACATTTATTAGACTGAAATTTGTTCCGTGAACAAGTTCGACGGAAATTTGTTAGCAGAGGAAATCCAATCGGTCCGCATTTATTAGAGCATATATTTAATACAATTTTTTAATAAAATTTAAATGAAAAAAATTAACAGGTAGCTATCATAAAATAATTTAAACTGCGGGGAATAATGTAAAGTATATAATATTGTTATACACATTATATTACATAATATTGAATTAAAAAAATTAAGATCGGTAATGGCGAAATATGCACAAAGTAACAAAGTACACTACAGGAAATAAAAAATGCGACAGTTGCAAGAAGTTATACAAATGTGACGAAATTTAGGCAGGCGGTAGTATACGGAAATGCATGGAAATGATTAGGTTTACAGGACGATCGAAACGATTGAACAGGCGCGAGCTGACGTCACAGGTGCGGAGCAGTCAAACACAGATAAAGGCAACCAAAGCTCCCTGGTTGACAAAACGTTGTGGAAATTGTTCTAAACCACAAAGATGCCCTTAAGCAGACTTCGACAGCCGTTCCAACAGTTAATAGACTGAGCGTGGAAGAATCATCGGCCTTAGAGAAGCTGGTTTGTCGTACAGAGATGTGGCCAGCCTTTTTGACTGCAATCCCAGCACCATTGTATACATATGGCGCCACTGGGTTCAAGAAGGATCCAACACACACCGACAAGGATCAGGAAGACGACATGTGACCACGGAGTGACAGGACCGCCATTTGCGATGCAAGGCATTGCGTGACAGATTCGCGACTACAATGCAAGTGCAAAAAGACTGGCAACAAGTACGAATACCTACCAGGCGAACGGTAAACAACAGGTTTTACAATTTTCATTGCGAGCGTCCGGCACTGCGTTGCCCCTCACATCTGCTCACATGCAAGCACGTCTTCAGTGGTGTCGCCTCAGACAGAACTGGAATGAACAAGAGTGGAGTACCGTGGTGTTTAGTGACGATTCTCATTTGTCTTGGTCAGCACAACGGTAGACAACGTGTTTGCCATCATCCAGGGGAAAGGAATGTCACCCAGTGCGTGCAACATCGTCACACAGCTCCAACACCCACCTGGTGTCTTGGTGTGGGATGCCATTAGTCGGACATCTCGGTCAGAACTGGTCATCATAAGAACTAACTGCCCAACGATATGTTACCAACATTTTTCAGCCAGTGGCTGTCCCATTTGTTCAGCAGCACAGAACCTTTTACCAGGAAGATAACACCCGTCCCCACACAGCCGGCATTAGTCTGTAGTATCTATATGATCAAAACGTTCAGGTACTACCATGGCCAGCACGCTCGCCGAACTTTTCACCTATTGAACACGACTGGGACATGATGAGCCAACAGCTCCAACAACACCCAAGAGATGCTCCAACCACTGTCGCTGAAATGGAACAGCGACTTAGCGCTATTTGGTGATCTATCCCTCAGGGTTGGGTTGTTTTACCTCTGAGCGGCACTTTTTTTTGCACATCATGAGCTAAATGGCGAGGTCACAAGGACCCCAAAGGCTCAGAGAAGGTTGGGGTAAGGGACCCACTGGAACAGCTGTTGGGAGACAGATGGTAGCCTCTCGTCAGGGCCATCCAGCGTGTTCTTTAACGTGCACAGGATATGTCTCTACCATACAAGAGGCCACGGCTTAACATCCCATTCGACGGACGATGGCCTTTCCAAGCCTATTGGTGTCCCCTACTGACCGTGGGCAGGGAGTTTTGCGGAGATAAATCTCAAATTTGACCCAGCTGGGACTCGAACCTGGGAACTGCAGATTATGACGCGCTACCGACTGAGCCACCCCCTCAGGAGGACATTATAGAGCTGTATAAGCCTTCCCCGCCATGTTCACGAATGCATTGCTGCCCGGGGCAGTTCAACATCCAACTTTTCCTACCCAGTAAAGTGGATTATTATACCACTTTACCAGGTAGATGAAGTGGTAATTTTCCATATTTTTTTTGATAATGTAATCAATCGCACATCTCAGTGTATACTAACATCTCCCTGAGTTTCAGTAAAATTGGATTAATCCTTCCAGGTGTTGCAATTTTTTTCCTGTAGTGTATTAATAATTTCATTTCAACTATTAGTAAGCCACCCCAAAAAAATTAGGTCACAGTGAAAGTGGTTTTTTACCTCTGAATGGCAATTTTTATACACAATGGGCTAAATGGCCAGGTCTCAACGACCCCAAAGGCTCAGAGAAGGTTTGGGGAGGTCCCCTCCCCAAACCTTCTCTGAGCCTTTGGTGGTCGGCAACCTTCGTGTCACGTGACACGAAGGTTGCCAGATCACTAATTTCTAAAAAAAAATCGTTGCCAGATATTTTTTCTGAATTCTGTAATCAATCATAGTGTTCGGATACTTTTTTGAGCGACTGTACGATGGTGTTAAATTTTCATGTCTGACCCCAGAGTACATGTAGGCAAATGCTGAACGAAATACCGCCACTCCTGGGTGATCTCAATAGTTCAATCAGACGTATCCTGAACATTGGATTGGTAGAGGTGGATCAGCGCCTGCAATGCCTACATGGCCTGCAAGCTCTCCCAATTTCAATCCACTGGATTTCTTCTTATGGGGACACGTTAAGGCTGATGTTTACGCTACCCCGGTTCTTAATACACAAGCTCTCCGCGAACGGATCGTAGATGCCTGTCAAAGAATTCAGAATTTTGGAACGTGTTTGACAGTCGATATGAAGATTCTGTGAGGCGTGTGTTGCTGCCTAGAGAGGCCAATTCAAACACTTAGTCTGATGTAGACTTGCTTAATTGTTCTCATTAATATCTTAAAGTGTGCTGTAATAACTAGAATAAAAAATAATTAACTTAACAGGCTTTTTTACTTGCACTCTCAAGATGCGCTATAGCTCGGAAAGAAAGCGTTTCTGGCCCAGTGTTCATAAGAACGTTTTTCATCACTTTGCGCAGGTAGAACACGTTCCAAAGTTTGACTAGATCTTTTGGAAACACCGTGTATATTAAAGACGAGTTTCGGCTTGGGAAAAAAATAGCACAGACAAGCTCCTGCTTAGCCATAATTTTAATTTGTGATGTTTCTTGCAATTATGACCAAAAGGGGGGAAAAAGCGAATTAAAAATGAAGCAATTAAAAAAGCTTTTGCAATTAAAAAATTAGCACAATTCAGTTTTTCTTCTTTTTAGGAACTTTTCCCTTTCATTAATGAATCGCTCTTAGCGTTCATAATGATGTTACTCAAAAGTTTTCAATATCCAGCCATCATTTCAAATATTTTTCGTTACAAATAAAAATAAAAATTTTATTTTGGCTTTCAAATAATCATAATTCTTTGTAGTGTTAATATCCTATAATCGAAGAGTCAGATCATGGTTAGTGGAATGCATATTTACGTATAAATATGTTTTAAAACGAGTCGGATAATTTTTTTTCCTACCCAGGCTCGGGTAAATATAGAAACGGTTCTGACTCGTGCTCAATTTCAAATATAGAAACAGCTTCAGATAAGAGCGAGTCGGGCTCGAAAATCTGAACTCGATCTCATCTGTGCAACATATTCATTATTAAATAAATTAATGGTCTTCACCAGTTACTGTGGAAATAATGAGCAGCTAACCACAGTCCAACAACTTGCAAATCGTTTCAGCAATTATGCATCGGTGCGGTTTTGGTAGACACTGTAAAATCGAAAGGGCATGAATACATCCATAATAAATACACAGATATATAATATACAAAATACACAGATATTTGCCGGCGAAGCAGAGCATCAAAGGAAAATCGTGTTTAATTTGGAGAAAGCGAAAAGGCGGACAATATCAAGTATACTTAAAATGCGTGGCAGACAAGAGCAGTAAAGGCCAGTTCACACTGGGATGGATTATTAGTGCCAATAACCACTGGCGAACTACTGGCTCAATGCAAATGTCGAACCGATCTATGCATTCATGAAAATTTAAAGTTGGAAAGTCCCAATTCATTGACGTCAGTATAAACTAGACTTAAAGGAAAAAGAAAGCCATGTCTTCCTTTTGCCTTCCGGCAAAAGGAGGAAACCTGGTAACCTTAGGGTTGTTGGGTTGGGTTGTTTTACCTCTGAGCGGCACTTTTTTGCACACCATGGGCTAAATGGCCAGGTCACATGGACCCCGAAGGCTCAGAGGTTGGGGGAGGGGACCCACTGGAACAGCTGTTGGGAGACAGATGGTAGTCTCCCGTCAAGGCCATCCAGCGTGTTCTTTAACGTGCACAGGGTATGGCTCTCCCGCACAGGGGACCACGGCTTAACGTCCCATCCGACGGACGGCGGCCTTTCCAAGCTCATCGGTGTCCCCTACTGACCGTGGGCAGGAGGGGGGAGTTTTGCGGAGATAAATCTCAACGCTGACCCAGCTGGGACTCAAACCTGGGAACTACAGATTACGAGCCTGGCGCGCTACCGACTGAGCCACCCCCGCCCCAGGTAACCTTAGGGGATTGGTATTTCACTTCTCTACATATTTACAGCAACGATTCACCCCTCTACTCATTTACAGCAACGATTCACCCCTCTACTCATTTACAGCAGCTATTCACCTTCCCTCTCCCCTCCCCACAGTGGTAAAATGCAACTTTTTTTGTTTTGTTTTAAGAGATAAATGAAATAATCTTGTATGTGATGAATAGCTACTAATGAAATACCGATTTTCTATTTTCCGAATCATCCATTAATTCCAATTTACACCGTTAGATGGCACACAAGTCCTAAAATCACTTCGTTTTCTTTTAAAAGATACATTCCATTTTCATCAGAGGTGATGTCATCATTCTACTTATATTTTAACACTTTTCGACCCTCATAATTTCCCCAGATAATTGAATGATCTCGTCCCAAATTTCTCATTCATGTTTACCCATTTGTACACCACTGCTATGATAAAAATTCAATTTACCCATGATAAAAACCGAATTCGAGGTTAAAATCAGTTTTATATTACATTAGAGAGGCGAGTTTAAAGGGACCTTGAATTTCAACGGGAAATTTGATCCATCAAAACTTCCAAGTACCTACCTAAAAGAGAACCGATTTGGAAACCTGGAACTACTTTTTTCCCCATTATTTTGCGAACTGTAAATCGTCCTTTCGAATTCTCAGTTTTTGATCGTCGAATTTCCAAAGTCTGTTGTAAACTAGTTATTATTTAAATAAATATTCTAATTTTGATGTTCTTGTAATTTGATATTAACTTAGCAATTGCAATACTCAAAAACTAATGGCTGAACGAAATAGAAATGTACGAGGCAAAACAGAGTAATAAAAATATTGGGACACACATGTTATTGAAACGAAAAGCCCCCAAGTAGTATAGTCCCACTCCAAGGATCCCCACTAGTGCTTTCCTCCCTATGACGTCACTTCCGGCCACGCCCCTTATTAATATTCATAATTCATAATTAATTAAAAAAAGCCCTTCCTACCCCCCCTTTAACCCCTGGCGCCATCTGGTGACTATGAGGAGTACTATTTTCGGAAAAAACCCTATTTTAGCTCTAATTTCCCGATTTTTGACTCCCCTTTATTAAAAAATTTCTCCCCCTTATTAAAAAAACCCTTCCTTTCCCCCTTTTTAACCCCTAGCGCCATCTGGTGACTATGAGGAGTACTATTTTCGGAAAAACACCTATTTTAACTCTAATTTCCCAATTTTTCAGCCAACCCGTCATTAAAGACCCCTGGTTGACCCACCTATATTTTAAGCCCTCCTTCTCAAATAGTCCCGATTTTTCTTCATTTCAGACTCCCCTGGTTGACCCCCTATATTTTAAGCCCCCTTAATCTCCGAATAAGTCCCTTACCAACTAAATTTCGGGATGGCAACGATCGGCTGATGCAAGTCTCAGAATAATTGCATGGGTGGCAACCTCACGCAGAAAGGGATGATGCAAGTCTCTAAATAATTGCAAAACTTTCGATAGCAGTCACTCACAGAAAATCAACTCCCAAAGTTGTATTACCCATTTTTTATTCCTTATTAATGAAACACTCATTAAAACCCCATCGCCTTTATTAAATCCCACTTATCAAAAGTTCACTCTACTAAAACTTCACTGATCGCAAACTCCCATCCTTTTTACAAGTCCACTAAACTTAGAAAATCAACTCCCCAAAGTTGTATTATCCATTTTTATTCCTTATTAATGAAACACTCATTAAAACCCCCCTCCCCTTTATTAAACCCCCTTATCAAAAGTTCACTCTATTAAAACTTCACCAAACTCCTTTGGTGTCCACGTTCATCTTAAATTTGCCAAGTCCCGCTAAACTTTGGGTGGCAACCCCTCGCTGGATGGTTGATGCAATCCTTGAACCAGGTCCCCGTATTTTGCGAGTTCAACCTTCACTAGATGAAGGACTATCCCGCAGTAACTGTTTTAAAAAACTGTCCTACAGAAAATACCATTGGGTAAAAAAATTAATAAAAGGAGTAAAATCTGATTTAAAAATAAATTATTCATAATTATGAAATGATATTGAGGTGTAATATGGTCTGTAGGGGTGACATATAAGACCCGCTTTAGAACATGCAACAGACGTTCGGTACCTTACCCCGGACCACGTTTTATTGACTGATCACTCTCAGCAGTGAAAAAATTTTTGAAGTCTCTAATCTTTCATCTGTGTCAACAATCTCGCGGTGCGAATTGACCTTCCTTCAAATCATACGATGGGGTCGCTTATCGATGGGTGCAATCGGATGTTCAACATATCATGCGACACGGTCCTGGTGCAATCACTTATCAGTATGGGTTCAAGATGACGAGTGCAGATGCTGCCACAGTGTTTACATTTGGTGCCAATAAGAATGCGCATTTTAATATTTACAACTCGGCAGCGGTCACCTATCGATGTCAGCAATCGCACAATATAAATTTGATCTTACAACTTATCGGTCTGGGGGTCAAGAGGACGAGTGCAGGCGCTGCCACATTGTTTACATTTGGTGCCGATAAGAATGTGCATTTTAATATTTACAACTCGGTAGCGGTCACTTATCGATGTCAGCAATCGCACAATATAAATTTGATCTTACAACTTATCAGTCTTGGCGTCAAGAGGACGAGTGCAGAGCGCTCCACAGTGTTTGCATTTGACGCTGATAAGGTTTTTAAAATAGAAGCTAAGTCAATAACACGGTTGCACACTAGCTCACGTGAGGGATCACCAGATGTAAGGCCATTCGACTTTGGTCATGTTGCAAGATGTATCAGATAGTGGCGGCAGTATATAAACTCTACAGCCTCACTAACTGTCATTCTGCTGTTAGAAACTTTCAACATCCTGTCAGTTAGTTTTGCTCTCTGTTCTCAGTCAGCCGTTGAGAGATGTCAACCGTCAGAGAATTTTCGCATGCTAGTGAGATGAATGCTGAGAGGAACGAGGTAGTCCGTTCGTTTGAAAGCCTGTTAAACAGTGTGGACAGACTGGAGAATGCCGCCAAGAGACCTTCCTCACCTGAGGTTCCTGCATCACCGAAACGTATGTGTCTCCCTGCTCTCCAGAGAGGTGGAAAGGTTCTTCGACATCTCGCTGCACGCTCCTACGTTCCAACCACCCCACAGGGCAGCTCACCTCCTGGTTCAAGTGTTCGTGACGTCACCTCTGCAAAGTCTAATCCTGCTGCGACTTCTCCGGCTGTTTCACCCCACTACACTGTGACGAATATCCGCAACTAAACTCCGTCAAGTTTAAGACGCAATTTGTGCTGACAAGCGTTCAACTCGGCGGAATGGACGATGTTGAAGCACACGATTTCCACCCTGTGTTACACGACCTGCACGAAAAAATGCTCACCGACGTTGTACCCGAAGGTGATTACAGCCATGTGCAGTTATGCTTCTGCTTGTCGGATTTAAAAAAAACTGTAAACTTAAGCCTCATCCGCCGCAACAAATTGACAGCAGAGAGTTTTATGACCACTCTGGACTGGGTCATGCAATCCAACGAATCTCTTGGTCCACACAGCAACCTAGAGTTCGACTTCGTATGTGCAGACCTGGAGCGACAAGGCAGTGGACGCACTGCCCCTGAGACTCGTCATTTCGCCAACATCAAGTCATTCATTCACAAGAAGGGCAGTGTCGCAAAAATCGTCAACAAAGACCAGATCTGTCTTGCTAGAGCTCTCGTTGTCGCATGAGAGCTCTGTTTAAAAAACAGAGGTCTACCCAACAAATATACATCAATCCGGGATTATCGTTCACTGCTCCAGCAGACAGAAGCGCTTAAACTACATCTCGATGCTGGCATTCCCCTTGCTCCCTGTGGTCTTGAGGAAGTACGCCTTTTCCAAGCTCACCTCGCCGGTCAGTTCCAGATTGTGATTTACTCTGCTGACGATGCCTTTCTCCATATTTTCATCGGACCCGAAGGTGAGAACAATCTTTATTTGTTGTTTAATGAGGGGCATTACGATGTTATAACTAAACCAGCTGGTTTTTTGGGGGTGAAATATTCTGCCCAAAACAAAAATGTGTTTAAAAGTGTATAATCACAGTCACGTTTTCAAGGGTACCTGCAACAGGTGTCTGTCAACCAATGGGCTCCATTCTGGGGAGCCATTGCTCTGCACGCTGTGTCACATGTATTTGCAAAGCGCTGAATGTTTTCAGGCACACTTGGTGAAAGCGTGCCAGATGCGGCACCGCTGTATTAAATGCATCACCATTCATGATCCCCAGAAAAAGCATGTTTGCAAGGTTGATACTTTAAAATTCGTCGAGCCCTGCAAAATTGACCCTGTCGGTCAATCCTACCTCTACTTCGACGTAGAGACTGTGCAGTGTGCCGACAGATCATTGAAACCTATACTGTGTGTGTTCACGTACCAGGTGGATGAAGAGTGGGTTTATGCCTCATTCCCAGAAACGAACGCCTTTATGGACTGGCTTCTGGCCGAAGAACATCCCGGGATTCAACGATTCAAGGACATCACAGTACTAGCACATAATCTGAAAGGCTTTGATGGCATGTTTATCATTAGTTACCTGTACAGAAAATTTTTAAAACCGGATCTCGTGTTCGATGGATCCAAGATTTTAGGTATCTTTTTACCTGGCCTTAAAATAAGTTTTATCGGCACGTTATCCTTTATTCAGGCTCCTCTTCGCTCCTTTACAAAGACCTTCAACTTGGAGATGGTGAAAGGTTTTTTCCCCTTTAAATTCGTGAAGGAGGAAAATCTACAGCATGCAGGACCCATCCCTGATCGGCTTTTTTTCCAGCCCGAAAACATGGAGCCTGAAACTCTGTCAGCGTTCGATCAGTGGTATGCCACAGCAAGCCTTGAAACCTGGGACTTTCAACAACAGCTTCTGTATTACTGCAAGGCAGATACAGAGCTGTTACGGCGAAGCGTCCAAGCTTTCCGTCAGGAATTTTTAAACCTAACAGGCGTAGAACCCTTCGCAGGTGACCTCACCATTGCCGGCACTTGCTTGTGCATTTTCTGTGGGAAGTTTTTGCAAAAGAATAGCCTTGGTGTGTGCCCTGCCCAGGGGTATTCTGCAAGTAATGACCGGCAGTCCTTGAAAGCTCTCGTATGGTTGGAGTATGAGGCTTCCAAGGACAATATTGAAATTCAGACTGCGTGATCGTCCAGAGGCGAATGTAAAATTGGCCAATACAAACTGGACGGTGTGTGCCACAGTACCCATTGTTTTTACGAATTTTTAGGGTGTTACTTTCATCATTGCTTGAAATGTTTCAATCCTGAAAAAATAGATCACCGTACGAGAAAACCATTTGGTTTGTTAAACACACAAACCATGGATCGCCTTGAGGCCTTGAAACTGCTGATGAATGAGTACACCTGCAAAATCATGTGGGAGCATGAATTCGATGAGTTAATGCGCAAAAACTCAGCCGTCGCATTAATTTATAAATCCATTGAGCCTATTAGGCGCATAGGGGCCCAAGATTACCTCTATGGAGGGCACGTGGAAGTGTTTTCCATCTTTGCATCGGCTGACCGAGGATGTAGCCTTAATTATGTTGATTACAACAACTTGTACCCTTATGTTTGAGAAGGCTCCTTTCGGTAAAGGTCACCCGGTTCGAATCACCTCCGATTTCGACACGGGTCTCGACCACTATTTTGGCAATGCACACACCACATTGCTAGCACCAGATGACCTGTTTATCCCTGTACTGCCTTACAGGTGTAATGGGAAGCTGCTTTTCCCCCTTTGCAGGACCTGTGCAGATGGTCAACTGGCACCCACTTGTCAGCACAGTGTGAACCAGCATGCGTTGACCGGTTCTTGGCCAACGTTTGAAATTTACATGGCTATGCGCGCTGGATACAAACTTCACATATTCCACGACGTGTGGCATTTTAAGACCATTCTGCAGTACAATCCTGCAACAAAAAAGGGAGGTGTCTATGCGGGGTACATAGATACTTTTCTGGGGTTGAAGCAGCACTACTCTGGGTTTCCCCCTGACATGCATACCGAGGAGCAAAAGGAAGCCTTTTGTGAGGCCTTCTTCCAGGTGGAGGGGGTTCGGATCCTCCCCTCAGAAGTTGAAAGAAATAGCCTAAAACGTACTTTCCAAGGTCTCGCTTAATTCGTCATGGGGAAAACATGTGCAGAACATGAGTCGAACCCAGACTACCATCGTGAGCTGTCCTGTCAAGTACATGGGGCTCTTGACGGACACCTCACTGATTGTGACCAACATCGCTGTGATCAGTGATCAGGCCGTGTTAGTCACACACAAGCCTGCGGAGTCTGCCACTCCTCCAAACACCCGTGGAAGCTTGATTCTCGCCGCAATGGTGACGAGTCACGCCCGACTAAAATTGTACGAGTTTCTGTCAAAATTAGGAGCTCATGCCCTGTATTCGGAAATGGATTCAGTGATTTATTCTACGTCTCCAACCGACACCTATACACCTGCACAAAACCCGTTTCTCGGAGGTCTCGTTGACGAAATCACTACAAAGTATGGAAGTGACGTACATATCACCGGTTATGTCAGTGCTGGAGCCAAAAGTTATGCACTACGTTTGAGTAACGGTCATGAGATTCTGTGTGCCAAGGGCATATCTCTAACGAAGAAAAACCGCTGTAAATACAATTTTGATCTTCTGAAATCTATGGTGTTAGAGCAGTCCCCCTTCAACGAGACCTTCGATGTCCCCTTCAACTTAGTTCGAAATAAAGTGGATGGGTCACTTACGAACAAACCCATGGTTTAAAAGGTTGAAGGCCAACCTTGATAAGCGCTATCTTAGCTCGGATTCGACTGTTACAGTACCCTATGGGTACAATGACCTGGGATAGGATAGCCTTATTTAGCTCATGAACGAGTAAATGTTTATAGTAATTTCAATGTGCATATTTCAACATCCTTAATTTTATTTATTTATTTATTACAATTTAATTTATTATTATTTCAATGCACATAGTGGATCACACGTATTTCAATGTCCTTAATTCATTATTTCCAATGTTCCTAGTGAACCTTAATTATTTCAGTATCTGTAGTGGATCTTGTATCCGTAGCAGATCTTTTTTTTTATACTTTTAAATAGTTTCGTAATGCCCTCTTATAACACACGGCGTCGTCAACAGCTTTTTATACAGATCTTAGATGTGTATTTTTTGAATTAACATCATCATTGTCTTTGAAACCTACAGTGTTTTTATATTGCTTTTCAGCATTGGATTTAAAATTGTTATGTGAATTATCACCACTGTCTGTTTTATAACTGTTGATATGTTTAATAAAAAAGGTTTCAAAAAATCCGTCTCTTTATTTTCCAACAGCTAAATGATATCTGTGGGTGGGATGAAAGCAAGAGAAAACCTTTTTTACAGATGATCTGAAGTATTGTCATCAGTGCAGCGAGCTACAGCAGCACAGTGTGATGCTCCCTAAGTCTCGCTGCAGCAACGTTTTCATTGGTACCCTCTGCATGCACCAGCGCCCTCTGCTGCACTTCTGGGTTTGAGCGTCAGTGCGCTCTCCCTATCTGTATGGAGAGGTATGCACTTGCACTTCCGGGTTTGAACGTCAGCGCACTCTCCCTATCTGTATGGTATGCACTAGCGGCGATTGTAAAAACTAATTCACTGAATGAACAAGAGAGAGAGACGTATATCAGTTTTACTTTCCTTTATTGGATATCACAAATTTTTAATACATTTTTAATACTTGGTTTTTTAATACAGAATTTTAATACAAATTTTTAACACAAGTCTTGGAAAGTTTTTTACAGAAGCCTTCAGATATCTTCAATATGAAGTCCATTCAAATAACTTCCTTTTCTTACGTCGGACGGGAACAAAGTCGCTCATTGGAAGGTGAGCAAAAGTCTCTGATATGGGTTGTCTGGGAATGTTGACCTTTACTCCGTGGGGGATGCTGACCTTTACTTCGTGGGGGGCTTCCAATTGTTGGTTAAATAACAGGTAATTTTTCAAAGCAGTCAAATATTTTTTCAGAATTTTTCCAGATTTATCACCACCATCGCCAGATACCAATATTTTCTTCATCTCCGTGTCTAAATCACACACTTTTTTTTCCTATGTTTCTCCTCTGCACTGCTTTCACTGAAATCATTTTTTTCTAAATAAGGTGACCAGCAGGGGTAAGGCATCAGTCAGCAGTAGAATGATAAACCTGGAACCACGCTGTAGGAGATGTTTCTTGTGACGAACAGATGCACGTTTGGAAGCTAAACTTCTTATGACAGTCTTGTGACTTCGCAAATTCTTTAATACTCTAGGGGAAACAGTATATTCCCTTTTAAGAAATTAGTACACACTTCACATAGAGCATACATCTGGGGATCAGAGATATGTTTCAACAGAGCTGCACGTTGCTTTCCCCCAAGTTTTGGTAAACACTGCAGGAATGGGCCTTGAGATTTAACTTTCATTTGGGACGTAGAGTATCTCGGGTTCTTCAGAAGGAAGGATCTCGGCACGGAGCCTTTCGCTGTCCAACGTTCTGGGATGAAGGTCCACGCACAAATACCCGCAGGTAGACCGTGTAGCTAACCTATAAGCATCTGTCAGGAGTTTAGAATGATGTTGGAACACTTGTCTCGCCAGGTGGATTATTTGTGAAGCATCCCGACAGTTGCGAAATAAAAACATGTAGTGAGCACTGAGTGATATAGTCCTCGAATGTCTTCCCTTTAAAAACAGATTTTGTAAGATCAGGACAATCGTGATATTTTTATGATGACCGCCACGAATAAACAATTGAGATATGCGTTCACTGGCCACAGACTGTTCCATCAAGTCGTCCAGCACCAGAAGCGTAGGTCTGAGGGGATCAAATTCCAGATCTACAGGTAGTCCTTCATAAAATTCCACAGTTTTCTTGAATGGTTCAAAGGCAGGTTGCCACTCCCTGTAGCAGTAAACGACACGTTGGGGTGGGGGATCGAATACTTGAGCTGCTTCTTTGATGAGTTTCAGAGTGAAAGTAGTCTTTCCACACTGTGAAGGAGCGGCAATTATAATATTTGAAGGAGAGCCATCGTATCACCATGCAGTCGTTAAAGTCTACTCGACACGTGTAATCACGATGCAATACTGTGGGAAGAGTTTTAAAGAGCGTGTGGTTACACGCTCTTTTAAACAGGAAATACAGACAGTGAGCCCCGCAGGTGTCTCCCTGGGGGTCTTGCAGAGGTATCGAAGGATGTAAGACATGACATATGCCTAGCTGACTATAGTATTCTTGCATGGGCACATCGGGACTTGTGCCCAGGGGGTCAAAGTGATCCACGTGCATTCCTTTCTTGTAAACCGCTATCCAGTGGGTGCCGGACAGGGAGGACAAATCGGTATTGTAGATAAACAAGGCTTCTGATTGGCTGATTCTGTGAGGTAGTCTGTCACGTGGGAACACACCGAGACTTGTAGGTAACATCGAAAGGATGGATTCTAGCTGATAGGTAGGTAGGTATTCATGAGCTTTAGTCAAACAGGGCTTTACGATCCAATGGGATTTCCAGCAAATTCTTGTATTCGGCATAAAGGACCACGGTGACCGATGTGGGTAGCGGCTTGGCAAACTTTAATTCGACTCTCACACTTCCACTCTTTATTAAAGAAAACACTTGATTGCATTCACGTTGCTCGGGGGTCAATTGGAATCCAAACAGTGTAAAACCTTCTCCATAGGCTTTTCGCGATAAGTTAATACCGCTATCGGATTTCCAGGCGTCCACAGCTTCCAATAATCCTTGGTAACATCGGAGATAACGTCCATTCGCAAAGTCGGGGGTGTAGGACTGCTAATCACTGTCAATGTGAAGACTGATGTAGTTTAAGTCGAAATGTTGGAAGTTGAAAGGATTTTTTTCGTACGAACCATTCAGACTGGTACTTTCCCCCATACAGACATACCGGAAGTTGGCCGAGAAATAAATTGTCACGGTTCACACTGGTGAGACCTGCAGCGATGGAGAACATGGGTAAATCTGTTCTTCGTAGGGGGTACTTGGCACTCTCTGAACCCAGTAGTCTAGCGTGTGAAAGGATGACCCGGAAGCGGGTTTGACTTTACGCACGAAAAATTCAGCTTCGTGATCTGTACTTTGTAAGAGGGATCTGCTTCACCTGTCACGAGACAGAATTCGGGCTTGGATCTTAACAAACGCAGTCTCAGGACGACTTGATTGAACAGGTCGGCATGGATCCATGAGATGAATTCGATACCTGATGACTTGACGTACCCCTTGCGCTGATGCCATCCCTCATTCTCCCAACTAATCAGTTCCATTTTACCAGGGGTGTCGAGGTACCAGAGCGACGTACCGAGCTGACTTCGCGTGGCATCGGTACCGTAATTCAATAGAGTCTCGAGGTACGCCCTGTAGGGGTACAGGGTATGAGAAGCATTCACGAGGTGATCGTTGAGGAAGACATCTACCTGGCTGAAGAGGGCGTGGAAGAAATTATTGCAGGGGGCAATCACCTCTGACGGAGGTGTACCATCGGATTTCACAATTTTCAAGACGAGACGCAGGTGGCAACGGGATAGATCAATGTAATCGTCTGTTCCTTTCACGATGAATTCGAGTGGAGCATTACCTTCCAGCGAAGCCACAGGTAAATAGTTAACATGGCGTCTAAAATAAACTGGCGTCTAAAATGTGTATGTAACTGGCGTACCCCTTGTATAGATAGATAAAACTATAGATTTTTACTTTGTTACTAGATCTAGCAACTTTTGAGCTCTCACGGCGTACCACAAAAAATTTTACCGCGTACCCCACGTTGAGAACCCCTACCCTAGACAAAAGTGGGAGATAACCTAAAAGCTCTATTTCACTTGTCCTGGTTTTTCATACAAACACTTAGACAAGGACACTCACGCTGGCCTAGTAGTCAGGTGCGCTAATCACTAGACCAGTTAGGGCTAACGATCAGGTACGATTTTCTTCCAAAATTGATCAAAATTAAAAGTTGGTTGGTTGGGGTTTAATGACGCAATGGCAACTAGGCCATATTGCGTCAAACAAAACAAGCAGGATAAAAAAAAGGAATAAAAATCACGAAAACCCAAAACTAAAGTTAAAATCGAGACGATAAAATCCCATGTAAAAATTAAAAAACAAGTATAAATGCAAAATATAAAGCAATTAAAACCTTAAAGGACCCATTGTAAAAGCAAAAACAAATATATAAGACAAGTGTCAGAGATAAAAAAAAATCATAGACTGTTAAAAAATACCCAGTAAATGGTAAAAAGTCAAAGACACGCGATAAAAAGGAATTATCAGATAAAAGGCGGCTAAGTGTAAGGGGCACAATTATAGGAGAGACAAAGTATAAGGTAAAAAAAGTGTAAGTGTAAAGGGCAAAGTGTAAGGGGCCATAAAATTATGGGAGCTTAAAAAAACGATGTTCAAAGTTAAAGCGGGACAATCAGTTAAAATACGTTTAATTGTTAAAATGGGGTTACAAAACTCATACTTAGGTTCGTCGTCCGCCTGAAGAAGAAAAGAATGACCTAAGAGCAGCCGAGCAAATACAACTTCCTCCTTGCGATTCCTGCGACGAAAATTTAAAGGTTTGTTTCAGCGTTAAATATTAAGCTAATATTGATGAAAATTGGGATTTGGATAAATTTCAATAAGACATTTTATCTTCAGCGATATTTTTACTTAAAACGCTTATCTTCAAAGTTAAGCAAACTTGAATTAAGTAACTTTGAATGGAACTTTCCTTTGCATAAAGTGGAAGTGTCCAAATACTTTTACGTAATATCAAAATTATATTCTATTTTTGTACATTAAAAAACATATTTTTAAATCCTACAGTTGTTTTATTGCAAAAGTTAAAAACAAATATTTATACTACACAACAAACGATTTATTCGCAGAAAGTTCAATCGAAACAACAAACGAAACAAATGCATTGCGTCATCCATAGCAACAGCCACGTAAGACGAAGGCAACCAAATTACCAATATCACGTGGTTGAAACGATAGCGCTCAAGATTCAGCCAGCAATCTTTTAGCCTCATCCTCTTTTGTTGAGGGGGATAGTTAGCAACAGCATTTCCTCATCCACCTCCATCCGTGGCATTCGCCAATGTCCTACTTTCATTACACGGAGCAATCGAGTCTGAATGGAATGATGCGGGGGAAGGGATATAAAGGAAGCCAACCGTTTCTCTTTTCCATCGGATCGATCGATGTTCCTTCACTGCGATTCTAAAACAGAAGTCTCGCTCTCTCGCTCAGTAATTGCGAAAGAACGGAGACCTCATCGAAGCCGACCCGCTGTTCAAGACACGCTCTCAAGAGATAATTGTAAAAACTTTAAGCTGTTACGTTTCGGGGAGGTCATTTTGTTAAATGGGTTTCAATATCAGTTTTCTGCTAAAGACAGACAGCAAGATAGAAAGAAACAAAGCTAGATAAGCAAAATACAGAGAGAGAAGGCAAGCAACAAATAACCACAGAGAGACAAATAGACAACAAAGAATCACTGATAATAAACAACCAGATATAGATGAACATACACATACAGAGAATAGGAAACACTGACAACAAAGAACTATACACAAGCAAACAACTACCACAGACAACACGGGCAAAAACACGGTGAAATAAGTAGATGGGCAGACCACAAAAGGCGGAGAAGTAGATAGATGAACAACAGATAAGCAAGATGGATAACAAATCACAACACAAAAATGAGATAAATAAGGCCGGAGTGGAAAAGCCCTTCCCCTCCTCCCCCCTCCCCGAGAATGATATTAACTGAAACAGAGACGAAAATATATCAAATATATGTATTTCACCTGTATTTTTCAAGAAATTTGCTAAAACCCAAAATGGAGGGAAGAGGATTTATATCGGAACGGCGTTCAGGTTCATTTCTGCTCGATCTTGCTACCACTCCATATATTTTATTCATGACCCAGGCTTGAATAAGGAAGATAACAATAATCACAGATAAATAAGACAGATAACTCATAGGTTTTAATACTGTTCTACATAAATATATACAGACATACAACAAAGACATACGCAGACAACAAAGAACTAAAGACAGATAATGTGGACAAGTATTGTCACATACAGAGACAACAAAGACAGGCAGAGATACAAACAGTAAAGACAGAATAAAGACAGGCAGAGATACATATAACAAAGACAGACAGCAAGATAGACAAAAAACAAAGCTAGATAGACATTGTGTGATATCTTGGACATTATGAGATCGAAAACACTAAAAAATTATTTCGTTGATAACTTCACCATAGAGAGAAAAAAAAATCCGAAATTCCACAGCACCAGCCGCTGATAAATGAGATGAACATTGGTGGATACCACGGATGGATGAGATGATCTGTTGTTAACTGTCCACCTCAACAAAAGAGGAAGGAATCTCGAGTGCCATTGTCACAGCACACATGACATTGATTTCGTTCTTACGCAAAGGCGAGTTGCATCCATTACTGATCAGGGTCAGTTTCTTCGCTATGTAATGAATACTTTTGATCCAACTCAACATATTTTTATCTCTCTGTATTATCTTCCTTTCATTCTGTATTATCTTCCTTTCACTCTGTATTATCTTCCTTTCACTGTTAATCTGTCCTTTTCTGCTTCCTATCTGTTTGCCTATCTTGTTATCAGTTTTCTATCTGTTGCCTATCTTGTTATTTCTGTTTATGTGCCTATCTTGTTTCCCTTGTTAGCTAGTTTCTTTGATCCTTCTGCATTCCTTGCCTATCTATCTACATCTTTCTCTTTGTTCCGCCTTGTTTGCTTGCCTACCTCTGTCTTCTCTTTCTGTTTATCTCATTTCTATCTATGCCTTTCTGTCTGATCTGTCTTCTATTCGTGTCTACATTATTTCTCTATTCATCTCCCTATTTTCTATTTGTTTCTCAGTCTATATGTATTTCTGTCTATCTCATCTGTCTGTATATATATATATGTTCTATATTTTCTTCCTATTTATGTCTATCCTGTTTGACTGTATGGCTATCTGTCAATGTCGTTTCTCTATCTCCCTATCTCCTATTTCTGTATTTTCTGCTTGATTTCTGAGGAGCTTCCCATCTATTTATTTCTCAGTAGTAAAACAATACTTCGGTTGATCAACATTCAAAAATGGGATATCTTTGCAAGAGAAAGCACATGCAGTTTCAGCTATTTTCCACTAAAGGTGTGTTTTTATATATTATTAACCCATCCAACATGCTGAACTTTAGAAACTGCACTCTGTGACCTTTAGGTTAGAGTGAACAAGACTATAGAAAAGATGTCCTTCCATTCCCGCAGAGTGCTGAGGCACTTCAGAGAACATTGCATCAGTTTGCGATATGAGTTATCCCTTTGTCGCCGTCACACGTGACATGCTTCCTGCAATCTACGAGTCGAGGGCGACGGGGTGAAAACGACAAACAGAACGGCACATGCTTCCGCATCTTGGCGAATGCTCTTGACCGTGTATTGCGCATCATTTCCGCTGTGTATCTTACAGGAGCGTGCTCGACAGTAAACACTCATCGTCATCATGGATGATGTGATGAATATAGAGGATGAGGAAAAGGAGGGAGGTGGGGAGGGGCGACATGACGACGCCATAAGACAAAGATAACGGACGACCGAAAGTAATAAAGCAAAGGCGACTGTGGTGATGAAATCAAAACATCGCAAGATTAGGCTTCATTCTTTGTCTACCAAGATTTAACGCTGAAGGGTTTGGATGGATTTGGAACACCTTTTTGATTAAAATCAACAGATGCAACATCATTTAGTGGTGAAGAGTTGGAGGCAACGCGAGAGACTGGGCATCTGATGTTTCTTCGCTTCTAATAGATCATGGACAATGACCTATCTCACTCTATCTATTGTCAGGAGTCACATTCCTGACATCCATTGTCAGGAGTTTGTGATCATAGGAATCACAAACTCCTGACAATCACCTGTCGATCAACCTATGATATAGGAGAATAGCCATCTGCGCAGTTTCCCCAATTCCCATTCACGTTATACTGTCTTCAACAAGGAAGACTCGATCAAAACACTGCTCGATATTGAAACTGCCACACCTAGCAGAAACTGACGGATTTGCATGCAAATCAGCTTGTGAGTCTAAGTCGATATATACAAATTATTACGTTCTAGACTAATAAGTAGTATCTGCGGGAGATCATAGAAGGAACGCTGATCGGCTAAGCCAAATGCTCCAGGCACTGCAGTTGTCTGCAACAAGCTACGAAAGCGTGTTGATAGCGCATATTGAAGACGAAGATAGAAGATGCCATAATGACTCTTTCGCCAATCATATCAGCAACTGAACACGTTTGAGCATGGTCGAATTGTAGGATTGTGTGAAATCGGATGGTCCACATGTAGGAGTAACAATGAATATAAGCTTCAGCTTAAAATAAATATCCCCCTGAAGCAGCTGCTTGCTACAGAGCCTGTCAGGTTATACTGGACAGAAAAGGATCTGTGACGAAGGCGAGCCCTCAGCAGAAAGACAACACAAACATTCATGCTTACTCAGGGCTTGAACTCAGGTTAATCAGTAGTCAAGTATGCTAACCACTCGGCCATATGAGAGTATATAGAAAGTTGGAAGTTGTTGGCGTTAATAGTCTCAAGAAAGTGATTGTTGTTGTTGCACAATGTAAAGCGCTGTATATAAGCATGGATGGATCATTGGATTCGACGGTAGATGGTAACACCTCAACCATAGCTACCATTCAATGAACTGCGATATAATAATATACCATGGAAGTTGCCCATCATGACCAGGATCATTTTCAGAAGACTAGCAGATAGAGGGCTGTGAGCCTGGCGCTCATTGCCTAGACTGCCCTAGATCATGCACCACTGTCAGGCGTGGCTTTTCTGGCATTAACTTAGAACTAACTGGAATGAAAAGCATCTTCAGCAATGAGTTCGGGCTCTGCCTGGGTACTGACGATTACCAACATCCACATCTCAAGACGATGTGGGCAGAGTGTGAATCCAGCCATTATCCATAAATGCCGTACAGCTTGACCACAGGATGTCTTAGTTTGGAGAGTCATTGATTACGACTGCAGGTCACCTCTATAATGTGCGATTTGTATATGTGAATGCCCCGGTGATATGTCAGTGACATCCTATTGTAAGTTGCACTTCCATTTCTGAAAGGTATCCTTAATGTCATCTTCCAGAAAGATGCTCAACCACATACTGTTGCTATGTCCATGCCATGTCTACAAGGCCCAAAGACTATTCGGTAGCCAGCCTTATTCCCAGACCACTCAGTCGCCCATCGATAATATTTGGGACATGATCATACATCGCTACAGAGACCACCCTCGGTCAGACCAAAATACAGTTGTAGTATGGTACCACGTGCAAGTAGATGGTGGACATCTCTCAGACTATCTAAAATTTTAATGACATAGTGTATTATACGTTAAAAACTTAAGACAGATAGATTCACTTACTTGTGAGTAACTTTCCCAATATTTCTACCCCAGTCAGGGGTCGAAATATTAGGAAAGTTACTCACTTATCATTTATGGAGTCAATTACTTTAACATTGCTGCTCTTAAATATCAGCTTCAATAACTCCTAAAATACCGAACGAATGAATATCGTAGAAAAATCGATAGATTTTTCTCAAAATCTTTATCTTCATTCACATTTTTCCATGTAGAACTTATTCTGGAAGCTGCTAAGTTCACTACGTTCAGAATCTTAAGCGGTATTCGGGCAACGTGGGTCTGGAGTCAGGTCCAAATTAAGTGGCCGGAATGTATATTGCTGAAAGCGATAATATGACGACTTTCATTTTCTGAATCATAAAAAAATTATTTTACATTCGGCTAAATAAAGGCCTTATATATATTTCGATGTGAAAAATTGGGGTTTATCTAGTTACAAAGGTTCGTATTTCATACAAATGCCTTTGATTGAAGACGAAAGAAAAATATCGCAAAAGCGTCATTAACATATGTTCGACCCCCCCCCCCTCTCCGAAACCTTATCAGCTGCCAGCTTTTCTTTTTGCGCCAATCTGCGGCCCCCGGCGAGATAACAAAAGCGTCAATTACGCGCCAAGCGACAGCCAATCACAGCCGTTATTCCTCTTCTTTCATCTCAGCGCCACCTACTTCGTTCCACAGAGTTAACCGCCAAATCTTTTGGCGCTTCGAGGCTCGAGCTTCATTTTCGGGTTGTTTTTTTTCCTTTTCGCTCCACACTTCCGCTATTTTCCAAACGGTTCTTTTTCTGCGGTTACTTATTTTTCTATCTTTTTCTTTCTTCCTAATGCTAACACTTTTCTATCTTTCACTTTCCCACTTTTTTCTCCTTCCTCTCACGTCGAATCGTTGTTCACATTCTTTATCGATGCTCATTTTCCCCGAGTCGCTCAACTAAATGCGCCAGAAGTTAGCTGATCCCCTTCCACAACCTCATCAAACGGCGGCCTCACCTTCATTTCTACTTCAAGTAATTCTTTTAAAAAGTAACTCTTTTTTTTTTTCTTCAAAAAAAAAAAGGTTGTTCGTGATATCATGATCAGGAAACTTTTTTCCCCCTTAAAACTTTCGTTACAGACAAATTTACTTCTTTAAAAAGTCACTAAACTTTATCTTGTTCTGAGCGGCACTTTTTTTGCACACAATGGGCTAAATGGCCAGGGCACAAGGACCCCGAAGGCTCACAGAAGTTTGGGGGAGGAAACCCACTGGAACAGCTGTTGGGAGACGGATAGTAGCCTCCCGTCAAGGACATCCAGGTGTTCTTTAACGTGCACAGGATATGGCTCTCTCCCGCACACGGGGCCACGGCTTAACGTCCCATCCGACGGACAGTGGACTTTCCAAGCCCATCGGTGTCCCCTACTGACCATGGGCAGTGCGGGGAGTGGCGTTCTGTGTTAAGTGCCGATAAATGTTTTATAAATCTACTTTATAAATCTATAAAAAAACTGAGTGCTAAAAATAGATGAGTTGCAGTACGTTATATCTCCTATAACCGAAAAGAGCCTCTTTGTTTTTGTAAAATTCGGATTTGTAACAGCACTTTAAGAAAATCAAAAATCAAAATTAACGCGTGTACATGTTACTCTTCGTAAATAATTGAAGAAATAAGTGGTACAAAACAAGTAGGGAGAGAAAAAGGAAACGCTGAATTTTTCTGCGCACTGCTCAGTGCTCATGAACAAAAGAATTAAAAACAACAGCAAATGAAAATGTCCCAGAGGAAAAAAAATATAATACCAATCAATGTAAAATTTGCAAAATTTAAATTCTGATCTTCTCTTATAGTGTTTTCTTTTTAAGAAACTGTAACAGATTACAAACTTATTCTTAGTTCATGAAACATTTGTGGATTTATTCTTAATTCATGAATCATCTGTGGATTTATGCTTGATTCATGAATCAGAGGCAAACATATATTTGGGGTGCGGTGGCTCAGTCGGTAGCGCGCCAGGCTCGTAATCTGCAATTCCCAGGTTTGAGTCCCAGCTGGGTCAGCGTTGAGATTTATCTTCGCAAAACTCCCCGCCCTGCCCACGGTCAGTAGGGGACACCGATGGCCTTTGAAAGGTTGCCGTCCGTCGGATGAGACGCTAAACCGTGGTCCCATGTGCGGGAGAGTCATACCCTGTGCACGTTAAAGAACACGTTAGATGGCCTTGACGGGAGGCTACCATCTGTCTCCCAACAGCTGTTCCAGTGGGTGTTCTCCCCTAACCTTCTCTGAGCCTTCGGGTTCCATGTGACCTGGCCATTTAATTATGGTGTGAAAAAAGGTGCCACTCAGAGGCAAAACAACCCAACCCAAACATATATTTCACTTATTAATCAGATGCAAATTTATTCTTCACATATTAATTAGATGCGAAATTATTCTTCATTCATTACGAAAATATGATTTAATTCTTCCCATACCAGCTGATTCATCAACTAAAGCCCATTCTTCACTCAGTTAAAAATTCATTATTATCTGGGGTACAAGCTACACATTCATCTCTTATTCATTAATTAGATGCAAATTTATTCGTAAAATACCGTGCACCTGTTACATTTGCAATGTATTGCCTATCCACTAAGTTATAAGCTACCTTTTTTTTTCAATATTTGCTATGCCCTACATGTCCAGGTACAATGCGCTGCTCTTCAGCACTTGCAATACACACGAGATCTGAGGAAAAATATCGGAGTACGAGTGACTGACTTGAGTTGGAACGAGCTGTGCGCCGTTTTTTATGTATTCCTCAGGGAGAGGGGAGGATCAACCGAATTTGCTATACGCTGCGCTTCTACATTTGATGTGTACAGTCGCTCAAAAAAATATCCGAACACTAAGGTTGATTACAGAATTCAGAAAAAATATCTGGTAACGTTTTTTTTTAGAAATTAGTGATCTGGCAACCTTCGTGTCACGTGACACGAAGGTTGCCAGATCACTAATTTCTAAAAAAAAACGTTGCCAGATATTTTTTCTGAATTCTGTAATCAACTATAGTGTTCGGATAATTTTTTGAGCGACTGTACATATTTTCGTAAAAATAAAAACCTCTTTTTATTTCAATAGAAATCTTGAAATTCTACCACAATTTATTTCGAAATTCAAAGGAAAAATAATTTTAAAACGTCCTTCAATGAATGTAACTTCTACGCTAATAATCAAAAGCAGCTGCCAACAGTAAAATAAAAATTTCTTTCTATTGTCAATTCGTCCTCGTTATTTCAATTCGAAACTTTCACTTGCAGCTCTACCATAAAACCACCAGAAACTTCTTGCTTTAGAAAAAAAAACCATCATTCGTCTTTGAAAAACAACAGTTGGAGTAGGGGAGGGGCGCTGACACAGTATCTGTCATTAATAACCGTAGAAAAGTTCCTGGAGACTTTCTACACTTCGGGGACTGCAGCACCTCCATCTCAGCGTTAATCCAGATATTGTTTGTGGGATCGATCTTTCCAGATGGAGGGATCGTCAAGAGTAAACTCATTAGCATGGAGTAATTACTCTCCTCCGCTCTTGCCGCTTCTGATGCGAATGTTGAAAGCAGATGGATGCTAACAAGAGGAATAAGATGCTAAAGATTGCTTTCCTTTCTTTTTCGTATATTTTCTTCAGTACTCTCCCATGCAAAAATTTCCTTTTTAAGAAATATTTTCCTTATATAATTTTTGTCTCAATTATATTTTTACTCCGTCGGATTTATTCATTTGTGTATATCTCTCTCTTTCTCATGTCCGAATTGTATTTTATTTTCCAATTGTTCTTTTACAGTTTCCCTCATTGTAAAGAAACCACGACGATCCAAAATATACTGTATGTTCTAACAGTGTAAGAAAACTTATTTGAAGTTGAAAACTATAAAAAGAAAATAAACAATAATAAATAAATACTCCTCAAGCAGCTGCTTGCCATAGAGGTCTGAGAGGAGCCTGCAGCTTATATGCCATAGAGTAGGTCTGTGAGGAAGGCGAAACCTTGACCTTGGCAGAAAGATAACACAAACATCCATGCCTTATCCAGAGCTCAAACACAGATCCCTTTGATCAGTAGCCAAGCATATAGCAAAAGGAATTTGTAAGTAAAAAAACTCTTTAATGATATGGGAAAATTCATCAAATGAATCTATATAATAAAGATATGACAGCCAATTCAAAATCACTCTCCTGTAAAAAAAATCATTATTTAATATTCTAATTTTGCTACTCAGTTGATTAAACAATTTAAGATCAATATACATAACATTCTACTTAAATTTTTATTTAAAATCTGAGGTATAACTTTTTAAAATTATTTTTAATTCAATAACCTGATTTCAATTAAACAAAATAAGCAAAATATTTTTTTTTAAATTCGGTGCTTAATCCATGTGATCAATGTCCATTTTATATCATTCTCCGGAAATTTCATTTGCTGGCATATTTTAACTGTGTAGGGAAAATAGTGTTAGCAAATTCCCATGTGTTTGCAATATTCAGTTTCATACCAAAATAGATAAGTAGGATTTCTTTTCCTGCTCAATGCCTCAACTTGTTGGACACATACAGTATATATTTATTTACTATTACCTTCTTTTAGCTCAGAAGTGAATGGCCCCCTTCTTGACTTTAGAATACCTATACAGATGCTAACAGTATGAAAGAAGCACTCTGCAAGAGTGAAATTTCCCACTTGACTATTCATCATCCTTACTTTCACACAAATACAGCTTTATTTTCTTATCAAATACATGATTACATTTCAGAGTTGTCACCTTTTTATGGTTTCTATTCCAAATATGTTTTTGACACAAGAAGCACATTTCTTGCATAAAGTGCACAGATGACACTTCTTCTGCATCTTTAAGCAATGGCAAGAAATATTATGAAAACATGGCTTTAAAATGGCCAATATGCTGCAGATGTAGTTAAGCAGCTGGATTCTACGGGGACCCACATATCTGGGATACTACTAGAACTCAAAATATTAACTGATCTGCCTCAATTATTCCCTTTAATTTGAGAAAATAATAATCCATATTATTGTATTTCTATATAATATATAAACTCGCATCGGTAATGGAGATATTAAATTGAAAATTATTTACTAACCATTTGAATGGCTATCACTAATGATGTTCTCATCAGGTAATACTCCAAAGTCCGGTGAAGCAGCTTTCGTTATGAACTCTATTTCATTTGTTGTCATGGTCCTGCCATTAGTCAGATATAATTCCAGGTGAGCTTTATACCTTGAAATAAAAACATCAAAATGAAAATACAACATGAAAATATAAAAAAAGCTACTAGTTAATAAAAAAAAAAACTTTTTTGTCTTCAAAGCTTATAAAAACGCTAATAAAAAACTGAAAATTCTGGGAAACATTCTTGTGGAAACAAAGATGTCGTGTTACAAGATACAGTTTTCATTTCCATTTAACCTTTACATACAGTAATGTTGATATAAACATTTTAAAAAAATTATAGTGGTAATGTAACAAAAGAATTTGTCTATAGCAGTGATGATATACCTTTGTTAAATAGCATGACATTTATTATTATGCAAGTTATATAAAATAGATGCAGCTGATGCCAAAATATGAATATTATAGAAAATATGCCAAACTGATCGTTGAAAATAAACTAGCAATTTTAAACTTAAGAATATTTAGAAATTAAATACAATTCCTCAGGCAACATACTTGTCACAGAGGTCTTAAATTATTCTGTCTGCATGACATTGTGGATGTGTGATGCAAGGCAAGACTTTGGTAGAAAGACAATATTACTCATAAAGAAAATATTCTTTTTAAGCCATGCCTTCCAGAATTTGAACCCAAGTCCCTTTTCTTTGCAGAAAAGCGTGCTAACCACTCAACCACTGGATCAGCTACCTATATTACATTTGAAAGTAAAGTTGCATATCAGAGATTTGTCTTCATTGACTTATGGGATTAAAAAATCATGCAACCAACCAAAATAATTAATAAAACATTGATAAATCCAATCTTTGAAATTCAAGGGCATTTCATACATGTGATATACTAACTTCACCTCCAGCAGGCTTATACAATATCTTAACTACATGAACATATTTTGAAATTGGTTCTGGAATACCGGTGACAGAGAACTCTGAAGATCGAACAATTATATGAAATAAATGCATTTATTTCATATTTTCATTCAGAATTCTGTATTATTAATATTGTTATTTAAAGAAATACATGTTAAAAAAAAGCATAAAAGTTTATTACTTCAAAATACTATAACTATATAACATACAGTAAATATATATAACTGCATGTTATCTATATATATATACACCCCAAAATATAAATATTCCATTAAATATGATAGGATTATATTGTTACGACAGAAGGAATCTGGCAACCGAAAGCAAAAAGTTTCAGCCAACGAATAAGAACTTTGGGAGAATTTGGAGAAGAAGAGTGGAGCGTTAACGGTCGTTGTATTGTAACGGTCGTTGTGTATTGTAACGGTCGGTGAGTTCGAAAATGGACGGTGAGCTGTTCTGAGACAGTGCGCGTAAGTATCAAGAAGTAACTTGATGTGTTGTGTATACGCGGAAGGATAAAAGTGGGATCTTTTATCGTTAAGTATCAAGAAGTAACTTGATGTGTTGTGTATACGCGGAAGTATAAAAGTGGGAACTTTTATGGCTAACTTCGAATGTCTACACGGACTGTCTTTTTGTTCGGCTAGTGTGTGAAAAGTTATTAGCACAGGACGAGAATTGGTTTGCGAGTGAAGATCTTCGGGTGACCTGGTAAATCAAGTAAAAGGTAGTATTTAGTAAAATACACAGAGCTGATGTGTGCTCATGCAGGAAGATTGATGACTTGTGCATGTTAATAGTTGATTTGTTAATAAGATACTTCATCCATATTTCCTTTGTAACAATTTACCTTGTATTGAATTTGGTTTTGAAATATAGCTTTTAATACTCACGCTCAGCGGCTATCCATTTTTGTAATCCGCAACATTTGGTGTCAGAAGTGGGATTAATTAATTGAATGCCGTTGACTAGAAGTATGGATGAATTAGTAAAGTTGATAAATAGCTTCAAAGCCGATATGACTACGCTGATGACTGATATGAAAGCCGATATGGCTACGCAGATGACTGATATTAAAAGCGATCTAGCTGCCCAAAACAATAAAGTAGATGGCTTGAAAGCCGAGATGGCCGCACAAAATAATGAGTTGAGAACGGAGATAGTTTCTCGAAAAGATGATTTGAAAGCCGAAATGGCCGCACAAAATACTGAGATGAGAGCTGAAGTGGCTTCTCGAGTTGGTAAGATTATTGATCACTTCAAGGATCATAAAACCGAACTCAATAGACAATGCAATAGTTTAAATGTTGAATTTGTCAGTGAAAAAGATGATCTTGATAGTGTTAAGTTAGATTGTAAACATGGAAAAGAAAAAGAGAAAGGCAACGCATATAAAAATGTGGATCTGCTACTGGAAATCAAGAATCGTAGAGATAGCGCAGATAATGCCTTTGACCACGCAACTACTGGTGATGCATGGCAGAGTGTCTATGTCGCTGGTGACATGTCTAGGAACTGTGAGGAACAATCACACAGATCAGAGAGCTGTGAGACTATACAGTACGCTTTGCACTTCAAAATACCTAGGTATACAAGTCTGGCACGATCTGAAGAGAGATCCGCACGAAAGGTATTCTATTCCTCGCCGTCAGCAAAATGTGTCATGGACATTTATCGCAAAGGCAGAGTAACGAGTGGTAATGAGGGGGAACGAAACAGAGTTTACGTTTCGCAGAGTGGTCCGGGTAAAGAAGAGGCGTCCATTCATCATAGATACAAAGTGCCCTTCGTCGTTACCGGGGAAGTCGGAGAGATTTTTCCGAAACACATAGCCACACTCGAATCGTTTATAGAGAGTGGGGATTTAAGAAAGAAGAATTCCGAAGAATGGCTTAGAAGCGTAACAGGTGATGCTAGTAAAGGAGCTTCAGGCAGAGACAGTACTTCAAAGACTAACTTTCTGGATGAAACTAAGCCTCAGAGTTACGATCAGAGAGAAGTGAATCCCTCAGATAATTTCAACGTAGCCACGCTGAATTTCTTTTCTGAACAGTCAATGTGCAGATTTGGACATTATAACCATTTAGATTATAAGGATATAGAAAAGTTTTATCACGATTACAAGAGCTCTAAAGTGGACAATATCATGTTACAGAACTCGTCGCTGATCTCCAGAATGAACAATTTGGCAATCATGACTGATATTTCCCTGGCTAATTACAATGAGAGCTCCAAGAAAGTGAATTCGGAAGAAACAGCAAATATGACCTCCTCGGGTCATGTGTTTTGCTGGAGACCCGAGTGGCGCCATCGGATGGTAGATAAAAACAGCACAGGAGGTGTCGGCAACAAAGTGAGTCTTGTCTTGGCTCCTGCACTTGCTGCTTTAGTTCTCAAGGTCCCTATGATCTCCGGTCGTGCTCTCCAATTGACGGGAGATACTCTGTACAAATTGGAATCCATCCCTGGCTTCACAGTCGACTGCACTAAAGATAAAATCGAGCAGATGATGGAAGACGTCGGATGCTGCATCGTAGGACAGACAGAGGAGCTGGTGCCAACAGATAAGGAGATTTACCGCTGCAAGGATCTGATGGCTACCATAGATAGCGTTCCTCTAATGATATGCTCAATTGTGTCCAAAAAGCTGGCTGAAGGAGTGTGTGCTTTGGTTTATGATGTTGAATTCGGAAAAGGAGCTATTGATCTCATCAGTACAGAAGATGTTGCTGTTGATTTAGTTAAGAAAGTGGTTGCAGCATCACAAGCTCGTGGAATGAAGAGTTTGAGTTGTTCAGCTGTTATCAGCAACATGGATTCACCTCTTGAAAACTCTGTTGACAACTCTCTGGAAGTGATGGAAGCTGTTCAGTGTTTCCTTGGTAACGGATCCTTGGAACTGCAAGAGCTCGTCGAAGAGTTAGGAGGAGAACTTCTGCGTTTGGTGAACATTGTGGATAATAGGGTAGATGAAGCATCACGTGTCTGCAAGGTTCTGCATAACGGCAATGCTTTGAACAAGTTTCGTAACATGTTAATAGAACAAGGAGTATCTGAAGATGTTGCAAGCTGGCTATGTGAAGATAAAACAGAAAAAATATTGCTAGCAGCCCGACACATCACTGATTTCACTTATACAGGAGAAACAGGTGAGGTTGTCGGATTAGAAGCTGCAGTTCTAGCAAGAGTATGGAAGGAGGAGATGGACCGAAGCGCTAAAAAGAATTATGGAGCTGATATTATATTTGTGAAGCACCTTGGGGATCAAATTGAATCAGGTGAAATATGGCTGGAGGTTCATCACGACAGTTCTGAATTAAGTGAAAGTCAACTGACAAAAGGGTCAAACTGGAGGATGAAACTCCTCCCTAGATTTTATGTCACTAATGACTTTCATTCCTTGTTACTGTTGATAGAAGTAAAAATCCAAAGAAGAAAACTTTCGACAAAGAAGAAAACTTTTTACAGGTTTTGCACGAAAACTCTTAGTCGATTCTTCTCCCTGCGGAGACATAAACGTGTTCACAAGGGCTATAGGCCTTACACGTATTATATTTGTGGACGAGGCTTCAGTCAGAAAAGAAATCTAAGTCATAATGAGATTCGCTTTCATTTTGACACAGACGTGGAATATCGCATTCGTCGACGTCCAGCTACAAAGAGCAAGGTGGTTCACGTGGATCGTTTGACCCCGTTTCATCGAAGAACTGAAGAAACTTTGGAATCCAGAATTGTTCGGGACGAACAAGACCTAGGAAGGGGGCAGTGTTACGACAGAAGGAATCTGGCAACCGAAAGCAAAAAGTTTCAGCCAACGAATAAGAACTTTGGGAGAATTTGGAGAAGAAGAGTGGAGCGTTAACGGTCGTTGTATTGTAACGGTCGTTGTGTATTGTAACGGTCGGTGAGTTCGAAAATGGACGGTGAGCTGTTCTGAGACAGTGCGCGTAAGTATCAAGAAGTAACTTGATGTGTTGTGTATACGCGGAAGGATAAAAGTGGGATCTTTTATCGTTAAGTATCAAGAAGTAACTTGATGTGTTGTGTATACGCGGAAGTATAAAAGTGGGAACTTTTATGGCTAACTTCGAATGTCTACACGGACTGTCTTTTTGTTCGGCTAGTGTGTGAAAAGTTATTAGCACAGGACGAGAATTGGTTTGCGAGTGAAGATCTTCGGGTGACCTGGTAAATCAAGTAAAAGGTAGTATTTAGTAAAATACACAGAGCTGATGTGTGCTCATGCAGGAAGATTGATGACTTGTGCATGTTAATAGTTGATTTGTTAATAAGATACTTCATCCATATTTCCTTTGTAACAATTTACCTTGTATTGAATTTGGTTTTGAAATATAGCTTTTAATACTCACGCTCAGCGGCTATCCATTTTTGCAATCCGCAACAATATTTAATCACATTTAAAATATTTGGAACATAGAGAAATATATTCAATAGTTTTCGGGCAAAATTAGTTTTGCCAAATTCCTTATCAATTTTTCCCCTTTACCGCCTTTGACTCCTCTTAGTCTTCTTTGTTCTTATTTTATCCCTCTTATTCCTTTTAGTTTTCATATTTACGATTATTCTTTTCTTTCTTTTTCATTCTTGTTTCTTCTCTGCTGACTTCCTCCTCTACTTAGTTTCAGATTTCTTTTGCTTGTTCTCATCTTCACTTTTCATTTTCCCCTCCTGTTTTTCTCCTTTATTTTTTCTTTCATATTCTCCTTCTAATTAATTTTTCACTCACCCTTATCTTCCATTTTCTATCCCTCTTCTTTATTCATATCTTCCCCTCTTCCTTTTCTCCTTTCCTTTACTCTCATCGTCCTTCTCCTGTTCTTATTATTTGCACTCATTCTAATTTTTATCTTCCTCTTTAATTTCTGTTTTATTTTCGTTGTCCTTCATTGTTTCCTCTTTTTCTCAAGAGCAATTTTTAATTTCAATCTTTTCTCTCCCATCTTCTTTAATCTTATTCCCATTGTCTTGCTCTCCTTTTCTTGCTTATGCGTGTCAACTATTCATCCTTCTCTTTTTCTCTCTTCCATGTTCTCTATTCTTATTCTCTCCATCTTAAGCTCTTCTTCTCTTCTTATCCTATTCTTATCTCCTACTCATTTTTCGCATCTTTTGTCATATTCTCCTTTCCATTTTCTCCCTCTTCTAATTTCTGTTTTCTTCATTCCTTTTCTTCATATATCATTGTTATTTTTCATTAGCTTTACTCATACTTTATTATTATTATCTTCGTTTTTTCTGTTATTCTTCTCTTCTTGTCCTTATTCTATTATTTTTCTTCTTTATCATTCCACAAATAATAAAACAAATATTTAAACCTACACATTTATATACTTTATAAAAACGCCAAATAATCTTACAACTGAAAAATAATATTTTCGCAAAAGTAACTCTTTTAAAAGAAAGTATTATTTCGCACCCTCCCATACATCACATTGAACCCATAAAACCCGAAACAACCAATCAACCCATCTGAACCTGAAAAAACAATCTAATATGTAAAGAAGAAAGTTCATTTGTGTGTTTGTTTGTCTGTACGCTTATGAATTCGGCCCCCAGAAGAGTTAGAATCACCAAACTTTGATGAAAGTTCCCTTCATCCAGGGGAAGAATATAGATTATGTGCAAAACCGCTGGAGTCAACCAAAATTGGGGCGGGTTCAATTCTTAAAGTCCTTACAGACTTAACATCAACGGCTTAAAGTTATTCAAAATAACTTGCCACCAATAAATTTGAAAGAAGGAATGCATCAAACTAATATCTTTCTGCCTTCGCAGCGATAAAGACATTGTTCAGTTTGTTGGGTAAAGGGCACAAGCGTTTTTGTGGAAATTGGAAGTCTTTCTAATAAAGCACAAGTGGGACACGAGATTCTTTGTTGAAAGGAATGCTCCAAAAACTAAGAATTCGTATCAGAAATTAAAATCATTAAATTAATTTGAAAAATATGTAAAAGTTAAAACGTATATGTTAATTAATAAAAGTTTTAATACGTTAAGTAATAAATAATGTTTTTCAATAATAATTTTTTCATAGTACCTATAAATTTTTGGGCAACTCAGAACATATTTAATTTTCTTTTTCTATAAAGTTACATATGCCTGGCAAACTGTCCGAGGGACTCTGGTGGGTACGAAATGATTTGAAAAGTTCAATTATCTGAGCGAGGCAATTCTGTGTTTTGGTTTAGAAACTTCTGACGTGGGAGGATCATACAGTACCTCGAAATGCGTCCATTTCTTTCCTTCCATAAAAGAGAGGGAGAAAAATTAAACAGGAGGGGATTGATCGTAATGATATTTATGCCAAATGAAAGTTTGCGACGTGGGGAGTACCATCTACTCTATATTTCAGAAAATTTCAGACCCGAGCAACGCCGGGTAAACCAGTTAGTGTTGTTATAAACATGAAACGTATGTCAACGTATATCTAAAACCTATTATACTGCTGGAGCTAAAGCCTAATATCAAAGAAGAACTGAACTTCAACACCCTATGAACAAGACTCCAGGTCCGAGAGACTTCCAGAGATGAATGAAAACTTTATTGACGATAGTTAGGTCGTAATGGAATTCGAGAGTGTTCGCAAACAGGCTTCTCTAAATGTGTTCCATCGAAACTTGCCCTCGGAGCAGAGTCATTAAAATGATCTTCTTTTACTGACTGCTCTTACTACGAAGGTGAGTAGAACTTACCCTCCGGTAATCTCCGATTTCCTGCACAGAATATTGCCTGAAACTAACGCTCTCTGATTAGCATGTGTGCTATAGTTTTCGGGCTGTTTAGGAATAAAGTCAAATTTTATCGTCCCTGAGAGAAACTGAATCTTTGATGCAAGTTATGGTTGGGTGCTCCAGTTTTGTAGTTTCCGTGGGAGAATTATATAGAGGATTATTCTTATGCAGCAAATGCTCCTTCCTGTTAATGAGTGAAATGTCCAGTCATAAATTCTTGATATGACTGGGAGTTAATGACTTCTCTAGATGTCGCGTTAATGAGGCTAAATGCGAAACTGGTTAAGTTTGTTACTAAATATTAACATAGGGTTTAGAAACACACTCGGAGGACATTGAATTTTAGCCACCCTTGTAACACATGTGGAATCTCCTCGGGCTAAAATAATTGCATGGACATAATATAGATGTTATTAAGTTATGGATACACTTCTGTAAATATATTCAACCAAGCTGTAAAGCGCCCCACAGTTGAGTAACAGATAAAGAGCCTGCTACTTAACCGATACTATAATCATTGTCTTGTGCCTTCACAAAGATGACATGAATGTTGGAGAACAACACTGACATTGAAAGTTGTAATTTGATCTCAATATTGAACAACGATGTTTAGGTATTTCAGAATTTTCACACAGTAGCACTTTTATCAGAGAACACATCCTCTAGGACATGACAGCACCAGCCTATATGTGTACAATGCATATGGGATTCACTGCCTCGTGGTCTGCTCTCCATATGTGCAGTCATCCATCTATATGATGCAAAAGAAAGCGCGATTCATTAACTTTTGCTCTAAACTTCTAGGGTTGATTCTTGATGTTCTCAGAACCATGCAAGTCGCAATTTTCACCTTTATGTGGTTATGATCAGATGTTGTTGTGGGCATCTCTTCTGATATCCCAATAATTGGAGATTCCAACTAAGAAAATGCATTGTAATCTCCAACGCATTTTCCTACTTGGAATCAATTGTGACTGACCAATATTGTATTCGCAGGTGAGTATGTGAACGATTGCCTGCCTGTTGGCCTGCGACAGGCATTGGACTCGTTTTCACTTGGTACAATTACCTTGTGTTTCCCACCATACTTCTTTAGTTTACTGGTTTTTTCTTCAGTGTTAAAGTCTCAGAAACACTTTTATAACAGGTGCTCTGGAACAAACAACACGACGTGCTATTTTCTGAGATAAACTCACCAACTGGCACCAACAATTATGCCTTTTTCAAATCACGATATATTTTGACATTTACATATTTGTGTTACTTTTTAATTCTTACGTCACACAAACTTCACCCCGAACTTGAATGGTGGACACTATTGGCATACATCCGATTTCATTCTCCTCGCCCAGTTCACTCATCATAGAGTGGAATGGTCATAATTCAGTGGATGCTATTTTTTTTCTTCTTCAGTTAAACCTCACTTATACCACTTACACATGGGGTGAGGATGGCTCAGTCGGTAGCGAGCCAGGCTCGTAATCTGCAGTTCCCAGTTCGAGTCCCGCCTGGGCCAGCATTGAGATTTATCTCCGCAAAACTCCCCGCTCTGCCCTCGGTCAGTAGGGGACACCGATGGGTTGGAAAGAACGTCGTCCGTTGGATGGGATGTTAAGCTGTAGCCCCTAGTGTGGGAGAGCCATACCCTGTGCACATTAAAGAATACACTGGATAGCCTTAACGGGAGGCTACAATCTGTCTTCCAACAACTGCCCAGTGGGTTCCCCATCCCAACCTTCTCTGAGCACTCGGAGTCCTTGTGACCTATGTGTGCAAAAAGGTGCCGCTCGGAGGTTAAACAACCCAACTCACGATCACTTCTACAGCAGCTATCACTAAAATTGCATCATTCATTACTTGGTTATCTAGCAGACAATAATTTGAGATTCTTCTCAAAGATAAAATCCACTGGTTTCCACAAATTAATGAACAAATGAAAAAAACGCGGCCTCGCAAAATTCCGAAGACAACCTCGAGAAAGAACAACTATCTGGTGGAAGAGCAAGACGGTAACACTAGGTCAACAGGGATTGGATCTCGCAGCAGCGAGTGGAACGAGATGTTCCTGATTTCCTTCATATCAATTAACGCCGCAAATCGCTGTGGGGGGGGGGGGGGCAATTCTCTATTTAAACATGAAGAGCCCAGATCGCCATTTCTCCTGGGTTCTTAAAGGTAAAATTCACTGGCTATACATTAAGGTACAAATAAAAAAAAGGACACCTACGGTGGCTGTAGTGTCATGGAGATTTTTTGGGCAGCTGCACAGATCTGAATGTGCTTCCGTCATCGGTTGCAATTACAGGGACGAAATCTTGTATCCTTCCGTGAAACCATATGTGGGTGCAATAGATGATACCTTCCTCCTACAGATAACGCAAGGTTCAAGGTATTGTATGATCATGGTGAAATTAGCCTCCAATTAGGGGCTTCCTACACCAATCACGAGACAACAGAGGCAGAAATATTACCTCTATGCTATCTCACGAATCAATTAACTATACTAATCTCATTAACCTAGTAGAGATAGAATAAAAGACATTAGAACTTTGCAGAAGAGGCCAATGTTCTGAGAGAAATCAGTTAATAGTCGCATGTGCGTTCGCTGCAGCTTCTTGTTCTGATGGGTACCAAGAAGAGAGGTCATGGAATAATAAGTGGTTCAGTTAGCATGAACCTCCCGAAACAAAGCTTCTCTTTCAGCACTGTAGAGGGAGTAGTTCAGCAGTACGTGATATACAGTCTCGGGTGTTCTGCAATGTGACACAGTTAGGACTGTAGGCTCTAACAAGAGTGTGAAGCGTAGAGGTGCTGTAGATGACACCAACTCGGAGACGATGGATGAGAGTCTCCTCAGATCTGGGGAGGTCTCCGAGGTGAGAAGCAGTGAGAGAAGGGTCTACTAAGTACCTAAAATAGGAACAACTGGAGTCCCTCTGCCACTGGGCGACACGATACTGGCTCATCAGCAGTGAGCACGCACCTTTGTCTCCCGACGAAAAGCCGACAGAACTTGAATAAACCCCTCTGAATTCCGTTCCTGCAAGTCTCTCGGAGCTTCTAGGTGCTTTGGGAGAGCAATGGAGATTACTACCTACAGCGCTGCTGAACAGCCTTATCAACAGCATGAGACATCGCTGCAAGGTATGCATAGAGATAAAGTGAGAACTACACTTCATATTGAACTATTTGGGCTATCTCAGTTGACCGTCATCTTTTTGCTGTGTCTGTATACGTATAGTTTTGGAAATTAAAGAAGTGGCATTCTATTTTTCAACTGTTATTCTTATACACAGTGTTTATTAACATATCTTCTGACTCATAAGCAACAGATTCAATGGGTTTTCAGGTTGTTCCTTAATTTATGGAAACCAGTGTACATCACATTCCTGCTCAGAAATAAAAAAAATGTCCAACCGAGCTCAGAGATAAATTATATTATCCTATATAGGGGAATATAATTCGCGATTCTACTCAGAGGTAAAAAAAATCAAATCCAGCTCATAAGTAAAATAACTGTCTTTCTGGCAGTGACGTAAGTTTGAAAAAGAAAAAAAAATGTAGACATGAAAAACAATAATATAGAGTATATTTAAATAAACTGAATTGTTTTTCACTTTATCCTCTTGTTCAAGAAAACTCATACAGAAATATAAAATTCTGCCATTGTTTTCCTCAATGCTTTATCCCAACAGAGGGCCTAACTGATTAGTCTTTCAGTATATGCCAACTTAATCCCATTCGAATGAGGATGCTAATTGGAATAACGGCTGAAAACAGAAATTAAATCCTCTCAAGGGCTACAGTAGTTATTCAAAAATAAAAAGAATAAATGAATCAATGTAAATGTATTATCCCTTCAATATTGCTCTTCCTCTTAATCCTTCTGTCTTTCCCGGATCCTTCTACTCACGATCCTTCCCATAAGTAGCTCATCTTGCAGTTAATCCCTCCGGAGCAGTCCATTTCCTCCCCAGAGTCATTCTCGGCTCCATCTCTCGATTCGATGCATCACGTTTCTTTCCAGCTTTCTTTCGAGTTTCATTTTTTACAAATGTTACGTGAAGAAATCCTTGCGTGAATTTCGACATTAAATATTAATCGACGTAACGCTTTCTTTCTATTTTCCTTCTTTCATTTTGCGCTTTTTACGCCTTACATCTGAATCTTTTTTACGTTACGCGGAGTAACCTATAAAGAAAAAAAAAACTCGCAGAGAATTATTTGGAAAAAAAAATATTTCCAAGCACGACTGTCAGATTTCTTTCCACAGTCAGAAAAAATGGTTAGGTTGTTTTAAGTAGCCCTTTTTTTTGCATAATGGGTTAAATGATGATTTCGACCTTATTGGAAATAAAAATTCCAAGGGATCAAACTGGATAGTGTAAGAGATGCTACATGCATAGTACTACCAAAAATATTTGAATACTTCATGTAACTTGAATTAAAAGCCACATTCAAGTTCACTAACTTTGAAAATAAGATTTGTACATAAAAATGTCGCTGTATACAAATTGATGTTTTCAATCAAAACCTATTAAATCTCAATTTTCAAAAATATTAATTTAAAATTTAAAGAGATGTCGGGGCTGGAATATGTAACTGCAGACGCTATTGTTTATGAAAACTCAAATAAATCATTACACTAACTTTTGAAGTTGCATTTATTTTGGTAAGCGATTTGTTGTGAAAATTGTGGTTTATTAACATCTGAAGTAATTATTATGGTCAATGAGACTGCTTTTAAATCCTTCAGCCTACGTAACTCTTTAAATATCAAACGGATATTGTTAAAAAACGAGATTTTGAGAGATTTCGGTGAGATATTTTTATCTCCGGTTGCATTTTTCCTTAAATTGCTTATTTTCGAAGTTAGGGCGCTTTGAATGCGACTATCACACAAATAACGTGGATGTACTCGAACCCTTTTGGTAATACACTGTAGATGGAAGCCTTCGTTGTTTTTTTAATGTATACAGAATACTTCATTTGATTGGCGGCAGTCTTTCTAAGCCCTTCGGAGTTCTTTTTCAACCTAAGGGTTGGGTTGTTTGCACACACATGGGCTAAATGGACAGTTCACAAGGACCCCGAAGGCACAAAGAAGGTTGGAAAGGAGACCCACTGGAACAGCTATTGGGAAACAGATGGTAGTCTCCCGTCAATGCCATCCAGCGTGTTCTTTAATGTGCACAGGGTATGGCTCTTCCACACACGGAACCACGGCTTAACGTCCCATTTGACGGATGGCGGTCTTTCCAAGCCCATCGGTGTTACCTACTGACCATAGGCAAGATGGAGAGTTTTGCGGAGATAAATCTCAATGCTGACGTGCTGGGGCTCGAACCTGGGAACTGCAGATTACGAACCTGGCGCGATATTGACTTAGCCACTCCCTCCCCACTCTAACTTAAGGCAGAGCAGGGTTTAGTGGAGAAAATCTCAGTGCAGGCAGAATGAGTGTCGAACTTGGGAACATCAGGTTAAACGCCTGGTGCTACCGACTGAACCAACCTCTCCCCCCTTGATAAATTGGAGAAGTCAGTATTTTCACGAAGTTGTTCAAATCAGCTTTTGGGAGGACGAAAAGAAAATTCCCGGTTGCTGTGGAAACGGTGATTAATGCCTTCTCCGCAACACATAGAAGTTAATCGCACAAACAGAAAATACTACAATAACAACAAGAAATTGCGGATTCCAATATTTAAGAAGAAATGGTTCTTGACTAGTGGTTGCAATGAGAGTTAGCTGCCCCGAATCACATGATTCTCCTTACGAATGCTGAACCGCAGAGAAATGTTCCTGCTGTTTTGGATTGCGCTGACGAATGACATTGTGGGTAATGGAGCGTCACTTACGCACGTAGACACTTTTCCGTGGCGGGAATAGGATGTTAGGCGCCGACCTCTCGCAACACTACCCTTTTACAGCGCCATTTCAGATCGCAAACACATAACGTAAAGGTCATAAAATTACAATGGGGTTCAAGATGAACGAAAATAAAAAAAAAAGGAAAAATTCGGAATATCTTTTGTTTCTTACGAAGAAGCATGGAGGAAGTTTTGTGATCGTGGATGAAAAAAAAGTCGATTTCGTGATTTTCCATTAGAAGCACGTTTCGAGGAGGTTCCCGAGCTTAAAATAGTTGTTTGCAAGGTGGTCTGTCGCTTTGTGTGGACTTCTGACAGGGCCCATCTAGAAGAAAATGGGGGATGAAAGAGACTGGATTAAGGAATAATGGGGGATGCAAGAGACCCCATTAAGGTATAAAAATTTTTCCTCCGTTTTCGTAGTCTTTAAGAAATTTCTTGAAAAATGCTTAATAAAAATATATATAAATAGGCATTTTTTAGAACAAGAAATCTTCATTAAATATAAAAATAGTATTTAAAAAAATGGAAACAAAATAATAACTATAATTTTTTTTTTGCGTCCGAGCGGCACTTTTATGCACACATGGGCTAAATGGCAAAGTTACAAGGACTCCAAGAGATTAGAGAAGGTTGAATGAAGGAGATCCACTGGTCAGCTGTTAGGAGACAGATGGAAGCCTCTCGTCAAGTCCATCCAGCATGTTCTTTAACGTGCACTGGGTATGGCTCGTCCTATTCGATGGATAGTGGTCCTTTCAAAGCCCCATCAGTGGCCTCTTTCTCATCGAAGGCAGTGTGGGTGTTGGCAGAGATGAATCTCAATGGGGTTCTCTCAATCACAGCTGGGGTTCGAACATGGGAATTACAGATTACGAGCCTGAAGTGCTACTTGCTGAGCCCCGTCTCCAATATTGAGGCAGAAAAAAAAGGAAACATTATTCCTTGGTCAATCTTCCTTGGAGCCAACTTTCCGCCAGGTGGAGCTCTCGTGGCGAGCACGCGTAGTGACGCGAAATCAGACACCTGACTGGTGGCGGGAAACCACTGTCAAGTGTGTCTTTGGAGCCTCCCCTAATCGATTCAGTCTTGACACAATTAGATTGTAACTCAGAAATTTGCCACCTGAAGGGAAGGGAAGTAATCAGAGTTTTAATTAAGGACCCAAGAGTCTGATGAATGACACTTTTGTTTTTCAAAACGCGATCGATATTTCGTATCGTTTTGTTCTCCATCGCGGCAACGTTGTAGGAAATCTGCCAAAGAAAAGAACCTGCTGCACTGGCCAGCCAACCAATCGATACGACCTGCTTCTCCTTTAATCAAATCGTTATTGGCAGTTGTCGTCTTGAAACGGTCTACATAATCTGCTACTTAATGCTGTGCGATGTTTCTTTTTAAATGACTCGTTTCACTTATTATTTTTAATACGTTATCTAAATCCCAAGAATGATGTGCACAGGAATTTAACTAAAATTACAGTTGGATTATTATTATGAAATACGGCCTGAGTAATTGTAAAACAGAAAATTTTACAATATATATATATAATAAATGTTGAATGAATAGAAGTTGAATAGAAGATGAATAGAAATTGAATGAATAGAAGTTGTCATAGAATTAACTCTTCTTTAATTATACTGTAAAAGCCATGACTTAATAGATGGTATTAATATCTACAACCCTTTTTAATTTAAGCAAGTCCTTTGGGATGTTTTTAAATACAGAACTATTGAAACACTTCTATATTATGTAAACGTAAAGAACATTCAAAGCTTACTAACTCTGAAAAGAAGCTTTTTATGGAAATATATCACTGGCGATTAATTGAATATCTCAACTCAAATTTTTCAAAATCTCAGTTTTCAATAATATTCGTTTCGAAGGCTGGAAATGTGGGTGGGAGCGACGCCGTTCCCCTAGATCGAGTTTTTTTTTTTGTTTTTATCCCGTATATTTAACGACATGAAATATATGCATTGAGTGTACACAGTCGTATCAGAAAAATATGACCACCTACAGTCGCTCAAAAAAATATCCGAACACTGTGATTGATTACAGAATTCAGAAAAAATATCTGGCAACGATTTTAGAAATTAGTGATCTGGCAACCTTCGTGTCACGTGACACGAAGATTGCCAGATCAGAACTTGAACTGTTCAGCCACACATTCCAGTTTGCTGTGAGTTGGGTTGTTTTACCTCTGAGCGGCACTTTTTCGCACACTATGGGCTAAATGGCCAGGTCACAAGGACCCGAAGGCTCAGCGAAGATTGGGGGAGAAGACCCACTGGAACAGCTGTTGGCACAGATGGTAGCCTCCCGTCAAGGCCATCTAGCGTGTTCTTTAACGTGCACAGGGTATGGCTCTCCCGCACACGGGGCCACGGCTTACGTCCCATCCGACGGACGGCGGCCTTTCCAAGCCCATCGGTGTCTCCTACTGACCGTGGGCAGGGCGGGGAATTTTGTGGAGATAAATCTCAACGCTGACCCAGCTGGGACTCGAAACTGGGAACTACAGATTACGAGCCTGGCGCGCTACCGACTGAGCGCCCCCCCCCCCCCCCCCCCCCCCCCCCCCCCCAGTGTGCTGTGAAAACACCTCCGTTGTTGATAAATGATTTTTGAGACTGTAGATTGGATTGTTGTTTCACCTCTGAGGAACACATTTTTGAAGACAATGGGCTAAATGGCCAAGTTACAAGGATCCCAATGGCTCAGAAAACATTAGGGAACCTACTGGACAGTGCCAGGTAGTATCCTCCCGTCAACTCCTCCAGGGTGTTCTTTAACTTGCACAGGGTATGGCTCTCCTGCACACGGATCCACAGTTTAACGTTTCATCCGACGGACGGAGGTCATTCAAGCCAAACGATGTCCCCTTTCTCACTGAGATCAGACGGGAGTTAGCGGAGACAAATCTCAAAGCTGGCACAGCTGGGAATCGAACCTGGGAACTGTAGATTACAATTCTGGGGTGCTACCGACTGAAAAGACCTAGGGCCAACCCTAGGGAGGGAGTAAAATTCATAAAGAGTGCAAGGAAATACCTGGTGAGAAAAATATTCTAATTCCATTTTAAAACTTTCAAAATGTTCTAATCCAGCTACCTTCCTTAAGCTACAAACCTTAAAACCTTCCATAGCTACAAAGAAGTGCATTAGCTTTATCAGACAACTCTGAACATTTTTTTATTGCCAGAAGTGTCAATGATCGTGAGTGAGACAGTGATGATGTCAAATTGAAAGAAAGTTTTTGATTAGGCGATTGATGTTCTAAGTAACCTTTTCGCTTTAATTCGTCAATGGTAAAGATTGCACTGGTCGATAGCGTTCATACCGATCGTGAGAGATCTAAGACAAAGAAGCATCGACCTTCTAATGGATCCCCAATTGATCGATGACGCTGATGCTCTTTGCGCACAACTGATGCGGGGAGAAGAATGGTGTGCTCACCATCCAATGGTTTACCTGAGTCGGGTGGAGGAAGTGCCCACAAGTGGCAGAGCCGAGTGGAGCGCACGTACCAAATGGATCGCTGCCGTTAATCGACACACTGCGAATTTCTCGCAGGTTCCACGTACTCTGAATGAAACGTGTGCTGGAATGAAAGGTCGAAGAAGTGGATTGGAGAACCATTCCATAAATCATTTCAAGTTTTTTTTTATTTTTCTGACCCTGTTTCGTACGAAAAAAAATAAAAACCGAAGTTTTCTAGCATCATTAATGTCAAATGTGTTACCAGTTACTTAAAAGTGAATGACACGCTTAGTATCCTTTTAGCTTTACCCTGAACATTATAAATATATCATAAAACTGTTTATATAGTGAAAGAATTCATTACAGTTTCAAATCAATGAACTCGATCTTGAAATCTATACTTTGCAAAAGTTAAGGAAATTGTTTGTTTTTTTTATTTACACGTAGAGAACGGGAGAAGAATCCTAGAAACTACTGTAGTTTGAACAGACCTTGTCATATAAAGACCTACCCCATTAACACAGAAGTAACTTCTGACCATTACAGACTCAGTTACAGCTAATACGAAACAAGCAATCATGCCACCCCAGCATGATTTGGACTCGAACCGGGAACCCGGCAGTTGCGATGTCACTCCGAACCAACACAATGTTCGCAATGAAGAGCAACTGATTCGGGTTCCAAATAACTAAACAGATATCGATGAAATTGAATAAAAAAAAGTTACACATCAAATGAATGAGGCTGATCTCAAATATCACATACAAATCAACGAACGTATCCTAGGGTTAGACATTCAAAATACTTATACTTTAAAAATAAAGCATTTCTGGTGGGGAGGGTCATTTCATTTCGGTTTGAGATATCCCGCAACTTGAAATAACCAAAATATCAAAAATGTCATGAAGTCACCAGGCACTGGAAAGTTCAAAGGTGTACAGTCACAAGCGGACATAGTCAACTGGCTAGATGTTAGACATTTTAACATGACTAGAAGTTAGACATTTTAACATGACTAGAAGTTAGACATTTTAACATGACTAGAAGTTAGACATTTTAACATGACTAGAAGTTAGACATTTTCACATGACTAGATATTGGCACAAAATAGGGTGCAGATTTTGTGTTCCAAGCGACGGATACTGCAAGAGAATTCGAAGGGCGTCCAAGAGCTTCCAGTGCAAATGAGAAAAGTTATCTATGATTATCAATACAAAGACACAAATAAATCAACACTTTCCCAACTGCATTGCGACCATAGTGCAGCCATTGAAACACTGGTATCTTTTTCCCCTGTTAACTAAAGGTTTCACTGACGTGCCCTTTCATTCAGGTAGCCTTTATACTACGCAACTAGGGGTGGGGATATGCCACTCTCCCTACGATATAGGAGGGATCATCTGTATTGGTGAGAGAGGAAGCGAATTACACCCAAGACGAATGGAAGTGTATACTACTCTTAAATGAATCCAGTTTGCAGTAAAGACTTATTCTACACTTTGCTTAATCTGGAGATTAGAGATATGCCATCATCTTAGGAATATCATGGAGAGGAATACTTTTGGATAAAGATCGTATCATGGCTTAAGTAGGAATATATCTGGATGTTCATACAGATCTGTTTGACTTTTCTGGTCTTGCCATGACTGCGCTGAGACACAAAAAGGTAGTCCTGGGGTTTTACGTGTGACTTTATGGGGTATAATAGGAGAAGAGAATTTCATTTTGAAAGACGATAATGCTCATCCTGACTTATCCAGGCTAGTTGATCAATATCTGGGCGTGAACACCATCAGTCGTATTAAATTGTCAGTTCGTTCTCCTTCAATACTACAGAGCAGGATTATCCAAGTTCTCAATGTTGGAGAATCGCATTGCACTTTATGAACCTATCCGATGGTCACTTTGTAGAAATTTTGCATTTGAATCACATACATATCTGCCTTTGCAATGATCAGTTTCTTGAAGCACACGCCTTCAACTAAGAATTTAACGAATAAGGTACAAAAACGTTAATTGATAACAATGAAGTGTTACAGTTTAATTTTACCTTTTTTGTGTACATATAATAATATATATATATTTACACATAGGTAGGTTGGGTTGTTTTACCTCTGAGCGTCACTTTTTGCACATAATGGGCTGAATGGCCATTTCACAAGGACCCGAAGGCTCAGAGATGTTTGGGGGAAGTGACCCACTGGACATCTGTTAAGTGACAGATGGTAGCCTCCCATCAAGGCCATCCAGAGTGTTTCTTTAACGTTCACAAGGTATGGCTCGCCAGAACACACATAAGACAGAGCAAATAATAAGCTACTTGTGTCGCGATTTTATAAGTTTTGCATACTTTCGGGGCGGGGGTTGCTCAGTCGGTAGCGCGCCAGGCTCGTAATCTGTAGTTCCCAGGTTCGAGTCCCAGCTGGGTCAGCGTTGAGATTTATCTCCGCAAGGTTCCCCGCCTTGCCCACGATCAGTAGCGGACACCGATGGGCTTGGAAAGGCCGCCGTCCGTCGGATGGGACGTTAAGCCGTGGCCCGTGTGCGGGATGGCCCGACGCTGGATGGCCTTGACGGGAGGCTACAGCTGTTTCAGTGGGTCCCCTCCCCCAACCTTCTCTGAGCCTTCGGGGTCCATGTGACCTGGCCATTTAGCCCATGGTGTGCAAAAAAGTGCCGCTCAGAGGTAAAACAACCCAACAACCTGCATACTTTCAGCTTCCTGTACTTTTTAATTGCATCGGCAAATCTACTACGTAATAGGCTTGATCATCCTCACATATAATATATATTTAATGGAAGAATATTCGCCGGCTATACTTTAATCACTCGAGGGCAGATACTGTTCGCAGAAATTAGTTGGATAGACATTCCGTAGTTCTTGGTTGGATTATTCTAGGGAAGGGGATTCTCAAATTGCGAGGCTTGAAGCATTCTAAGGAGAGTGCGAGAATATGAATTTTTGTTACTTTAATTATTAATTTAAATTGTTGTTAAAAAGGGGATCGAGGTAGGTTGATGATGAAATGTGGGGAGGGGTGAGGGATTCTCAAAAATGAAAAGAGGGCATAATGTCAAAAAGTTTGGGAATCGCTATTCTAAGGAGTGAATTGTAGATCCCTCCATTCAACATCAATGCCTTCGAAAAACTTAAAATTGTGTTCTATAGGAGCAGCTATCATTAGTATTCCCAGTACAGTCCCTCAAAAAAAAAATATCCAAACACTATGGTTGATTACAGAATTCAGAAAAAAATATCTGGCAACGATTTTTTTAGAAATTAGTGATCTGGCAACCTTCGTGCCACGTGACACGAAGAAGAAATTAGTGATCTGAAATCAGTGAATTTAGAAATTAGTGATCTGGCAACTTTCGTGTCACGTGACACGAAGGTTGCCAGATCACTAATTTCTAAAAATATCGTTGCCAGATATTTTTTCTGAATTCTGCAATCAACCATAGTGTTCGGATACTTTTTTGAGCGACTGTACTCCTTGAGTGATTTATTTAACAGCATGAGATATCACTGTGAGGAATATCAGGGGTGAATGCAACCACTATTGAGAGTCTATTCTTATTTCAATATTTCATTCGGTACGTAATTTTCGACTCTTGACGTCATCTAAGGGATTTTACGGTGTAAAAACGCTTTTATTTTATTAATATTCAAGATTCTATTTAAAAGGCATGATGAACGACATTCATAAGAAATTTTATGCATATTCTTTATTTATTGGCTGAGATATTAAGATAGTTTTCAGAGATGTGTTTTAATTCCGGAAGGATTCTATTTATGATAATAGTAACATTTGGGGAAAGCAGTCCTCCCGAACACAAAATTTCTTTCTGGCAACATCATAATAGAATGTAAGGAATCTAATGCATTGAAGCATTCTAAGGAGAGTGCGACTGAGAAATTAGATGCACGCCCTTCTTATCCAATTCTAAAACAATGTAATTAATAAGAAGGGCGTGCATTAAATAAAAAAGATTCTAAGGAGAGTGCGACTGAGAACACGATTGAACTGTACGTTTTTAATAGAAATAAACTCGATAAAGTTTATTCACGCAAAATAAAAATATTTTAAATGAAGTAAAAGGGCGCAAAATTGCTAAATTGACACTAATAAACACTAACAAGTAAAACAGCACTACTACACATGCAACGTAATATTTTATATGCTACAAAACACATGCTCACAAGAGAGTAACAATTTATTAACTTACAATTGCCTTCATCCACTCACAATATTGCTAACGTTGTGTTCGTATTGCCTCTTTGCTTCAATGGAAATGTTTCACGAAGACGAAACCTCCACCACCCCCTTCCCGAAACGAGGCACGCAAACTACTTAAGAATGCCTCGTCCATCCTTTCTTTGTCAGAGCCAATAACCCTAATTCAGAAATCCATAGAAAAACACGCCAAGGATTTTACTTGCAGTTTTGCGCAAAGTAAAACTGACATTCAAAACAATGCATGCAGTCACGCACAGCTAAAGCATTCTCAATATTACTCCCAAATACTTCTACATGAACATCAAAAGAAAGGGGGGGAGGTAGAAAGTGCCATTTATTATCTTATTATCCCCCTTGGATTCGGTGTATGTATATATATGTGTGTGTATGTGTGTATATATATATATACACACACATACACACACGTTTTAATCAATAGAAACCATAATAAATGAACTTTAAAAATCGAGCTTTTTCATCCTCCCTTCAGAACAAGATACATTGTTTTACATTTCTTTCCTCCCTCCCTCCTTCCACCGGAGAAAATCCCGCTGATGGTTATGTTCCCATGTAATATATGTTTCCCCTTAAAACACAGCAAACAGACGCAAACCAATGACGCAAACCGACCTTTATGCAGAGGCAATTGTTCTTTCTTCTTCTCCATGCACTAGTCTGCCGGATATTGCACCGAAGAAATACAGACTAGCTCGGACCCTTCGCCAGGCTTAAACTGCCACCGCCTCCCCTCTTCCCACTGCCCCTACCTACTTCGATCCTCCCTCTTTTTCTCTTCAAATGCTTAAAATGGCCGGTCATTTCCTCCCTACTGTTACCGCTGCTTTCGTCTCCGTAATGAAATGCCCGAGCTGCAGCCACACAAGGCAGCGGGAAGATGATGATGGATCGCCGGAGGATGGGGATGGTGGGAAGAGAAAAACAGAGAGGCAGGCCACAAAGGTCTTCGCAAAACATTGCAACCTGTTTAGTGGATGCCACCGGTATCTATTAAAGTTAAAAGCAGACTTCCGGAATTAGGAACGAATACGATTCGCGTTCTTTTAAGTGCTTGGGGGGGTTATGACGATTTCTTCGGAACAAGAAAAGATTCATTTAAAAGTGTGTGCTTTGGTTAAGAATTAAGTACTAGTAACAGATTTAACTGTTTCTTTGCGCTGAGTGCAAAAAGAATAGTATGTTTTATTACTAAAATATTGGTAACTATCGAAAGAAAGCAAACATTTTCTTGTTAATATGAAATAACAACTGCTAAACCCTCGAAAATAGGAACGGAATTGGCTCAGTCGATAGAGCACCAGCATTGTAATTTGGTGCATCCAGGTTCGATTCCCGTCGTACCTGTGTTGAGACACTGTCCGTTGCCATCCAAAGTATTGTATGGACTTTGATACTTCATACCAAACCTTCGTTGACAAAACTTGAACTGTTAAGAAGTTTTCAGAGGTTAAGAAATATTAATTATGACATATGAAAAATGAATTATTAATAAGAGGGCTGAAAGGGGGAAAGGAAGCAACAACTGGAAAGGATCTGAGTAACGGCCTCACTATTCATAGAAGGGTGAGAGTCTACCAATGTAATATTCCGTAAAGGAAATCGAGCCTCAGAAAAAAACACAACACAAATCAGAAGAAAATAAATTTCCATATAATAAATAGCATATAACAACTCCAATTCTAAAACAATGTAATTTATTGCAAAAGTATGGATAAAATCATTTGTATAAACTAAAGTCAAACAACAGCATTTCTATATCAGTATAGAAATAAATTTTCAAAAGAACTTGGTATCTTATTACTATTTTCACTCAAATCATAAAATAAGGCTTACATCAGTCAATGAGCAGTACAGTCATGTTTGTAAACAAATCTGTAACCTATCGATAATAACCTTACCAATTCTTGTAAGAAAACTAAACGTAACTATACACCAATTGATGAACTTGAAATCAACTCTATGTTCGACTAACATAAAATCTCCTCATTCACACTTTTAAGTGTCCTAAACATCCTTATTTTTCTTGTCAGTCCACTAGTAGAATCAATATTAATAACTTAATCTCCCGAGCACACACACCACTTCTTCTTTACACCATCTTATTGTGCACAAACTGAGACTAACTACGTTTCTTTTCACACTTCAACTCCTATTTATACAATTCTTTCTTCCCTATTTTTCAGTTAGGTTCTTTATTTGAAGTCTTTGGTGACGTAATTCTCACGCTGTAGTTCACGCGAGCATCAACGGTTCACATCACGGTTCATTGCACACGTTTATCTGTCGTAACAATATTTTTCAAGCAATAAAACCATTTTAACGTTAATCTTGGCTTATCAGTAAGACGTTTCATGGGAGGTTTCCATGTTAAATTGATATATATGTCGCAGGGAGATGAAAACAAGGATTTGATCAAATTCCTAAGTATATGATCAATTCACGGAAGATGTTAAAATAACAACTCTGTGGGGTGATTTCCCTGAAGAAAGTAAGTGATTTGATCAAATCCCTTAACTGTGTTAGTGAAAAGATGAAATAAACAAGTCAGGACTCGCACAGCTCTATGTTTCGCTTGTTACCACTCCCCTTTACCTCACCGCTCCCCTCTGGCGTCCGTGCCGGCCAGCGCCCAAACATTACGCGAGGAAGGTTGCGCGCATTTTTATTATTGTTTTCTATATTTCGAGTTTTATCAAGTACCTACCGTAGAAAAATGAGTTCAGATATAGAAAAAAAATCAAACTCTGACCGAATTTGTATCTGAAGAACAGTTTAATGAAACTATCAGGACGTTTTTGAACAAGCGGCATGAAAAAGAAAAACCTTTGTGGACTCGCGAAAGGATAGAAGAAGCTGTCACAATCATTGAACAATTTAAATTAGCACCACTACTTAAACATTTTTCCCAGAAAGGTAAAAAAAGGACCCTTTCTAGTGTCCAAAGTAGTGTCACTTGAGCTAAAGATTCATACTCAAGAGATTCACCACTTGACGGATTCGTTCTCACTTGGCCTCCGCTCATTCGGGGCGTTTCATTATAATTCGGACCACGGAGTCACGTGACCCGAAGATTCATACTCAAGAGATTCATCACTTTACAGATTCGTTCTCACTTGGCCTTCGCTCATGAAGGGCGTTTTGAATAATTCGGCAGGCGGTGTATTGTAGATCGAGATACATTAAGAATACCTTAAAAAGGCGATTCGGAAAGGAGATAATAAGAGGTGAACAGGGCGATTCGGAAAAAACGAAAAAAGTACAATGTACCGGCTTTGGGTTGGGTTGTTTTACCTCTGAGCGGCACTTTTTTGCACACCATGGGCTAAATGGTCAGGTCACATGGACCCCGAAGGCTCAGAGAAGGTTGGTGAAGGGGACCCACTGGAACAGCTGTTGGGAGACAGATGGTAGCCTCCCGTCAAGGCCATCCAGCGTGTTCTTTAACGTGCACAAGGTATGGCTCCCCGCACACGGGGCCACGGCTTAACGTCCCATCCGACGGCCCACTGGTGTCCCCTACTGACCGTGGGCAGGGCGGGGAATTTTGCGGAGATAAATCTCAACGCTGACCCAGCTGGGACTCGAACCTGGGAAGTACAGATTACGAGTCCGGCGCGCTACCGACTGAGCCACCCCCGCCCCCAATGTACCGACTATTACAATTCCGTAATAGCCGAAATAATTTGTGTTTCAATGACTCTTGTTGTATTAACTATTCTACATTTAATAATGCATGGTTTACTAAATAAATACTTTTAATATCTAAACAATATTATTTCATCTTTTCACTAAAACAGTTAAGGGATTTGATCAAATCACTTACTTTCTTCAGGGAAATCACCCCACAGAGTTGTTATTTTAACATCTTCCGTGAATTGATCATATAAATTAGGGATTTGATCAAATCACTATTTTTATCATCTCCCTGCGACATATATATACGACGAAGTATTAGGTAGGTGTTCCTAATAATTTGACAGGCAAAATAGTGGATGAATAGTACGCGGGCGGTCAAATAAGAAGGGCGTGCAGCACATTGTATTTATTAGGCTATTAAGGTCACAGTTGGATTGTTTTACCTCTGAGCGGCCTTTTTTGCACACAATGGGCTAAATGGCCAGGCCACAAGGACGCCGAGGACTCATAGAAGGTTGAAGAGGACCCACTGTACAGCTGTTAGGAGACGTGGAAGCCTCCCGTCAAGGTCATCGAGTACGTTCGTTAACGTCCACAGGGCATGGCTTAACGTCCATTCGACGGACGGCGGCATTTCCCAGTCCATCGTTGTCTACTGACCGAGGGCAGGGCGGAAAGTTTTGCGGAGATAAATCTCGATGCTGGCCCAGGCGGACTCGAACCTGGGAACTATAGATTACGAGCCTGGTGCGCTACCGATTGCGCTACCCCGCCCTCTAAAGTCATAGTTGGGTTGGGTTGTTTTACCTCTGAGCGGCACTTTTTTGCACACCATGGGCTAAATGGCCAGGTCACATGGACCCCGAAGGCTCAGAGAAGGTTGGGGGAGGAGACCCCCTGGAACAGCTGTTGGGAGACAGATGGTAGCCTCCCGTCAAGGCCATCCAGCGTGTTCTTTAACGTGCACAAGGTATGACTCTCCCGCACACGGAGCCACTGCTTAACGACCCATACGACGGACGGTGGCCTTTCCAAGCCCATCGGTGCCCCCTACTGACCGTGGGCAGGGCGGAGAATTTTGCGGAGATAAATCTCAACGCTGAACTAGCTGGGACTCGAACCTGGGAACTACAGATTATGAGCCTGGCGCGCTACCGACTGAGCCACCCGCCCTCTAAAATAGTAAAAGCAGATAAATTTTATAGTAAAAATTGTCAAATTGCCATATTAAAGGCAGCTAAATCGTCATTGTAAGAATGGCCAAATTGCCATGAAAGTGCGATCAAATATCTATAGCAATGATGGCCAAATTGTCATAATAAGACCAAATTTTAATAGCAAGGGCGAAAAATTGCGCTAGTAAGGCCAGCCAAATTATCATTTAATAAAGGCGGCCAAATTTTCTTAGTAAGGAAGGAACAATTGCTATAGTAAGGAAGGGAAGATTGTCATAGCAAGGACAGAATGTCGCAGTAAAGACCAGATTGTCAAGTAAGTGTGGCAAAATTACCATAATAAGGGTGAAAAAGTTGTCACTGTAAAGCTGGCCAAACGTTTTTTTTTTTTCAGGAGTGGATCTGTTTTTTTTCAGGAGTGGATCTGTTTTTTTTAACAGATATATTTAAGGTTTGCCGTCATTTTAAATGTTCAATGATTTCACTTGGCGCATTTTAAACAACAGCTGTAAAGGTCAGGGCAAATACCACCGAGAAAGAATCATCGACCTTTCAAGTGATCTGCATATGTGAAGATCTGCCCGTAGCAATTCAATATAACTCTTTTGCAAAAGTTTCTTCAGAATTAACCTGTTCAAGTTCTAGAAAAGGATGTGCATAGCAAGATATTTTCTCCTATTATGAAGCAGAAAGGAAAATTGTTAACTTTTAACATTTCAAGACTTGTTTATGTTAACTAATCATCGACGTTTTAACTTTACACTTTCTAGTCAGCCATTTCCTTTCTATTCATCTTTTTGTAAAAGAATTCCTCCTGAGAACGTGCTTTGAGATATATTTCGCAGTTCACGCTTAAGTATGTCATTTGCAATTCCTGTTAAAGAAGTTTTTTGCGAAAACCCAGGCAAGTTCTCTCGAAGTTTGGTAAAGAAAGAATTCGGCCTTTTCAAGCTGTTAAATATTAAAGGATTTTTTTTCCTTTAGACATCAGAACTCTGGCAAAGCCAAAAGAAATCAACTCCCAGACAGACGACAATGCAGGAAATAGCAGCTCACGTGGCATCGATCGCGTGTGCATCGATCAGGATCTGTGACGTTTTGGCTTAGCTTCCGGTTCTTCAAATTGGAGCAGGTGTCATCGGCCAAAACAGAAGCGAACTGTAAAGCATTTTTTTAGAGGTTGGAGAGGGATACAGATGTTAAGATTAGGATTTTTTTAATTGTAAGTTTTATATTGTTTTAATTTTATATATATATATATAATTTTAGATATAAAAGTTTAATATAAGAACCGTGAATATGCATAAATGCATAGATGTTGACAAACTTCGATTAGATTTCGCCAAACTAATGATTCTGTTCTCATTGGTAATATTAAAATTCGCATTCGAAAGGGAATCCGTCCATTTATTTCAGGATGGGGGTGGATCTCAAAGATCGAATGTTTTAAAAGAGGTTTCACTCCTGGGTCGACAAATATTTCTAAGCGTAGTCTATCTCAGTTGGGTTGTTTTACCTCTGAACGGAACTTTTTTGCACACCATGGGCTTAATGGCCAGGTCATATGGACCCCGAAGGCTCAGAGAAGGTTGGGGGATGGGACCCACTGGAACAGCTACTGGGAGACAGATGGTAGCCTCCCGTCAAGGCCATCCAGCGTGTTCTTTAACGTGCATAGAGTATGGCTCTCCCGCACACGGGGCCACGGCTTAACGGACGGGGCCTTTCCAAGCCCATCGGTGTCCCCTACTGACCGTGGGCAGGGATGGGAATTTTGTGGAGATAAATCTCAACGCTGACCCAGCCGGGACTCGAACCTGGAAACTAGATTACGAGCCTGGCGCGCTACCGACTGAGCCACCCCCGCCCCGTCCATCTCAGTGATCCGTCGAGTGTTTCAAGGGGATCCATCCCAGGGATCGAGTGTTTCCGGGGGGAGAGGTTCACTCTAATGATTGAGCATTTCAGGTAGGGAGGGCGTCCAGTGATCGAGTGTTTTACGTAGATTCAATTAAAGTGAACAAGTGTTTCAGGGAGGGAGGGGGGCATCCCAGTGACCAAACGTTTAAGGCATTCCATCCCAGTGCTTTAATGTTTTAAGGAGGACCCATTCCAGTGAATGAATGCTAGTGAGAAGGGTGGGGATCATTCAACTGAACGAATACTAGTAAGAGCGGAAGGGTCATTCCAGTGATTGATGATTCAATTGGGGCTTAATCCAACTGTGTAATTATGTTGTTTGTTGTGTCACGTATCCCAAAAATATTTTCCGTAAACTATGGAGGAGGAAACAGACACATGGAACGTGCGTAAACGCCATATAGAAGAATTCGACTAAAGACCCTAAAACTTGGATCATTACATTGGATGCATATCAACATCAGAGAACCATAATAATCCGTTACATTGTCATCTCCAGGAGGTCGAGAACGTCGCCATCAGTAACCGTCTGCATAACGTCGAATTCCATTCTTGCCACCCATTCAAAGCTCCAGCATTCTGATGAGGCAGCAACATTGCTCGGTTAAAATAAACTGTTGATCATGTCACTTGGGTTCCTGATCAATGATCATCAGTATTGTTTATTGATTAATCCAATTTCTGCCTGATAGTATTTTAGGCGTACATATATATTGAGAGCATCAGGCCATCAAATCTGTCTGTACCATGGTCAAGGAAGTTCATCCATACGATGTAGAATCGTTATGATGTCGGGAGAAGCATCACGGCGGGTCTTTATACCTGAATGGATTTCGGTTTCACCACAAATAATTTGAATGGTGCCACCTATATAGGGACCAAACTCTTCTTTCTGTGATTTTTGAGGGAGCAATTGTTTTTGGGTGGCCCTTTATCCAGGTTAATGCAAACCCCCACATCACCCAGCTGACACAAGATGACTTGAAGGAGAATGGTACACATACATATCCTGATCTAGACAGTCACCGAATCTGAATCTCAAAGAACGTACGTCGGATATGGTGCAACGATACTTGTTACTGCCCACCCAAGTCACTTGGACCATTCTGCTGTTGGATGCAGCCTTTTAAAAGACCTTGTCATATCTGTCCAAGCTCCTCGTTGCAAGAATTCCTAACAGGTATGCAGTGGCAGTCAGATATTGTATATTACACACGACCTACTAAGGAAAGCCCTTTATTCCCAGGTTTGCACTTTCACTGCCTCGTTTTTATAGGACAATATTTGGTACTGCGACAGACTAGTAAACTGATGTTACCAGATTTCGGTTTCCCCCGTTAATCCTCTCTCTTACCTTGACAAGAAAACGAACAATAATATGCTTAAAAATGCAGGCTTCTCGAGCCATGGCCTCGTATGCAGGAAAGCCATAGCCTGCGCCAGCTAAACAACATCATCCAGAAAATTCATCTATCTCCTAACATAATGTTCAGTGGAGCTTCATTCCCTATGCAGCTCTAAGCCTTTGGGGTCCTAGTGTTTGGCCACTTAACCCATTATGTGCACAGAAGTGCTGCTCAGAGGTAAAACAGCCCAACAACCTCCTTCATATTCTCTACAAGAGCTAAAAAAATTTCAACATCTCTGAAAAACATTTCCTCATTGCAAACGCCCCGCCTTTTAAGAATGAAGTGGGGCGGGGGAAATGCTTTTGTATAGTTTAATCGGCACAGTTTGTCGAACACGCGACAGACTGTTCGCACAGGTCACGGAAATGAATAACGAAATGCCGTGTTCATTTTACATAAACGCCAGCTTCCCTTCTGCATAATGAACAGAATGGTTCGTTCTTTTGGCAGCTGGCTGGTGTGCTTTTCTGTTGAAGGCCACTGCTCCGGAAGCTCCGACCTCTACAAAAACCCGGATCACATTCAGGAAGAAGCAGAGAACTTAAAAGAGCTGATTTCCCATAGGAACGTCACGGATTGGACCTGAGGACGTGAGATGAATTCCGACTAGATGTCCTACCTCGAAGGATTTATGATCACACTTGAGAAGCTTTAACTCCCTTTTGTAGATGGAGCACCAGCACAACTGCATGGAAAAACTTTAAAAAAATACGAGAGAAAATGCATAAAGAGACTGAAGGTTATGCATGAATTAATCAGCGACTAACATAGAACTCGGCAGATTTTGAATTTTGGGGCTTTGAGACGAATATTTTCCTTTTTTAAGCAGTGGACAGGGTGACTAGGTTGCAGAGATTCCAAGAATCAGGATAAAGTAGAGCAATAAGGCACGTTATGTTGAGAGAGGGCAGAAAATGGAGCTCTCCCTCAAGGGCATTCAGCAGCTCATTTATCATTTACAGAGAGCACGAGATCATTTACTAGTTTATTTATCATTCCCATAATGCATTTTAGCACACAATGAATAAAACCCAGTATGGACCACATCATGCTGTATTGTTCAGATACACTATCATGCGTACCACATCAAGGGGTCTGCGCAAAAGAGAATGTTTACTGCACTCCTTCCAATGATTGGGAGGGAGGAGGGCGGGTTGTAACCCAGTGGGCAAAATACGTGTACTGGTCAGAATATTGGAAACATCCCAATGTTAGATCAAAAGAGAGACAAATTCGAAGATCGGTAAGTTTTATTTTTAATAAAAAATACATGATTGACGAAAAATTACAGTTCTCATTCAAATTTATCTACATCTCGATTTCCAGAATATTCATTCGGAGTTTAATTACGGAAACGAATATTTAACAGCAACAATATCAAGCATGTTTCTTGAAGTTATGAATAATAATAAAGTAAGAAACTTATGCTAAGCTTTTAAATTAACGAATATAAAAAGTATTTACACAAACTTCTAAATTATACACTTATTTCATTAGGTGATTTGAAATAGCATTACTTCAATTTTAATGAACTTCTGAAGCAAATTCATATGGGTTGTTATACCCCTGACTGCCACTTTTTTGCACACAATGGGATAAATGGCTAGAAATCAAGAACCTCAAAGGTCAGAGAAGGTGGAGAAGGGGTTTACCGGAAATAAATCGCAATGCTGAAACAGTTAGGACTCAAATTTGGAAATTGCAGATTACGAGCCTGGTGCGCTACTGACTAAGCCAACTCCCCTACCCGTAAATTCTTACTTTGCATTGCTGTTATTAAATATTCGACTTCGGAATTCTTTAAATACCTAACGAATGCTGTTGAAAAACGTGATATGGATAGATCTGTAGATCAACAGGATTAACAGCTGCACGGACATTTCAGCCCTGTGTGTACAATAGTGTTCACTGGACAAGCAACATTTAAGAGGATTTCTTGCTCAGAGAACATATGTTGATGAAGAATAGTGGTATCCAACCTATGTCCGGCGAATAATTTTGATAAGGCCAGCGCGGAAAGTGAACTAAAACAGCATTTTAAATTTTGTTAATTATTTCAAGAACCGTGTACATTCGAAGCTAAAATAACTGGAAATAAATGAATTTAAAAGACTATGGTGCTCGTTGCGGCGAATGGGTGAGAGTGTTGAAGTTGCGAAGTCACGCGTTGGTGTCGTGAATTCGGTTTCTTTTATCTGTGTTTTGGTATCAAATATGCGCATGCCCGACCAGACCACCTTAATATTGAAAAGCAGTGATCCTTTTCAGGTTGTAAATTTTCTAAAGTAAGCATTTAAAAGCAAAAGTAAGGTTTTTTTTTAGCAAAACCGAAGTCATATTTTTATAATTTTAATAAAATCGTTAAAAAAATCATTGACATAGATTTGTTACACATAAAAGTTTTGGGAATTTGCATTTTTTTACATAAAGTCTGAAAATAAAAAACGGTAACATGAAAACAGAGACTTTCTTTTACATGTAACAAAATTCGAAAAATGTAACAGTAATTTTTCTCGAATCACTCAGTGCGGGCGACGAAAGAAATCTAACTTTGAATATGGCCCCTGTACAGAAAAAGGTTGGATACCACCATACTTTCCTAAAACTGTGGATTTTACATTTCCACAGGTTTCTTGCCCATAGACAATTTTGAGATAATGCATGACGTTTCCCCAACAGCGACCCCTACCTTTTCTCAGCAGTTGTAACAATACAGATCTTATTGTGATCAGTTGTGCTGGATGAACAGTGGCGGATTCTTGTATACAGTGAACGCTGTGGTTGTGCAAAAGGGTATTTTCTGAACAGTAGGATTTACTATTAAACAGCACGACATAGATCTAATTATGGATCTTTGGTTTCACTGTTGCTTAATGGGAGTCATGCACACGATTGTTGGTGCACAGAAGAACGTTTCCTGAACTATGGAATTCATTAACTTTTTCACAATGGGTTTTAGGCAATACTTGGGTTACAGGTTATGGCATTGTGGGTGTGCTTAATGAACAGCATTTCATTGAGAGTGAATTTTTTGTTTATCTACAAGACAGTTTATTCCTCTAAAACGCACTTTTTTTTTCATCGAAAAATAGGTTTTGGAAAAAATAAAAACAAAACAAGCGGAAGAAAAAAATTTCTTTTAATTCAAGACAGTTATTGCATATTTTTATGAAAAGATTAATGCTTTCTGGCTAATAAATAATAATAATATGCGAACCTAAATTAGAAATAAAATTTTCATTTTTTTTATATTTTATTTAAGCCGCTTTAGATTTTCAAAACTACATCTATCGCATATATTTTTGTTAGCAAAACTTAAGAGAGTAAAATTTGCTTTCTTCCAATTTTTATTAATCTATCGTAAATTATTATTACTTAAATTTACCTAACTTTTCAATACAGATATGATATGGATCAATTCACATGAACACACATTTTCAGGGAGTACGTGAAGCATAAAAGATTGAGAACCACTGATCTAGAAGCAGTGGTTCTGAACCTTTTATGCCTCACGTACCCCCTGGAAATGCATATGTAACTGGCATAACCCATGTATAGATATATAAAACTATAGTTATAGTATATCAATGGAAATAAAACTATGTTACTAGATCTAGCGATTTTTGAACTCTCACGGCGTACCCTAAAAAATTTTACCGGTACCCCACGTTCAGAACCCTAGAGGTAACTTTTGGAAATCTTCCCCTGAATGCATTGCCTTCTTGAGTTATTTATTAATACTGTTACGACAGATGAACGAGCAACAGTGACTTCATGACTTAACGTGACTTGAACACTCGTGTGTGCTTCTACGTGAGATTCAATTTAGCCAACGAATTGGAACTTAGAACGATTCGGAAGAATGAAAAAAGATAGCAGTGTAGTGTGTTAAAGTTGTGAGATCTGAAAGGACGTTCAGATAGTATGAGTCAGTGCGCGTTAAGTGAAAATAATTAGTATATTTATTAGTGTGAGCGCGGGTGTTTGTTTTCTGTTGTTAGTAATAAAAGTTTAGTGAACTAGCACAGGACGAGAGTTTGTTTACGTCTGAAGGTATTCAAGTGACATGGTAAACAAAGTGAAGAGGTAGTATTTTAGTAGAACAGACAGAGCTGATATTTTATACTCTGTACAAAAAGGTTAATGACTTATGTATGATAGTAGTTAATTTGTTTATAAGATACTTCATCCATATTTTTGTAACAATTTGCACTGTATTGTAATTGATTCTAAAATATAGTTATTAATACTCACGCTCAGTGCCTATCCATTTTAAAATTCGTAACAATAGTTTAATTTAGGCATACTTAAATATCAAAGCGTGCTATAGCTCCGTTGTGAGAATTGTAAATATTGCATTTGCAGACACATTATGCTGAACAGAAAGTGCTCACAGTTTGTTCCTCACCGAGTTGAAAATATTAAGATTAATGGCACAGTGTTAAGGCTTGCAAACAGAATAATGCAATTGGTATTAAAGCTGTAAACTTTAGCATCATATTAGGTAGAAAGCGAAACTGTTTGTGAAGTGCTATTTATTCAGAGAGTAATTATTAAGTCATTCCATTGCTACTATAACCTGCACAGTTCTCTTCTGAAACAGATTCTAACAGAATTTCATTTCGCACTCACGAAATGCAAATAATTTGTAATCTTCATTCCGCCTTTCGTATTGGCTGGTGAAAGAATCAATAAACGCAATCATTTGCCATTTTGTACACATTGTATGGTTTGTTTAGAAAGAATCGTTGAAAACTATTAAGACTCGGATGTAGAATTGTAGGGAGGGGGAGGGCGAAACGGATTAGAAAGACATTCAGCTACATTTTTTCTGAATGGCGCAATAAGCCCTGTTTTAAGAGCATTTCTTATAAAAAAAACTTGCACGAAATATATAAGCATGCAAACAGTCCCCAACTAACACGATTTGTAAAGTAGATCTGGTTTTCGACTAACACGATTTATTCCCTAGTTCTCTATGATCGTTTATAATATTGTATTTACCATGCGAAAGATACCGTGAATGTTTCCTTTGTCTCACCTATCTGATCTATAATTGTCCTTAATTTCTTCACTTCCAAAACGATTTTTCACGTTTGCCTCCACAAATTAGCATATTTAAACAGCTATAACTAATATAATTGTAATCATGGGCGTCCGCAGAGGGGGCATACGGGGCACTTGCCCCCCCCCCCCCCCGGGATCGAGTAAAAAAATCCACAAATTATAATCGTAACAATTTAAACGTAATTAATTTATATACATTTTGTATGTGACGTATGTTTTGTATGCGACGTTTGTATGTGACGTTTTTGTATGCAATACTGTATTCTATAATCTAAAAATCCCTAAAAAATGTAAAAAAAATTAGTAATTAAATAAAAATTTATTGATGTAATTATTTGTCTCCAATCTTTGCCCCCCCCCCCCACCTGGAAAATTTTCTGTGGACGCCCATGATTGTAATACTAATATATTTGTAAGGAATAAAGATCACTTTAATTGTCTGTGACTGATGACACTGTATGCATATACAAATTCACCCTGATTGGTTAAAGATTGTAACTTGCCAAGTGTCAATGTAAAATGCAATGGCAGTAAGTTAAAGACCTCAATTTCTCTCTCTATGTAATACGTATCACAGCTCTATGTATATGTTACCGCTAAAGCTCGAAAGCCGTTAATGTGCACATTACCTAGCTAATCTGCAGATTAACTGATTTTCTCCGTTAACGTGCGGAATCAAGAGTTTTCCGCATTTTACCTAGGTAATGTGCACATTAACGGCTTCCGTATCGTTAAAGTTCAAAAGTTTGTTTCTCTCATAGTGGTGAATCTCTTGAATATGAATCTTCGTGTCACGTGATTCACTCGTCCGCATTATAAAAACGCCCCGGATGAGCGGAGGCCAAGTGAGAACGAATCGGTAAATTGATTCATTCTTGATAACGAATCACTAAAATGATTCGTTCTCACTTGGCCTGCTCATTTTGGGGCGTTTTTTATAATTCGGACGACTGATTCATGTTGACAGAGGGATGACCCTGGTTTCAACTCTACTCTCGGACACTAGATAAATAACATTATGTTAATTTAAGCGTACAGAAACGTTCCTGTTGTTCCAGAAAAGATCTTATTTTCACTTTAACGAGTGCCTAGTAGGTAACGTGCAGATTATCCAGGTAATTTGCAGATTACCTAGGTAATTTGAGAAATGAAACAATTTTCCGCACGTTAACGGATCACCCTAGTTAATCTGCACAATACCTAGATAATCTGTAGAATAACTGATTTCTGCACTTTAGCGGTAACATATACATACCCAGAATATTTAAATGCGGGACGGGCATTTGCCTATATTGGGGGAGACTAGTCTCTGATTTACGTCTACTGCCTTAAAAATATGTAATATTTAAATCCACAAGGAGTTATTATTCCCCTATAAACTCCATCTCCTCCTTATGAGTACGTCCTTATGGTTATCCATGTCGAGAAAGAAAATAATTGGCTCGCTGATGTGTGAAAATTACGAGAAACAAAACTAAATTTGTCTTCTCAAATAAAATATGAGAAACAAAAGCGGGAAAATGTGAAACGTATGTAGATAAATGCAAATATATGCTGTTTTGACGTTCACCGCGTTGTTTTTTTCTCTTTACCTCTGGGCCGTGAAAATACCCGATGTTCGAAAAATGAAAAAATCTGGGAAGCTTAAAAATGTAAATGAATAGCCCTACTCTATTTTTTTTTCAGCAAATTTGTTTAGTATTTGAAGAGATCTGAAAGCTAAACAAAAATTGTCACACCTTTTTTCCATCAAAATTGAAGAAATTTTAAAGAAAAATTAAACAAACTTCAACCTTAATAAAAACAAGTATATTAAATATAATACGATACCCAAATATCAGTTCGTTTTGTTTTTCCCACATTTTAATTTGAAACGTAATTAATTGCTTAATGCTCAATTAATTACTCAGTTATACTCTTGTTGGTATTACTGAGCGCTTCATAAAAATTCAGAATTTAATCGCACTTCAGCCGCCCGTGGAGAGTTCGAAGGTTTGCCAAGAAACTGTTGAAGGGAGGAAGAAGTAATTCATCCCCCCATACACACACACAAATGATGTATCCGCTTTTCCTTCATGATTTATTTAAATGCAGCGACGGTTTGCCAAGTATTAGCAGCTAAAATAAATGTTCTGTGAGCTTAAAAATATTAGCAGCTAAAATAAATGTTCTGTGAGCTTAAAAATATTAGCAGAACAACGTTGTCGTGTAACACTTGTACAGAAAAAATATTAAACTCCAACGATTCAATTCAACATTCCAGATGATCTTTACGCATCAGATAAAGTATAAATTTTGCTCGCTGATTAATTGCAAGTAACGCTGATGACCGGTATTTCAAAATTGCTAAACGAAATCTAGCTTTACAGTCGTGTGTTTTATGTACAGAGAGAAATCAAGGGTACCCTTCATTCTAGAGTAGGGGTTCTCAACATGGGGTACGCGGTAAAATTTTTTGGGGTACACCGTGAGAGCTCAAAAGTCGCAAAGTATGTTATTTACATAAATATGATTTATTTTATTCCTATTGTTATATTATAACTATAGTTTTGTCTATCTATACAAGGGGTACGCCAGTTACATACATATTTCCAGGGGTACGTGAAGCATAAAAGGTTGAGAGCCATTGTTCTAGAGCAGTGGTTCACTTTTATGCTTCACGTACCCCTGGAAATGTGTATGTAATTGGCGTACCCCTTGTATTTATAGATAAAACTATAGTTATAATATAACAATGGTTATTTTTACTTTGTTACTAGATCTAGCGACTTTTGAGCTCTCATGGCGTACCGCAAAAAATTTTACCGCATACCCCACGTTGAGAACCCCTATTCTAGAGGGCACTGTATGTTCAGTTGTCGGTCTTTCGCTGAGTATTACGTCGATCAGTACAAATTTCTTGAAAGTCTTTATGTAGAACTTTGAGATAAAGCCGAAAATGCTTACCAGTTTTCGCGTTTTAAACGTATTAAAAATTGTATATTTTCGTTTTCTTGTGAAAAGTCATCCTGTGATTGGAATTTATTTTACTATTATTAGAAAATCTATTGTAACACAGTACAAGCGAATCTCAACTTGGGAACATTAGGGTACTTATGATGATTTTACATGCTAAAAAATTATGACTCGCTATGAAATTATTAAACACAGCTATCGCACTTATGAATATCTTAACCTAGATTTATTGGCAAGCTATTAAAATACAGATGAAGCCTCACTTTAAAGCCATCCAGAGTGTTCATTAACCTGTATAAGGTATGGCTGTTTCCTACCCAAGGCGATCTGTAATTTGGCCATTTAGCCCATTGTGTGCAAAAAATGTGGCATTCAGAGGTTAAACAGTCAAACCTACACAAGGGTTTGAGTAATTTGGGGTTTTCTGGCGTAACGGCTAAGACCTACCCAAGAGACCAGGGCTTAACATCCCATTCAACGAACGGCAACCTTTTCCAAGCCCATCACCGAAATGCAATTCTTCAGGAGAGGCAGGTTCCTATATCTGCCACTGTGCATATGTTATTAGAATAAAGACATATTCTCCCTCAGGGAGCTTCAAATATGTCTCGGTTGAAAATGTCATTGGGGGATAAGTTCTATCTGTCTTTAATCACTTCGCACTGACATGGAAATTCTCTAATATTTTGTTATGGCAGTGGCCGAGTGGTTAGCGATCTTAGTTACCGATCAAAGGGACCTTGGAGGCATTGTTGTCTTTCTGCTGAAGTCCCACCATCCTCACAGACCTACTATGGCGTATAAACTCACAGGCTCCTGTCAGACCTCTGTGGCAAGCAGATGATTGAGGGGGTATTTTTTAGCGCATAATACAGTATAGTGATAGCCATTTTCAACACTAAACTTTCATCACATAAACAGATTCTCATCATACAGATCTGCATCTTTCTATACCTTTAACATATTCAGATATTGCTACCTTTAAAGATTATAGAAGAAAAACTACAACCTGTATTCCCTAAGACTCCATGTCAGATTCCAGTTTTGAAACTTTGTCTAATATTCGCCTTTCTGAGTTACGGCAAAAATTCTTTCATTTTTGTTTTCCAGTTTCTCCTACAGTAGACTCCCTCTTATCCGGCCCTTTACGGGATCGGACATCTGGCCGAATGAACGAAAGGCCGGTTAATCCGAATATTGTATCAGAAAATAAATAAAAACGGCAAATGACAAAAATGCTAACTGTACTGTATTTTAATTAATAATCTGTTGTACAATATTAAAAATTTACTCACACTCACTTGAAAAAGTCCGTGATTTTCTTTTGTTTCTTTGAACTTAACACTTTTTTTACCTGCAAAGTTTTGCCATTTTTTAATAAACATCACATTAATCGCAGATGAGGCCTGTTGTTGTTCAATGTATCTTACTACAACATCAAACGCTTCTTTTCCTTCAATATGGCTACCTTTCCCTTCTTCCTCTTCTTCATTCTCCGCTTCTTCTCCGTTCCCTTCTTCGCAGACTGCATTAATAATTCCGTCATCATTCAGTGTTTCATTTTCCAACTGTTCATCACCTTTTAACCATTTTTCAATGTCATCTTCTTCAAATGTGTCGCATTCAGGCAGCAGTTTAAAGTCATTAAGCAGCGAAATATTGTCATTATCCGTCATATCTTCGGCAGGCACAGGCTCATTCGATACTTTCGTGTTGCCGTCTTTGGTACTTTCTAAGCAGTTTTCAACTTCGGGCCAAAGTTTTCTCCATGACTTCACAAACATTGTACGAGGCATTTCTTCAAAAGCTCTTGCCAACATGTAGATCACATCCTTGATATTTATTGTTTTCAAAGCATTTAAAAGTCCTATTCCATCGCTTTCGGTTCGCTATAGAATTTCTGAAAGAAGCTTTCTCCTGTATCGCCTTTTTAAACTTACAAGCACGCCTTGATCCATTGGTTGCACTAAAGATGTTATATTAGGTGGCAAAAACATGGCTTTTATGTTGTCAGAAATGAGTTCGCTTGGGTGTGTTGGGGCATTGTCGAGAATGAGTAGGGCCTTTACAGGCATTTTAAAGACTTGTCAAGTGGTTTTTGATTTTTGAAATTCTGTAAAGAACCACTCTTTAAACAAATACGAGTCTATCCAAGCAGACTTTTAAGCTTTATAATAAACTGGCAGAGCAGCTAAATTTAAATGCTTGAATGCTCGGGTTTTGCTGATTTCCTCCCAATTACAAAAGAGGAAGTTTGTGCATACCTGCAGCATTTGTACACTCAGTCACAGCGATTTTTTCGTTATTTGTTTTAAATCCTGATGCTGAGGTTTCTTGCGCTGTCACAAACGTTTTCGTTGGAAGAAGTTTAAAATTTAACATTGTAAATTTGTTCTGCGCATAGGCCTTATTTTTTAATAAGCACTAATAGTTTTTCTGAAAATTCCTTTCCTGCTAAAGAATCAGCTGACAATTTCTCCACAAACACCAAGGTAATGAATACTATGCAGTTTTTTCCAGCGAGAAAGCCATCCCTCGCTTGCTGAAAAAACTCCCCCGTTATCGATTTTAGAATGAAGGATTGATGCTTTTTCTTTCAAGATTGGCCCACTAAAAAGTGTTCCTTTTCGACGCTCTTGCATGAACCATAACCAAAATGTATCATCGACAATTTCATTTTTCGGATTTTTAAGAGTGTACCGAGAAGACTTCCAATCCCTATCGTAGACAACACAAACTCCTGTATATGCACAGTACACTGTAATATTCACAAAGAGGAACTGAAGCAAATATGTACAGTCGCTCAAAAAAGTATCCGAACACTAGGGTTGACTACAGAATTCAGAAAAAATATCTGGCAACGATTTTTTCAGAAATTAGTGATCTGGCAACCTTCGTGTCACGTGACACGAAGATCACTAATTTCTGAAAAAATCGTTGCCAGATATTTTTTCTGAATTCTGTAGTCAACCCTAGTGTTCGGATACTTTTTTGAGCGACTGTACATACTGTACTATAAACAAAACAAGCGGCGACTTGCTTCCGCTTCTTCGAAAGTATCGGTTAAAGCGGAGGCCGGTTGAGCCGAGACAGACAAAAGAGAATCTACTGGGTTGGGTTGTTTTAGCTCTGAGCGGCACTTTTTTGCATACCATGGGCTAAATGGCCAGGTCACATGGACCCCGAAGGCTCAGAGAAGGTTGGGGGTGGGGACCCACTGGAACAGCTGTTGGGAGACAGATGGTAGCCTCCCGTCAAGGCCATCCAGCGTGTTCTTTAACGTGCACAAGGTATGGCTCCCCGCACACGGGGCCACGGCTTAACGTCCCATCCGACGGCCCATTGGTGTCCCCTACTGACCGTGGGCAGGGCGGGGAATTTTGCGGAGATAAATCTCAACGCTGACCCAGCTGGGACTCGAACCTGGAAACTACAGATTACGAGCCTAGCGCGCTACCGACTGAGCCACCCCGGCCCCAAGAGAATCTACTGTATTTCTTTTATTCTTATAATAGCATAAGTACTCGCTCTCAGAGAGGCCATATTTTAAAATCTCCAAATTCACACCTAATACGTACTTTAGATAACTTCCGACAAAATTTTCTTTTATTCCCGAAGAGAAAAACTCGATAAAGGAAGAACGAGTTGTGAAAAAACTGAAGCAGGATTGCCATTAAAGAAGAAATGAAAATTATCATTTCTTTTACTTTTTGGCTGTTGATCTTTATCAAAAGGTAAAGGGGGGGTGGGGTGGGAAGAGTATTTCTAAAATGAAATATAAAAAGAAAAATCAGGATAACGGATTTTTTTTCCGTCGTTTTCTATTTCCTTCAAAAAGATATTTTCATTGATTCAGTTCTCAAATGAACAAAAAAAAATATTTTCAAACTATCAGTCATTCCAGCTCAAAGGGGGGCGGGGGTGGCGCAGTCGGTAGCGTGCCAGGCTCGTAATCTGTAGTTCCCAGGTTCGAGTCCCAGTTGGGTCAGCGTTGAGATTTATCTCCGCAAAATTCCCCGCCCTGCCCACGGTCAGTAGGGGACACCGATGGGCTTGGAAAGGCCGCCGTCCGTCGGATGGGACGTTAAGCCGTGGCCCCGTGTGCGGGAGAGCCATACCCTGTGCACGTTAAAGAACACGCTGGATGGCCTTGACGGGAGGCTACCATCTGTCTCCCAACAGCTGTTCCAGTGGGTCCCCTCCCCCAACCTTCTCTGAGCCTTCGGGGTCCTTGTGACCTGGCCATTTAGCCCATGGTGTGCAAAAATGTGCCGCTCAGAGGTAAAACAACCCAAACCCAACCCAGCTCAAAGGTGAATTAAATTCATTATTTTCTCATTTGTATTAAACGGGAATGACTCACTATCTTTTTTCTGTCTTTTTCTCAGGAAAGAAATTCCAATCCCTATCGTAGACAACGAAAGTTACGAAAGAGACGCTGTCTTCTACGTCGAATTGGGAGACCCGAAAACTGAAGAAGGTAAGTCGCACTTACATTTCGATAGGTCCGACATCAAAAGGAGGTAAGTTACGCTTTATATTTCGATGGGCCCTACAAAAACAAATAAATAAGCTGCGCTCCGACTTTATTTTTTCCCACCAGGGATACAAGAATTCCTTTTTTGAACATCACAAGTAAACTCTATAATTGCACTAAACCACTCGGCGTCATTTCTTTGCCTTTGTGCTCTGTAATATCTCTCGAAAGATTGTATGAATCGTTCTCATTTTTAGCAAAAAAAAGCACCTCACAAGTTCGAAGATAAATTCAATTCGCCTATTAAAACAGAAATGGCAGTAACAGTCATTCCAGAAATGTACATCAACTGATCATTAAACAATAAAGCTACTTTTTAAGGAATTATTTTATGCCCAGATGTTTTGTGCTTGTTCGTTGAGGCATTTGTTCACCCGAGTGTACCGTACTTAGATACTTAAGGCAGTGGTTCTCAACCTATTATACTTCACGTACCCCCTGGAAACGTGTATGTAACTGGCGTACCCCTTGTATAGACAGATAATACTATAGTTATAGTATAACAATGGGAATAAAATAAAACATATATCGGTGGTTCTCAACCTTTTATGCTTCACGTACCTCCTGGAAATGTGTATTTAACTGGCGTACCCCTTGTATAGATAGATAAAACTATAGTTTTAGTATAACAATGGGAATAAAATAAAACATATATATCAGTGATTCTCAACCTTTTATGCTTCACGTACCCCCTGGAAATGTATATGTAACTGGCGTACCCCTTGTATAGACAGATAAAACTATAGTTATAGTATAACAATGGTTATTTTTACTCTGTTACTAGATCTAGCGACTTTTGAGCTCTCACGGCGTACACCAAAATATTTTACCGCGTACCCCACGTTAAGAATCCCTACTTTAGGGAGTTGAAAATATCTGACGTAAATTATGTGGACGATTTGACCTTTTTTTGTAAACGATGCTGACCAGATGAATCTTTCATTAAAGCTCTTGATCAGAATGGTAATAGGGTAGGTTTGGTGATAAGCAAAGAGAAGATTAAAGTGATGAAAATTGGTCGAGCAGATAGCTCAGTTCATTAGAATAGCTGCACTCTTGAGAAAGTGATGTGAGACAAATGAGGCAAGCACGTGCCCAGGATTTATTTTCGAGGATGCTCCGAGAATTTAGCTTCGGTGGTGGGGGGGGGAGTCTGAGAATAAGACTTGAGTAAGGTTTCCCAACTGCTAAAATATTCAACCGAACAGAAAAGGTTAAATGATATTCTACATGGAATAAGATTTATATTTTTTCTAATCTATTTTTAGTTTAAGACGGTGGGATTTTTGGGGGATGGGTATCTCACACACGACGTACCCTCTGGGTACGTCCCTGGTGTAAGATATGAGATAAACCAAAAAAATAGGCATTGCTACTGGGACTTTTAAGAATCTGCATAGATTGTGGAAATATAGGTTGGGTTGCTTTTCCTCTGAACGGCACTCTTTAGCATGCAATGAGCTAAATGGCCAAGTCACAAATACCCCGAGGGCTCAGAGAAGGATTGGGGGGAATCCACTGGTCAGCTACTAGGAGACAGATGGAAGCCTCCCGTCAAGGACATCCCGCGCGTTCTTTAACGTTCCCATCTGATGGACGGCGTTTTCAAGTCCATCGGTATCCTCTACATGACCGAGATCAGGGCGGGAAATTTTGAGGAGATAAATCTCAACGTTGGCCCAGCTGGGACTCGAACCTGGTAACTGCAGATTACGAGTTTGTAAAATTTGCTGTGGTAATGAAACTTGGACCCTTTGCAAGGCTCTCGATGCCTTAAATTCTAGATACTTAAACAGTATTTTAGGCATTAGGTGGTTTTATATGGAAGTAATTTTGAGGCTAGACCGAGTCAACAACTACCTCCTTTGATTTTTCGTTAATTTGTCCGTTAGCATAATTATGGATTAGCAAATAGAATTATGTACAATATACCTGAAGATCATTCCGTAATTAATAACATTACGTACTACTAAAAATAGCACTGCGTAATTTATTGAAGATCCCTGAAGTCAATATTGCGAGTCAGTATGCAGCAATATCAACATCAAAAGGAAAATCAAACGATTCCTTTCATTTTATGATAATGATGAAAAAAAAAAGAGAAAGAGTTCTGTTCATCAGAAAACCTCGTTCCTAAAAGGAAAGAGATCAAATGAAAATAATCCCTTTATATCGTTCGTTTCGAGATCTTCATTTCATTAGCAGACTTGAAATATTTCTCTGCAACGGGTTAAAAGTTTCTGGGTAATGAAATTTAGAACCACTCGAACTTAAAACATCTCTGCTTCGGAATACAATTACGTCGATTGCAATGATTATTCTTTGCCTCTGGATTATCTTCAGTGTATTGAATAATTCACCAGTTTCATCTTGGAAGCGCTTTGTCGTCTCAATTCCTCCCTGCAGATGTCCAAAACACAAATCGATCAGCTACACAGCTATCTAATTTTCAAGTTCATTTCAAGCGAAGTCCTCGGACAGATGAGATTGCTCAATCATCCTCTCAAACTCCTGGAATTTCTGCGAATTTCGCATTTTCACAGGCACATTACACTACCCACCGAGATCTACTGGGACACTTCTGTATTCTCTTGAAATGAGAGCGCCATTCAAAGCCATCTAATTTTCTAAATAAATTATTTTACCAATGAATGTTACTTGGTGATAAAGTGAGATCTCCCAAAATTCCGATTTTCATCAATATTCTTTTGATATAAACCAGGCGTTCTCAACGTGGGGTACGCCGTGAGAGCTCAAAGTTCGCTAGATCTAGTAACAGAGTCGCTAAGTTAGCATTAAATAAAAAAATAAATAAATACCTCCTCAAGCAGCTGCTTGCCACAGAGGTCTGACAGGAGCCTGTCAGTTTATGTGCCATAGTAGAAGGTCTGTGAGGATGGAAGGACCTCAGCAGAAAAACGATACACACATACATCCCTTACCCGGGACTTAACCCAGGTCCCTTAGATCAGTAGCCAAGTAACCACTCGGCCATGGGACGGCTTAAGTTAGCATTATTATACTATAATTATAGTTTTATCGATCTATATGGAGTATGCCAGTTACATACACATTTCCAAGGGGTACGTGAACCATAAAAGGTTGAGAATCACTGATATAAACAGTTATCAAAGCTGGAGTACTTAACAGTGGACGGTCCTGCTGACGAAAATTGAGGTTGTACAAATTTGTAACATTATACTTATTTAATAAACGATTGGTTAAAATAACTTTTGTTTTACTTTTCAATTAACTTTTGAGTTACATTTTTATTACTAACAATGATGTCTCAGCATCCATAACTCTTTAAATATTAAATAAATATTATTGAAAAATGTGATTCAGAGAGATCTGAGTGAGATCTGTTTCCAGGAGTCTTTTCTATAAAAAAAAATGTCTTTTCAAAGTTTCATCTGAAGGTGGCTTTTCAGTCACATAATATTGAAGTCTCCAATATTAACGCAATTTTTCCGACCCTCTGTATTTGATTTGAATATTCCAAATACTAGGCCAGTCAAAAAATATCCTCTCAATCATCATTCATTACGGCAAATATACATTTCCCATTACATTTAACTCTTTCAATCCCAATGTGCCCATATGGAAACAGTAACTGTAAAACTATTTTTTATTAATATAAATTGCTAAACTAATATATTTAAAACTACTAAAGGCTTTTTATTTTTCAGCATTTCAGTTTTTCTTTTATTCATTATTATTTTCCCCCCGAAAGGTATTTATCTTGGTTTAAAGTATGTTTCTCTTACTGGGTTAAAGGTTTACAGGTGAAAGGTTTAAAGTAAGTTTTTTTTTTTTATCTGGGTTTAAAGTAAGTGGGTTTATAGCAAAAATATCTTATATTAAAAGTTATTAGAATAAGCCTAATTAATTCTGGACTGAAACGGTTAGTAACCGATGTAAATCATAACTATAGCATTCACACAGACTTCTTAGGCTCAAAAGATGAAACTCTTAATATATAAAGGAGAAAGTTTGTTAGTATGTTTGTGTGACTGTCCGCTTATGAACTTAGCTCCCAGAAGAGCTAGAGACACCAAACTTTACATGAACATTCCCTTCACCCAGGGGAAGGGCTATGTACGAACTCGAGGGGAAGAATATAGGCTGGGGGGGTCAATAAAAATTGAGGTGGGCGGGTTTGAATTTCTTAAAATCCCCATAGACTTAACATTAACGGTTGAAAGTTATTCAAAATAATTGTTGTCACCATTAAATTTGAAATAATGAATGCATCAAACTAATTTCTTTCTGTTCAGTAATAAATTATCAATGAAAAGCCCTGTTGAAAGGAACACTTGAAAAATTGACTAATTTCGCATGATAAATTCATTGTTCAATTTGCTGTGTCAAGAACGCAAGCGTCCCTGGATACTGAAATCGTTCTAATTAAGCACGAGCAGAACACGAAATTCAAAAACTAAATTCGTATCGGAAATTAAAATTATTAACGTATTTGAAAAATATGCAAAAGCTAATAAAAATATATACAAATAATTAATAAATGTTTTAAATATTATATTATGTAATAAATAATTTTGTTTAATAATAATAATAATTTTTTTATTATATTAAAACATACATTTATCAAAAATGAAAATAATCGAGACCACAATTCAAGAATTATTTTTTTTTAAATACATCCACAACCATAGGGAAACACCGAAAGGTCTAAGATTCTCACTTATATTCAGTTAATATCAATGTTTGTAAAATATAAATACGAATTAATGCTTCATATAAGAAAGAGTTTTTAAAACTAACTGTGATCTTTAGCAAATTCTTACCAAATATTACAAATATCTTTTGAACTTTATCAAGGCTAATACTAGATCAGCCACTATATAAAATAACTTTCAACAGCTAGATATGTGATTATGTGAAATCCTCTAAGAATTAAATCTATATCTCATATATGCAAAAAACGTTTATTATTCTGCAACCCACCCAACCTTCTTGCATAGTTTCAACCCACCCCCACACACATACTGTCAGATGTTCTCATAAAATCCAGCAGCAAGCAATCTCGACACATAAAACAACACAAGAGAGACAGGCGTCAACTTCGCTATGTGGACACAGCGACCGAACCCTTCAAAAACCTAGAACATCGTGCGAAGGAAAAAGGAAGAGCTGAAGAACTGCCTGTCGCTGCTGCCAAAGATAGATAGAAACACGAACCTATCTTCTGAGGAAAAATTTGATGGACGAAGACAAGTGCCTCTCTTCCAAATTCAAGACACAGTTTCGAAGAAGAGCACACGACATTGGACGTTTCTTCTTCGCTTCTCGGTAACAGACGACTTTTTTTTATAGCATCGCAGGTTTCTCGTTGATGTGTTCCCATGGCAACGAACGAAAGCCACCTGGTGACGTCAAGAGAGCTAGTTTCTCTCTTTTGTTCCCAGGTACTTGTTGCTGCAGACGCTTACTTGATGAATACTGTAACTTGCTGAATTGACTCACGGTTACCAAGGAACGGTGAAAGGGTGATTTGTTTCCCTTTCATAATTATTTGTAATTCCCCCTTCAGTTGGAAAAGATAGTTAGGATTGGAGATGATATTGCTGAAAACAGCAGCATTCTCATATATCTTGCTCGTTGTTTTAAATGATGCAAATGAAAATTTTTTCTGCTGAGCTGTATTCTCAATGTTGATTGCAAGAGAAAATATTTAAAACCTTTCATAATAACCGATTCTTTTTTTAAGTAGAGATTTTGAGAGCGTATTAAGCCTGGTGTATTTAGTGTGAAACTCTTGCACTTGCTTGTTTCGTAACTAATGATTACTTGCAATGAGTCTCAACCCTTCACTTGTACGATTGTCAGATATTTATTAAATAATTATAATTACCCAGATTATAATACCCTTGCACATAGGTGTTACAGACATCATGAAAAAATCATGCATTATTAGAGACATCATTCATGAATCGAGCATAAACAAGAATCTGTGATTGCATTCAGTCTTGCTTATGTTTGCTGATTTTCAGATGCATTGTTTGTACATTTGTTTGTATATAATGCATTGTTTATATAGAGTTTCATTTGTAGATGCTTTATTTGATGGTAGATGAATTTTTTGTTTATAGTTTTTGTAAATATTTTTATTCTTAGATGTGTTTTTATTCATTGTTTTATGTATTTGCTTGTTTACAGCTTTTTGCAAATATTTTGCTGGTGTATTTGTTTGTACATAGTGCACCAACGTGTACTATGTACAAACTATGTAGTATGTAGATTCGTTAGCTGTATTTGTACATGTATTGTTTGTGATGTATATGCTTCTTAGAAGTGGCATCTTTATTTGTATATGCAATTGTTTCTTCTCCAATAACTCTCGTAATAAAAAACGTTTCGCTGTTTGTTGATTAGATTCTTTATACAAAAAAATACATCTCAAGTTGGAAGAAGTATATGCATTCATTGGAAAAAATAATGGGTGCAAAAATCGACTGAGCCTCACAGAAAAACCTTGCAAAAATTGCTTATTAAGGCAGGATATTTGCTCAATCAGTAACATGCAGGCTCATGACATCATATCGTCTGGTTCGAGTCCCTGCTATGGCTACGCTAAGATTTTCTTCGCTAACCCTCACTCTGCCCCCCTGTGAACATAAAGAACTAAGATGGACTGGAAAAGAATGCCATCCGTTTGATGGGATTTACCAGTTTCGACGATGCGAGCCCCTGTACAAATAAAACAATATGCTGGATGGCCTTGACGGGAGCTTTCTATCTCCTAACAGCTGATATCCTTGTGACTTGACCATCCAAACACCTATGTACAATAAATGCCTCTCAGAGGGTGAAACAACTCAACAAACTGTTTCGAAAGATAACTCACTATCAAAAGCACTTATATGGGGAATGGAGTCAAAACACCCTCCCGCAAAATTTTATAACTAAAGCTACTGCGAAAACAATAATAAACATAATAACTTATTAATTTTCTGTTCATGAATATTTTTCGAAAGACTACTAAGAAAAAGATGGGAAAGATATGTATTGCCCTATTTTGAAGGAATAATTTCTGTGCCGAAAAACCATTCCCTGAAAGTAGTTCCGGTCTGTTTCTGTTTAATTACGTCACTTGCGCACAAGCACACACTCCAGGTATGCTCACAACAGAACATTTGCTTTTCGCCTGCTTAGAGGCAGACTTTAAGCACAGTTGTTAGCTGTAAAACAAAAAACAAAATCATTACTCTCGGCTGTGATTACTCCATCAAGAGAGTTAAAGAAAAAAAACAGAGACATGTCTACAAACATCGCCAAAAAAAAAACGAAAAAACAAAAGCAAAAAAAATCCACAATGTCGTGTACAAACTTCAAAAACAATTCTAGACAACAAAACCTTTTCTATGATGCGCCCCCAGGGAACGAGATCAACCTCTCTTGCTCTCCATCGTCTCATTTCCGTCGAGATCGACTCGCGTGGCTGGAGACAGGAAGGATGCGCCGTCATAGAGACAGTGAACACGGACTGCGGTATGCTTAACTCTGTTACGAGCAACAACGAGAGGCAGCTCCCTCCCGCAGCCCGACCCCAGGTGGACACGTCTTTTCCACTGGGCTTTACGGCGAGGAGAGGCTCTTGAAACGAGTAGCATCCGATGGAGGGAGAGCAGCCACCTGACTCGCCTTTACAGTGCTTCTTAATGCGAGTGTCTTACAGGGTCATCGCTAGGAGGTAGAATGCATGAAGAGAGATTATTGCGGTGGGGGGAGGGGGTGTTGTTGTTGTGAGGTTTGGTTAAAGAGAAAAATGAATGTCGATGAAGAAGAAGAAGACTTCAAATGTCCGCATACACTGCGCTACCAGAAGTTTTAAAGACTTGCATGTTATCTGAGTGTAAAAGTCGGATTAAAAGCTTCCTAACTTTAAAAATAAGCTTTTCACAGAAAAATGTCGTTTTAGATTAATTGAACATCTCAATCAAAATTCTCTAAATATCGATTTTAAAAAATATTCGCATAGTACTTAAAGAGTTATTCAAGCTGGAATGATTAACAGCAGACGCTACGGTTAAAATTGAGCTCATTTGTATGCTTCTAAAAATATACCTCGTTAAAACAGTTTCATAATATGACAATAGCTATTTGAATTTTAATTAGCTTCTGAGGTAAATTCTTCCAATTAAATATTACCAGCAATGCTGCTGTTAAATATTTCAGGTTTTGTAACTCTTTAAAACGAACACTCTTAAATATTGAGATTTGATAAATATGAATGAGGTCTTCCATTTATTTCCAGTGACATTTTTCCGTGAAGGATTTATTTTTCAAAGTTACGGAGATTTGAATATGGCTGCCCATTCTACAACCTAGAAGTTATTTTACTTACAAACTACTTTTATTTTAGTTTTATATACTACTATTTACTTATAAACTACACATCAATGGAGAGAAAGCTCGTTTCAAGAATGTGAATCGACAGCTTGATAAATGCAATACGACTTAATTTTTTCAAGAAATTTATTCAAATTCCAACTGCAGATATCAAGATACTACTCCACTCAAAGATACACAAGAAAGTGTTCCAAAATCACCTACACACTCAAATGTATACATGCAGCGTTCAAATTCAAAATACTTATATCCCACCCCCACCCTTTTATAGATCCAGCCCTGATATCCAAGGGGGAAAACAATATGACACTTAAAGCTGAACTCCTCAGGTTTTGTTCTTTGTATTAAATCCCAAATATTCCTTAACCAGCCGTCAAGTACAAAACTGCATAGATACCTTATTTTCGTTTGTTTGCAAACCTATAATTCATTATGATATCACGACGTAAATCATCCGGCACAATTACACTTCCCAAGCCTTGAAAAATGTTTATTTTGAAGATCTTATTAATTCACTAAAAAAATTTAAAGAAACTTTAATCTTCTTTCCAAACCAATTGCAGATTACATCAAAGAGCAGTCTGGCCAAGACATCAATGAGAACTCAGCCAACGTTGAACTCACAGAAGCTGAAAAAATCGCCCTTCTTGGAAAACCACGCCTGGGAGACCATTACAAAATCCAACTCAGGATCAAAGAAAGCAAAGAATTTAAGGTAAGTCTCAATTCTTTCACTGAGAGAGTAAGTTTAACAAAAGGCTCTTCAAAGGGCCCCCGCGGATATCATAACAAAGGTTTACGATAAGTGCCGTAGAGTTTAGCAGCAGTAAACGAAACCTTCAGTGAACTCCATCAAAGCTTTACTATATACCCCATGCAATTTAGCAGCAGGGTAAAAGGAACCTGCAGTGATTTCGACACAAGCTTTGCCATTAATAGCACACTTTAGCAACACAGTAAACATATAGTCTGCAATGAACTCGATGCAAGCTTTAACATAAATACCATAACCGTTTATAAACACATTTCACTAATGACAACCTGTTCTTTTTCTTTATCAGATCCAACTTATATAAATAGCTAAATAAATAATAAATAAATAATAGTAAATTTTAAATATAATTGAAACCATACTTCCATCAGCCGTCCCATGGCCGAGTGGTTAGCACGCTTGGCTACTGATCTACGGGACCTGGGTTTGGAACACGGGTAAGGCATGGATGTTCGTTTTTCTGCTGAGGGCTTGCCATCCTCTCAGACCTACTTTGGCATAAAAATTGACAGGCTCCTATCAGACCTCTGTGGTAAAAAGCTGCTTGAGGGGGTATTTATTATTTTTTTATTAACTTAATTGAAAAGCCACATCGATAAGTATCTCGGAATATTATTCTGATTACCATAATCTGATTTTAAAGTTAGGTGATGATTGATATTTTTTCCTCGGCCTTTTAATTTTGTTATATATTTTTAAATTATGCAAGTTTCTCTTTTAAGATAAATCCCAACTATTAAATGGTATTTCATCCCGACTTGTACATTATATTTGTTTTCCCTTAATCCTATTGTTCAATGCTATAAAACGTTTTAGATTAGTTTAAAAAAACTAAGCAACAAATTTTGTGAAAATAGTGGAAGTTCATTTTTCATGTTTAATTTTGTTTATACATAAAGGTCAAAGGGTCGAAAAATCGTTTTCATGACTGGAAAAAAGTCGTTTCATGACTGGAAAAAAATGTTCCAGTCATGAACGTATTTAACCATGACACTTGGACTTAAAGTGAATAAGAAGGTTTTCTAATCGAGGAAATAAAATTAGGGCAAAAGATGGACGGAGCACGTTATCCTCTTTAAGTTAAATGCTACTTATTTCTGTTTTATTTTTCTAGAAATTATTCTCGCTAAATAGTGTAATATACATTTTTTCACCAAATTCTTGAGGTCTGTTAAAAATTTCTTCCAGATTGTGTGCCATATATGCAATTAATACATTTTGTTTCAATGCTTTCTAAATTATTAAATCTCTCAAAGTGGAAGTTGGCCCTTATTTGTTTGTCTATTCCATATAAATGGATGTTTTGAATTAAAAAAAAATTCCTAATTCGAATAAATAAAAAGCATTTTTCCGCATTTGTTTCTTTTTCAGAACACCGTAGACAAGCTCTTCGAGAAAACCAACGTTTCACTGACTATTGGGACGTCTTCCTGGAAGGAACAATTTCTTGACGTCATCACAGTCAGTGCAGGTGGGTTATTTCTTTTCTTTCGCTTTGAGTAGAGATAGGTTCAATTCCACAATATTAAATTTACTTTTGCTATGCAATTATAACAAACTTTTTCTTTGGATTTTTCAGCTCGATTATTAAAAGGGATTTCGATTCTCCGTTTGTAGAACTGTAACACCAGATAAAAATCAACCGAAGTATTTTATGTTATAACAATGAGAAACCAAATTCAGATTCAAACAAAAAATTTCATTAACGAAATCTGTAGTATAGAAAAGATTCTCGAGGTGTGCCCTGCGGTGCACTCAGAGTCTTTTTTTTTTTTCAATACGCGTTACTTTTCATTTTTAACAAAAATGTGATTAAACAAATATTTTTTTCATAAGTTTTCTGTATTATAGAGCCAATATTAACTGTTAATTGTGTGGTTCACCATTTATACCTTACTTCCTCCCTTTTTAAAGAAACAAACTTTAAAAACTCCTGCACTAAAGATAAGGTAGTTGGGGGAGGGGGGATGCATTCATGCACGTTATCCATTATAATTGCAAAGAGATTCCTATTACAAATCTTTGCAATGTTATGGGAGCACTATGGATATTTTTGCTATTCCAAGGTCAAGCGTCTACTTTATGCAATGTCATATTTATTTTACATATCTATTCAACGAACTTCCAGTGGTCACTACGAATATTTTGGACAATTCCAAGCAGGACCATATCAGTTTTATATATTTTCACGAAGCGTCATGTGCATTTAATGCAATTCCATATAGCACCAGGTCCATTCTACATAATTTCAAAAATGATGTGCATATTATTAAATTAGAAAGTGACGTCATTTCTACATTGCATAATTCTAGTTGATAGCAAGTGTTTTTTTTTTCTTTTTATAAATTATAGAAGGGACTAACTCCATTCTAAGAATTTCAGAAGGGAACATATCCATTTCTTGGGCATTCATAGAACGTGAACGGAACGCAAATGACCATTTTTTATGGCTCTTCTCTCGTGAACCTCAGATAAATGACTATCTTTGTGGTGGAGAACAGTTGGAGTAAACAAAATCATAAACCAAATATGGTCTGCCAAATGATCGCTACACCTGAAGCAGGATAAACTGTACGTCCATTGATCACACAAAGGTCGATCAGTTAAAGAGGACTGTAGAGATGAAGATACCAAAGGAGGAGGGTCAAGAAGAGAGGAAGACTAATGCTAGTATCTTCTTTCTGTTTCTAACTTTTGCGCTTCACCAATGATGAGAGGGTCTTGATCATTTGTATCTTTTTATCTCGAATGACCATAGGTACGTTAACCAGAAACATAGTTACTGGATACGAAGTTTTGACACAAACCAATGCCCTAGTCTGTTTTAATCGTTATGACCACACTCTGAAAACTGTTAGAATGTTGTATTGCAGATAGTTTACTCACTATAAATGCAGTTGTGCAGTACAAGTAATTGCTATTTCTTCCAGCTACCATCTTAATAAGATTGGCGATTCGGGAAGCTCTGTAGTTCAAGGGGACGTCCTGCATATTTAACATAATTTCAGGGATTAAATATATTTAATGGTAGATTAAAAGCTATATATTTAAAGCCTGAGATTACTATAATCTTTTGAATCAATATCATTTCACTTCAGTCTGTTACAGTAACACTTGATTGACGCTCCTGCATCAGCGCCATGTATTACAAAGTCGGTTTAGGTTGGGTTCTTTTCCTTCTGAGTTGTACTATTGTGTACATAATGGGCTATATGAGAAGGTTAAGGCTATCCAGCATGTTCTTTAGCGAGCACAGGATACGGCTATCCTTCCCAGTGTCGAAAAACATCCAAAATCTGAACTCGACCCTAATCATTAATGGGTATAAATAAACAGGGAATAGTGCGATTATTAAGTTAAAGTCAAAAAACTTTTTCCCATGCCTTCCCTTATTTAAACACAAATTTTATTTTATTCCTATCAAAAACGTTGAGAATGCACCAGTGAACAAATCTTACAATCCGTAGCTATTTAAAGATTGGGTGTTTATTTTATGCTCGCGGCGATAGAAAATGCATATTTCTCTGATTCAGCAGCCTTTGGGAGGTAATTTAATTTTCCAACTAGAATTTTCATTATTTCGAGTGAGAGACTTCAAAAAGAAAATCACTACCAAATTTATACGCAACATAAATCATCAGTCTAGCTACTTTGGTTTTAGTTTCTATTCTTAATATGCTGAAAAACAATCTGGCAATATTTTTGCGGAGAAAAATCGAAAAGTCATCTTATAAGAAAAAGGAGCTGGGAGTTTTTCGGCTGCTTCAAAAGTTGGCGATGACGTGGCACAAACAATTTTCTACGGATTTGTCTGTTTCTGTCACCAAGCCAAAATTTGAATGTGGATTGTTTTCCCATTTCTGAAGAAATCGCATCTGTTTGAGAAACTAAAAAAATATTATCAAAAGCTACAAGTTTTTCAACTTATTCCCGTCGCCAGAGAAAACTCGTAATAATGAACTTTACAGAGCAATCTCTTCACACTACGTTTTGTTGACATGGAAGTTGTATCATTTGCCTGACGCTGGATTCATTTCATATGCAATTCCGATATATATCTTTTTTCTTTTAATCCAAACTTACGAGAAACGCGATTATAACTTCCCATTCACGTCTCTTATCCACAAAGTCTAAGTGAGAGAAGCCAGTGCATGTAGAGGAGATCTTTTGAGGTTAGATGTCGAAAATACAGTTTAGTGTTTCGAATTAAACTGAAAAACTCTGTTTTGTTATAAATTAGCAAATTGTACATTTAACAAACTGCATGCCAATGAAGAGACGTGGAGATTTTGACTTTTTTTTCACTAAAGCACACCATTCTGTTCTTCTGCAGGAGAAGATGACGATGGAGAAGATGGAGATGTGGAGAAAATGCCTTCGTGCTCTGACTACGTGATGCACTTTTTCACCATCTTCTGGAAGGTTCTCTTCGCCTTCATTCCTCCTACAGGTAAGAATTTTCTTCGCGTTAATTTTTACTTTTTTATATCCGTTTAACAAAAATTATTGTAAATAGTTTTTTCTCGATACATGTGTGCAACATACCTCCGTTAAAAGAAAATGATGAATGCATAGAAAACAACATAAAAAATTTTCACTACAATATCTTAAGGTTCTGAATGTTAACTCCAAGATAAAAGATATCGCCTTCGTTGAAATAATTCCCTCACAGATGCTGCTGCGTTGCCTCGATTCGGTTAAACGGTCAGGTATCAGGACCGCATCCAGAATTTCTTTAAGGAGGTAGAAAGGATTGGACTAGTGATTTAATAAAGAGAGCATCTAAATAATCTAGAATAGGGTTTCTCAACGTGGGGTAAGCGGTAAAAATTTTTGGGGTATGCCGTGCGAGCTGAAAAGTCGCTAGATGTATATATATAACATATGTTTTATTCCCATTGTTATACTATAACTATAGTTTTATCTATCTATACAAGGGGTACGCCAGTTGCATACACATTTCTAGGGGGTACGTGAAGCATAAAAGGTTGAGAACCACTGATCTAGAAAGTTAAGTGAACTATTCGCAGAGTGTTTTAAAGAAAGGAGATGTGGGAAAGGAAATTGAAAAGTATCAGTCAGTCAGCAGCGGTCTCAAGGGAGGTTAGCGGTCCCCCTCCCCCACCCACAAAGGCTAAGAGAGAGAATCAGAGAGAGAACTCTAACCGCTCTAATGAATTCCGTTTATCAGAGTTGTTTACCGATCGGGGTTTCCCCCAAAATATGATTTTTGAGACTTTCACTGCAGTCAGAAAGGAAAGTATGTCTTCCATTTTGGGTAAGGGTTGGGTTGTTTTACCTCTGAGCGGCACTTTTTTGCACACCATGGGCTAAATGGCCAGGTCACATGGGCCCCGAAAGCTCAGAGAAGGTTGGGGGAGGAGACCCACTGGAACAGCTGTTGGGAGACAGATGGTAGCCTCCCGTCAAGGCCATCCAGCGTGTTCTTTAACGTGCACAGGGTATAGCTCTCCCGCACACGGAGCCACGGCTTAACGTCCCATCCGACGGACGGCGGCCTTTCCAAGCCCATCGGTGTCCCCTACTGACCGTGGGCAGGGCGGGGAATTTTGTGGAGATAAATCTCAACGCTGACCCAGCTGGGACTCGAACCTGGGAACTACAGATTACGAGCCTGGCACGCTACCGACTGAGCCACCCCCGCCCCCACATTTTGGGTAAAAATAGGTTCTTATTAGTAGAGCTCTGCGCGAATGACAAAAGTTCTATACGCATCCGTAAATCTTTATCATCATTCGCGTATATTGGCTAATAACTGTCGGTATTTTGCAAATGATTCAGGTCCGACGTATGTTCGCGAGTAAAATAAATTAGACTAATGGTTTGTTCATGGCTAATAAATAACTGAAAAAATTATACTATAATAAAAAAAATGATTGAATTTCATAAAACTATGCCTTACTAAATATTAGATATAAATTTACCTAAATGTAATTTTGAAAATCCTTTTGAGTTAATTTTGCTCCTTTAAATTATTAATTATGGTTATGGGAATATGGCAGGACACTCCTTTTCAGTACTGATTAACTTTCCTCTCATTTCACTACACAAACTTAGTGGGGGCGGGGGTGGCTCAGTCGGTAGCGCGCCACGCTCGTAATCTGCAGTTCCCAGGTTCGAGTCCTAGCTGCGTCAGTGTTGAGATTTATCTCCGCAAAATTCCTCGCCCTGCCCACGGTAAGTAGGGGACACCGATGGGCTTGGAAAGGCCGCCGTCTGTCGGATGGGACGTTAAGCCGTGGCCCCATGTGCGGAAAAGCCATACCCTGTGCACGTTAAAGAACACGCTGGATGTTCTTGACGGGAAGCTACCATCTGTCTCCCAACAGTTGTTCCAGTGGGTCCCTTTCCTCAATCTTCTCTGAGCTTTCGGGGTCCATGTGACCTGGTCATTTAGCCCATGGTGTGCAAAAAGTGTCGCTCAGGGTAAAACAAACCAACACAAACTTAGTAATCTTCATAACTGAAATTTCAACAGATTTAATTCCAGTTTTCTGCGGATCAATCAAGTAATTTTTTTTGAACTTATATTCTGCTTTGTAGCAAAAAGATCGCTTCTTTCACATAATTTTTTTTTATAATTTGTGACTTCATCCCAAGGTTCTTTTAAAGTGAATAACTTATACGCTATCCAAGTTAAAAGCAAAGGATTTTTACCTGAGATTTTATCCATTATCCACATTAACATTAATCCTTTATCCGCGGACGTACTTTTAAATGCGGATATCCGCATCTTTCTAGTGCTCTACTTAGTACACCTGAATAACATACACCAGTTTCTTACCTGATAATAAAAATAATTTTAGAGGAATATCAAAATTTTAAATACCTCTTAATATTAATGCATATCGATATTGGAAGATATTGACTCAATAATTGGAGTGGGGGGACGGGTCCTGGGGAAAACTCGTGCTCCGTCGTCAGGCACTATACGAGAGGAATTGACTCAGTCTGTAACCTTCATTGAGATTTTTTCCGCTATCCTTCGGTCTTCCCTTCTTTGGAAATGGAGCAACGACAGGCTTGGAAAGACTGCCGTCCACCATATGAAAAAATAAGCTGCATCTCCGTGTGCAGGAGAGTCATAACCTTGTGAACGTTAAAGAGCATTCTGGATGATCTTGGCAAGAGGCTTCCATCTGTCTTCACTGATGTCCAGTGGACCCTCTTCCTCTAACTCTGAGGGTTTGAGTCCCTTGAGACCTGACCATTTTGTCCATTGTATGTCCAAAAGTACCACTCAGAAGTAAAACAACTCAACATTTCAAAACTGTATTATTAATCCTTTGAGGTCAGCCTGTCGATTTATTTACTCAAATATTCGATGAAATTCTTCCTTTCAAATAATTTGCTAATGCAAAAAAAGTTCAATGACATTTCGCTTGTCGTGATGAGTCTTCTTTTATCTCTTCAATAAATTTTAGATTCGAAACTTTTTTCCTTAATAGTAAATACGTTGACTTAAACTAAAAAAGGCAGAAAATCAAGTCCAGCTCGAGACACGACTGCAAAAGTTTAATCAAAAAAGAAAACTCATTTACGCTGAGCACAACAATTCTTATTCTTCCTTGCAACACCCTCTAAACAAAGTAACCATCAGCTTCCGATTCATGCCTCATTATAAACTTCTGCATTATTCCTCACAGAATCATCCCTTTTACAGTTGATTAAAGAGAAAAAAAATAATAAACACGCTCGCAGCTTCCTTACGATACAGGAGACCAGCCATTGTTACCTTGAAAGCTTACTCCTCATGATTAATCACACTTAAGTCATCCACGTTCAAATTCATTGATTTTTCCATGGCCGGAGCTTGGAAGCTTCTCTTTCGTATCCATTCAACCGAGTTCCGCACTTCAGATGAATCCTAAGATGCCCTGAATTCGCTCATTGTTTATTAATTGGCTGGTACAGGTAAAGCAGAGATGCTCCGGATGAAGGGGAACGCTCTATTAAAAGCGAATTATCAAAGGAAACGTAAAAAGAAGAAATTTAACGCTTCGTCCTTATCTTCGCATTACAGCAAGTGGAAGTATACAAGTGGTCCACGGCGGCGAAGAGAAACCAAAATTACTTGAGCGTTCAACTTAAGTTTACCCTGGGGATGATGATGTAGTACGTGTCGTCATGGGCATTATGAATTTCTGATACTGTTATGAAATGAAAAAAAAAATGAATGAACATGTAGCCTCAACATAGTTCACTTTCAGAATAGCCTCACCTTTCTTTATTGCAACGTCAATAAGAATCCTAATAAAAAATAAATTACCTTACACAGCTGTTTGCCACAGAGGTGTTCACTGTCAGTATTAAAGATCTGAGAGGAAGTTGAGACTTACGAGAAAGACAACATATACATGAGATAAACAAATATCTAAGCTTTATCGAGAACACAAACCCAGGTCCCTTAAAAAAGTACAGCTGTTGAGAGACGGATGGTAGCCTCCCCTCCCCCAACCTTCTCTGAGCCTTCGGGGTCCCTGTGACCTGGCCATTTAGCCCATGGTATGCAAAAAAGTGCCGCTCAGAGGTAAAACAACCCAACTCTACTGTTAGAGGGTACTGAAGGCGCAAAATAAAAATTTTCATTCTCTTTGAAAAGCAGCATCCCGTATTCTCCAAAGACCATATATTTTCTTCTAGTTTAACTCTCTATCAGTGTGAGAATTTCCCTCTCAGCTGCTTGCGAGGTTACTGTAGCTTCTGGAACCTAAACCTGAGCTGGCTCCAGTTTTCAGATGCGATGCCTAAGGAATGATCGCAAGGATCGACTCCTTGTGATCATTGCGAAAGCAACAATCTGCTTTCTGTTCCTGATAAAGTTCTTTGTGCAATTATGTTAAAAGAATTAAATATTTGTTTGATGGGCAACAAGTTCGGAATGAACAGTGCAGGTTCAATGATGAGAGGGTTGGGTTGTTTTACCTCTGAGCGGCACTTTTTTGCACACCATGGGCTAAATGGACAGGTCATATGGACCCCGAAGGCTCAGAGAAGGTAGGGGGAGGGGACCCACTGGAACAGCTGTTGGGAGACAGATGGTAGCCTCCCGTCAAGGCCATCCAGCGTGTTCTTTAACGTGCACAGGGTATGGTTCTCCCGCACACGGAGTCACGGATTAACGACCCATCCGACGGACGGCGGCCTTTCCAAGCCCATCGGTGTCCCCTACTGACCGTGGGCAGGGCGGGGAATTTTGCGAAGATAAATCTCAACGTTGACCCAGCTGGGACTCGAACCTGGGAACTACAGATTACGAGCCTGGCGCGCTACCGACTGAGCCACCCCCGCCCCGAATGGTGAGAGAGTACAGAGTGAACAATCTGAGTGGTACAGACATAAACAAAACTGTACCACTCAAATTGATTGTCGAGGATTATTGAGAGTCAAAACATTGTACTTACTACCTCTGTAAATTTCAAAATTTTCGACTCTGCAACATAATTAATAGTTGCTCATGAGATCTTACCGAATACCTGAAAAGTTAGATAAAATAAAAATTGTTCTGCATAATAACACTTAGTCGTACGTGAAAGTTGGTAAAGCCTGCAAAAATTAATTTACCATTTCAATTGGAATTAGACAAATCTGCACTTTTTTAGCATATTACTACTGACAAAATGGCCTTCATGTAAAGTGGGCTGCTTCAATGGTATTTCTTTCATTCCTTTCACACCTGCTGCTATCTGCAGTATTTTAAATGTTCTATATCGTGTAATTCTTTCTCTTTGCAGATTGCCTCGGAGGTTGGGCATGCTTCATTTCCAGCATTACTTTAATAGGAGTATTAACAGCAGTGGTGGGAGATTTAGCATCTCATTTCGGTTGCACTGTGGGTCTTCGTGATCAAGTGACAGCTATATCCTTCGTCGCTCTGGGCACCAGTGTGCCAGGTAATGCAAAAATTATTTTCTTTCTTTTATGCGCAATTTATGGTATTCAGATATCGAAAATAAAGCGATTTTTTTTCTCAACTTCTACACAGTTTTCAAATGAATATTATTTCTTAAATGATCATCATTAAACTATTTTCAAATGAAAACAGAAATGAAGTTTCGAGATTCAATTCCTTTAATCCAATACATAAAAAATACCGTTTTTTAATCTAAGTAATTTAATATCTTTTTATTTTAGCTATATTGAGCAATTGCATTTCATGAGAGGCTCCCATCTGTCTCCTAACAGCTAACCAGTGGATCCCCTACTAAGCGCTGACCCCTTGGTTTTGGTGTCCTTGCAACCTGACCAGTGTGTGAAAAAAAAGTGCAACCCAAATTGCATCAACAGAAACTGCAATGATGGATGGGGAGGGGTGGCTCAGTCGGTAGCGCGCCAGGCTCGTAATCTGCAGTTCCCAGGTTCGAGTCCCAGCTGGGTCAGCGTTGAGATATATGTCCGCAAAACTCCCCTCCCTGTCCACGGTCAATAGGGAACACCAATGGGCTTGAAAAGTCCGCCGTCCTTCGGATGGGATATTAAGCCGTGGCCACGTGTGCGTACCACCCTGTGCACGTTATAGAACACGCTGGATGGCCTTGACGGGAAACTACCATCTGTCTCCCAACGGCTGTTCCAATGGGTCCCCTCCCCAACCTTCTCTGAGCCTTCGGGGTCCTTGTTACCTGGCCATTTAGCCCATGGTGTGCAAAAAAAAAAAGTGCCGCTCAACCCAATGATGGATTACGGTCAATTCCAAAAGATTTTGACAATCCTTAAAGCAGAGAAATATAAAAGAATTATTTAATATAAATCTTAATTTTATGCAATGTAATAGTTTCTAATTCATCATTAACATATAAAATTCACATTTATTTTTATACGAATAAACTTTTAGAAAACTTAAAATTGATTTTCCCCTTTGCACCCTCAGCCGATGTAACAGTGTTTCCAATAAGTAAAGAATAAAAAAAAAGAACTTTACAAACTTGATGCATAAAATCGTCATTTTAGTCAGCTAAATTAGACAAAGATCAAGAGATAACCTATAAGATCTTCGTAAAAAATTTCTAATTATAGGTAGATCACCCACCGCAATATCTGGAAATCCTGCATTTGTGCCCCCGAATTTTTCACGCTAACTTATTCCTCTTCAAATACATAAAATAGTTCGGAAATAGGAGAATAAAAGTTCAGTTTAATTACACTTACTTCATATAAACCTAAAAGTTCACAAAAAAATCTAGTTTTCCCGCAATTTAAACTTATTTTTAGATATCATTTAGTGCTTTTGTTTTACAGAAATAAATTAACAACCCTCTCCATAAAGTAACTTTGACCTTTTTTTGATAGTAAACAGAAAAATTGCTACCTAAAATCGAAAAAAAAACTCGAGCTGTAACTCGAGTTTTTATATAGATATTTATATTTATTTGTATATTTATACAAATATTTATATTTGTATATTTGTATATTTATACAAATATTTATATTTATTTGTATAGCAAACAAATTTTATATAGCAACGGAAAAATGGAGAATAAATAAAAAAAAATGTACAAATATAAAAAAAAAGTATTATCATAATAATTAGCTTCGAGATTCTTTACTCTCGTCGTTTTAAGTTTCTTCAACGAAGTGAGTAAAAAATACACCTTGCTTTTTTTTTTACACATGAAGACAATTAGAGAAATTTTAAAGTGTCAAAATATTTATGGAATTATAGCTTCATTAAGTTAGATACTTTGTACAGATAATAAGTTTTCAACTGTTCTTGAGAAAAAATAGCCTCTTCCTTCCTTCATTATTTTTTAATATTTTAAGTTTCTGAACAATTTATTGTTTTCCTTTAACCTCTCACTATGCGCTCACAACAAACTATCTCAAAATGCACACAATAAAATATCCCCTCTTATTACTGAACAAACAGTTGTGCGAAAATTTGGAAACTTTTAACATTTGTTTGACCTTGAGATAGTCATGACTCAGTTTTGCTAAGAAACATGATTGAAATCGAAACAAATCAGTTTGGTTATAAACAGAGAGAAAGCGAAAGTGATGAAAATTGGTCAGACAGGCTGTGATTCTTGCTGATCTGAATGGTTGAAGTCTTGAGCAGGTGTCACAGTTTAATTATCTTGGGAACTATGTAATAGATACTGGTAATGTGCGGCATGAGATTAATAGACGAATAAGGATTGCTGCCGGAATTTATAAGAATCTATGGAGAGTTTAGGTATATACGCCTATTTCTTCACAGGCTAAAATTAGACTGTATAATAGTTTGGTTCTTTCTAGGGTTAGTTATGGTAGTGAAACTTGGACACTTTGTAAACAACAGGAAAATAGATGCTTTTGATTCCAGATGCTTACGCAGTATCTTGGGCATTAGGTGGTTTAACTTTGTAACTAATGATGAGGTTAGACAAAGGAGTTTGCAACCTTCTTTAAGCAGCATATTATGCAGGGAGACTCTCCGTTGGTTTGGCCATGTTGCCCGTATGAATGATTATAGATTGGCGAATAGGGTTATGAACAGTGTGCCTAAAGGCCTCAGAAAGAGGGGGAGACCTAGGATGCGGTGGGCAGACAATGTCAAACGGGACCTTATTAGAATTGGTGTGCAATTTTGATAGTGTTTACTATCAAAAAAAAAAGGTGGCCACTTGCTTGGAGAACTAAATTGCACGGTCGGGTTGGACCTACATAGCCCATGGCTGCTTGAGGATGATGATGATGAGATAGATCAATTATTTTTATGTGTCAAATAGTAAAAGATAATCAAATATTGAATGACTTAGGATTTGACTTCTCTAAGAATTCACTGGAAATAGACAAAATTTTATTACTCTTATTCTAGTAATGATAACAAATGACGAGAGATTTAACAGCAATTCTAGCACTTTTAGAGGAAAAGAGCTGGCAACAATGGAGGACAAGTAACGCTGAAACTCCTTTCTTTTTTTGGCTCAGCACCTTTGGAATTTCAACTCTTCAATTATTCCGATGGAGAAATGAAAAAGATTCTATTCTACCTTCCGAATAGCAGGCGAAGCTTTCTTGTATCTTTTAACGACAAAATAGAAGAGAAAATCTTGAAATCATGCCAAAATAGTTACAGTACAGTGGCTGTACAGTTTACAGTACAGTGGTTAGTACATTTTTTTATTTTTTTATTTCAATTATTCTCTCCTACCTCACACCACCCTTCATAAAATGCATGATTAAACTTTTGAATGTCGAAACAGATCTGAAAGCGTCGATCTCATGAAACTTTGTGCATTTTTATCGCTTGTATTGCTTCGTAAGTTCAGTAACTCGATCAATAAATTAGAATGAAAAAAAAAACATTTTGAAGGAAATGCTTTGGCTCCAATCCAACTGGAAGATTAAGGTCCTACAGACCTCAGGGATATATCTCTCTTTTTTAGGAAATTATAAAATAAATCAAAAAGAAGATATTTAAATTTACGCCATTTTATAAATCTGCATATTGCTTTAACCCATCGCTCTCTTACCTTACAAGGCTGAAAAGTATAATTAAATTTTCCCCGTCCTGCAGTCTTCCATATTTTCTGTTCGCAGTCTTCAGTCTAAAGTTCTTTTTGTTGCTGCTGCAACAGATTACCATGCACTTAGTATTCCAACGAGGTTGTTTGAACTCTCCCTAGCATTAACTGACTGGAAAAACCAAGTTATACTACTCAATGAAATTCTAGTCACACTTTACTATCTTAAATACTACAAAGTAACAGACATCATATCAATATACTATAGAGCATCACATATTTACACAGCAGTTTATTCTTTTCCCGTAAGCTGCTACAATTTTCAAAATCATAGAGTGGGACTGAAGCTTGTGTTGGGTGGGACATTGCAGTCTGTCCTTTTAAACTTTCGCTTCGTGACGTATCACGTGCTCACCAAAGACATTCGTAAGCGGGTGCCATCTAGAGTCTCTCACAGATGAATTGTTAATAATTATCTTCATTGCATCGTTCTTCTTTGAAGTATCTTCATTGCATCGTTCTTCTTTGAAGCTTTGTTTAAAAGCAATCTCCTAACTTCTCAATTATTCCCAATTGGTAGGAAAGGGGGTGACTTAGTCGGTCGCGCCAGGCTTGTAATCTGTGGGGTCAGTCGGTAGCGCGCCAGGTCGTAATCTACAGTTCCCAGGTTCGAATCCTGCTTGGGCCAGCGTTAAGATTTATTTCCACAAAACTTCCCTCCCTGCCCTCGGTCAGTAGAATACACCGATGGGTTTGGAAATGACGCCGTCCGTCGGATAGGATGTTAAACCGTGGTTCCACGAGATGGAAAGCCATACCTTGTGCACGTTAAAGGACACTCTGTATGGCCTTGACGGGAAGCTAACATCCTTCTCCCAACTGTTGTGCAGTGCGTCACTTCCCTCAACTTTTTCCGAGACCTCGGGATCCTTGTGACCTGGCCATTTAGCCCATTGTGTGCAAAAAAATCGAAGCTCAAAAATAAAACAACCCAACTGGTAACCGTTCAAGGCACAGCTATTCGTAATTAGTATTCCGTTCGAGAGATGACTTTAATCTTGATCAAACTCACCAAAATATTAGAAGAACGACGCAATCACAAGATAATCATTGAGCTTTCAACTCGGAGAGACTTTAGATGATGGTACCTGCTTTACGGATGTCATGTGATCACATGATACGTCGCGAAATAAAGTTTAAAAGAACAGGTTGCAACGTCCCATCCTAAGGCTTTGGAAATGGGTAGCACCTTTCCCAAAAGGATAAGAAGGTCATTGTGTAAATATGTTCTGTTCTATAGTACATTGATGTGGTATGCATTGTTGTATTTAAGAGATTAAAGCAGAGTTCTACATTGTTTATCTATAATTCTATTTCTGGCAACCGTACCATGGACAACAACAGAGCAGAGCAAACTGGGCAGAAAGGATGCTTGTAATGTTCAGTTGTAGGATACACAAGTCTTTTTAACAAGGATTAATTCCTTAATTTCTTTAAAAAAGTTACTTTACAATATTCAGTTGACATTATACACAGGAAAAAGTTTTCTTACGTTTTATTTTTTATCTAAGAAACACATTTTTCAGTTTCTGCCTATACAAAGACATAAAAGTATATTATGGAATTTCCATGTTATGTCAAACGTAAAACTAATTTCGAATCTCTATAACTTCCAAAATAAGCTTTGTATGGAAAACTATTGCTGAAGATGAATTAAATATCTCAATCAAATCCACCCAAATTTGTATTTTAAGCACATTTGTTCAATACTTCAAGAGTTATGGATTTAAATATAGTAGAGATACTCAAAATTAACCACAGAATTCCAGCTACCATAATTTTGAACGAATATTGTTGAAACTTGAGATTTAGATAGATTTGATTGAGATCTTTAATTACCTTCAACAGCAATCTTCGATGCAAAGAAATTTAATTTCCATAATGAAAGCTCTACAGTATATAATAACACTAAGTCATGTTTGAGTTGGTAAAGCTTGTAGCATTGCTTCTGGTGTTCGACAAGGGTGCATTTTGTCCCCTTTTCTCTTTAGCTTGGTTATTGATTACGTTATGCGAAATTCACTGCAAGGGAAAGATTTTGGCCTTAAAGGGTCTGGAGATCTTAAATTTTCCGATTTAGATTATGCTGATGATTTAGTCCTTTTGGCAAATGATATTGATGAGATGAACTCTTTCATTCGAGCTGTTGATGAAACTGGTAGTAAGGTAGGTTTGGTGATAAGAAAGAGAAAACTAAAGTGATGAAAATTGGTCAGGCAGACTGTGATTCAGTTAATCTGAATGGTTCCACTCTTGAGCAGATGTCTCAGTTTAATTATCTTGGAAACTATGTAACAGATACTGGTAATGTGCGGCATGAGATTAACAGACGAATAAGGATTGCATAAGAATTTATGGAGAGTGTGGAGAAATAAGCGTATACACCTAAAGACTATTATTAGACTGTACAATAGTTTGGTTCTTTCTAAGGTTATTTATGGTAGTGAAACTTGGACGCTTTGTAAACAAGATAACAGGAAACTTGATGCTTTTGATTCTAGATGCTTACGCAGTATCTTGGGCCTTAGATTGTTCAACTCTGTAAGTAACGATGAAGTTAGGAAAAGGAGTCGGCAACCTATTTTGAGCAGCATATTGTGCAGAGAGAGACTCCGTTGGTTTGGCCATGTTGCTCGTATAGATAATTATAGATTAGCGAATAGATTAGCGAGGATGATGATGATGATGATGAAATTATTCCACTCATATAACATTCAGCTATCCTTATCAACTGAACTATTCCACTCTTTCAACTTTCTTTAATTCCTATCACTGAGCTATTCCACTCTTTCAACCTTCCCTAACTATTCTTAACAATTGAACTATCTCGTAATTTCACTCTTCAGTTAACTGTTTTTACCACCAGGGTTATGAACAATGTGCCCAAAGGCCTCAGAAAGAGGGCGAAACCTAGGATGCGGTGGGCAAACAATGTCAAACAGGGCCTTCTTAGAATTGGTGTGCAGTGGCCAGATGCAGCAGATGTAGCTCAGGACAGATATGCTTGGAGAACTAAATTGCACGGTATGGTTGGACCTCCGTAGCCGATGGCTGATTGAGGATGATGATGATGAAATTATTCCATTCATATAACATTCAACTATCCTTATCAACTGAACTATTCCACTCTTTCAACTTTCTTTAATTCCTATCACTGAGCTATTCCACTCTTTCAACCTTCCCTAACTATTCTTAACAATTGAACTATCTCGTAATTTCACTCTTCAGTTAACTGTTTTTACCACCTGAGCTGGTTACTGTTCTTACCAACTGAGCTGTCCTAGCCATTCAACCTTTATGTAACGAGAAACTATAAAGATATTTCTGCAATTAAGAAGTGGTCGTTGGGTTTGTATAAACTTGGTACAACTTTTCAGTAAAAGATGGGGTGAATCAAACCTCCTCGCGTCATTCAAAGTGATCTGATTAGGAATCCAAAACTTCAACTATGTCCTCATAGAAGCTTCGAGCTGGAACTGGGCACAGTGAGAGTCCAAGCGAGTGCCATGGCTAACATAGTCGAATTTAAGTTGTGGTGTTGGGGGGGGTGGTATCTTTCCTATCTTCGAGAATGAATTTTAATAACCAGAACAAAGGATAAAGAAGGATTATACGTCACACATATTTAGAAAGAATAGTTTTTTAAAAACAACTATAATAAATAAATAAATAAATACCCCCCTTCAAGCAGCTTCATGCCACAGAGGTCTGACAGAAGCCTGTCAGTTTATATGCCACAGTAGAAGATCTGAGAGGATAGCAAGACCTCAGCAGAAAACAACACGAACATCCATGCCTTACCCGGGGCTCGAACCCAGGTCCCTTAGATCAGTAGCCAAGCGCGCTAACCAACTCTAACGAGGTGAAAAACTGTGGAACAATGTTCGGTTCGTTCTAATTTAATCTAGCCACTTGACCCTCAATATTTCTTTTTTCTTGGTCCAAGTCTGACTGTTGAGGACAGGGGGATTTATAGATTCGTATAATTTGATTAATTTCAATGACGACATAAGGAATTAACTTTAAGATGCACCCTATAATAATCAATTTTCGTGAAGCTAAAAGAAATTATACCCCATATTTTTGTGTGTGATGTGTCATTAACCATTTTCCCTGTCTCTCCTTTAGATACGTTCGCCAGTAAAGTGGCAGCAGTCAACGATAAATACGCCGATTCCTCGATCGGCAATGTGACAGGAAGCAATGCGGTGAATGTGTTCCTCGGCATCGGCATTGCCTGGTCCATCGCGGCACTCTACCACGCATCCCGAGGTGAGCAGTTTCGTGTGTCGCCGGGCAGTCTGGCCTTTTCTGTGACGATGTTCTGTGTTTGCGCCTTCATCACTTGCACGGTGTTGATGCTGAGGAGGAACAAAATCGTCGGGGGAGAGCTCGGAGGACCGATGAAATACAAGCTGCCCACTGTGGTCCTGTTCGGCAGTCTCTGGTGCTTCTATGTCTTGATGTCCAGCCTCGAAGCCTATGACATTATCCGCGGATTCTAAATTTGGTGGCTGATGGATAAGATCAAAACTTAACAGGAGAAGAAGATTTAAAAAAATCACAACTAGCTGGAGAAGCGAGAGAGACAGAATAAGAGTTCACAGAGAGAGAAAAAGGGAGAAATTTATCTGTTATTTTTTAATCTCATTTCAGGGGCTATGTGAATTATGCCGTTAGTTTTGGCTTAGTGCCAACTCGTTTCTATAGAAACGCACTCGGTACAATACTATGGGGGCAGAAACAAGATTCAGAACTTCCATCTTCTGAGCAAGCAGAGCATGCTGATAATCGTCGTGTCAAAATCACTTCTTTTTTTCTCCTATTTCCTCCTACTGCCCATTGTGACGTAACAGCAATGGCGTCGACTAATAGATGACGGCAAAAATGACGACATATGTTAAAATTATTTTCTTTTGCGAGCTAATAGTATATATAAAAAAACTGCATTAAAAAACGGTATAAGACGATAGAAAACTAATAGCCTAAACAGGAGGATTTGGAAATAACGTTATCTTTATGCATTTGCAATTTGAATATGATAGAATTAAGTGTTGGAGACAATTTAAAAAAAAAATATGCTGTATATTTATATATATGCCAGCAAATTGTGATAGGAGAGCAGACCTCTAATAATGAATGGAGTTTGCAAAAGCAGTGTTGAATTATTAGAGCCAAACCCAGTCGTCTATTTACAACGAACACAAAGTAAGCATTTTTTGCCTGGAATATTACATCGACACCTTTAAAGTACGATGTATATTCCACTAGAAGCCTTATCTATACAGTTTGTTCTGTATTTAGTCATATTAGCAAGAAATCTACAACACGTAAATATGGGTACCTGTGACTAATTAGCCATGTGACTAGTGCAGCTAATACGGAAGAGTTTTTTGGGGAAATATTTTTTGCTATAGCCTGTAGGACAGAAAGAAAACGTTATACACTATTTTAGTCTTTTTGCTGTATATTAATTTATTGAATGCATTTCTTCTGTCCTATCTGTTGATAAATGATTAGAATAATTTAGAATTAATTCGGGCCAGTTACCTTAAAATAATTTAGAAAAAAAAATAAAAAATAAAATCAGTCAAAGCTATTTTATCTAAAGAATGGATCAAGTGCAGCCCATTCTTCTCTAGTCATGTAGGTAAAAAAAAAAGACATATCATTTAGTTGTTTCAACTACTTTAGTAATTCTGCTCGTGAATCAACTTCATAAGTGGCAGTTGTTGTTTTACAGTATTAGGCCTGGCAGAAATCGGTTTGTGGTTTAATATATCTATATACATATTATTTTTTCGACGCAGAACTATTTCGGAACAGTTTTGAACTCTTCATCAACCTTAAAATGTTGTCGTTTATCTCTCTTAATGTAAAACGAAAATAACAAAAAAAAAAATAATCATCAGAGAAGAGAACTTGAAGGACCTGCTAAAGTGTTGAGCACCAAAGACGGTGTGAACTGTGAACGATTGAATCTTCAAAAACTTTCACTTTGAAGATGCATTCTCCGATGGTTGACTCATTAATGCTAGAACATTCCAATGTCATAATGAAGGAAAAAAAACATATATTCTCTTTTCTTATTGCCAAGTTATTTCGCTCAGACAGTCACTCGACATCAACATGGGGAATCCGAAATGAGTTCAAAGACCAAAAAACTTCGTGTTCTCTCTCTCTCTGCATATTTCCACCACTCCTCTACGCAGTGGATGAGGATCATAATTACAGTAATGGTGATTCTTCGTCTCTTCCTCTCATTGGTTGAGCTAAATTCTACGCTTTTATCTCTTTATTCATTTCCATGGCAACGGAATGACGCAAGTAGCGTCAGGCGATGAAATCTGATTGATTGTTGATAATAATATTTGCTGTTAAACATCCTTTTAATCACTTGTAAGATTCTGTACGACTGAAACATCACCAAAACAAGCATGGTGGTCCGCAGTTTTTCAGCAGGGGATAGGTTCACTAAACGCAAAATGAATTTTGTCTAAGGGAGGGGAAACCAAAACTACTTATTGTCAGGTGGAAAAGAATTAAAATAAAAAATGAATGTTTTCCAAAGAAGGGAGCAAAAAATAAAGCAAGTTTTGTTATTTGGGGTGGATACAAAAACTAAATAGCAAACTGTTTTCCAGGTAAAGAACCAAAAACAAAATAAATCAATTTTTGACAGGGTGGAAAGGGATAAAAAAATTGTTAGGAGGAGAAAGCGACAAAAAAAACACAATGAATTTTTTTAAGGCGAAACAGGCAATTTTTGTTCAGGAAGAGAGAGCAAAAATCGAGATTTTGAAATCCAAAGCTTATTTTAATTATTGATTAATAAATATGCTTTTTTTTTTTTAATTTTACGGGTGTAGATTTTTCTATTGCACCCTACCTTCCGAGCGTCCATGAAAATAAGACAGTTGATAAAACCATGAGTTTTGTTACCATTCTGCAATTCCTTTTTAAAGTTATTTATATAACAAGGATTTAAGGATAAAAAAGGCTTCGTGATGCAAGGCAATTCGATTCTTAGCTAACTTATTCTTAACACGTCCATCATTGCAAAGGACACCATCTGCGCGTGACAGAGCAAGCATAATAATCGATTGCAATCCTCAAAGGTGATTCCGTGCGACGTCATTCGGCGTGATGCTAGTAATTCGAAAACGAAAACAGTTAGGTTACAATCCAACACAGTTGTTTGGAATTGTCGAGTGTGTTTTCTTATATATCAGATACAAGCGTTCCAATATACGACACTTCAGTACCTTTCCTCTAAACGAGACCACCCGGTAAGGACAAATGTTGATGATAAATAACAATATTTAACTGATGTCTTTATGCGAAAATCTTAATTTAACTCTTTGAAACACTATGCATACATATTTCACCATTAAATGTACGACTATTTTTTAAGTAACATACAAACATTTTTCTATAACATTTCTTATATGTGTAATATACATTTCATAAAAAGGAATTAAGTTTTTATTCGAGGTGTTATTGTTTCAAACTTTTTTCATTGTTTGCAAAAGATGTTCACTTGGGTCTAAAAATGTAATTTTATTAATCTTTCAAGAATGTTAGCATGGATTTGCAAAAAGGACCTTGTCTCCAGATGAGACTTTAAAATATGCATTTTACATCATATAGTTGAGTAATGGATCCAAAGGAACACAAATTAAAGAATTCAACATCTTCCAGGCCAAATAATGAGTAAAATATTTTTTTCAACAGAAACAAATTAGTGCATATTTTTTTTTGTTGAGGACTCAGTTGATTAGTTAATACAGTCCATTAGAGAAAAAAATTTTAGATTCAAAATACGGGTATCATTAGATTATCAATATTTTCTTAAGCAATAAGGACGATTAATTTCGTTACACTCTGAGTAATTTTGAAACATATGGATTAAAATATTAAAGACTTCCAATTTATTCAAGTACATACTCTAATCGCAAATTTCTAAACAAACAGTCGTTTAAACATCCGCCTTTTTCTTTATAAGAACTTCCTCAGACTGGAAGACGCATTTATAAATGAGAAGGAAAAAAAGTATAATAAAAGATTAACACAGATTTTGAATCGATACAATCTCTAAAATCAATATCATACTTTTACACTGTTAGATTAGCTAATTTCGGTGCAAGGATTAAAGCGCTTCGAAGTGGCGAAGTGTTGAAACAGTATTGTTGTTGCGAAAATCTTAAAACCATGTTTGGAAAGAAAAACTCAAAGATGGAACTTAAAAGAAAATAATAAAAAAAAGTTACTTAATAAGAATGTTGTAGATCTCCTTATCAGTAACATTTCGTATTTGAAAATTTATGTAAACATTAATTTGTGGAAGCAGCAGCGTTGATCATATTGCGAATTTTACATCAAATCCGTAAATTTCATACCGAAACTTTTGATTCAAAAATGCAGGTTTCATTACTTAAATTTCTATGCATTTTGCAAACAATTCTTAGAATGAAGCTCTTGTTAAATGTTTTAGCTTTCTTAAGCCTGTAAACACGGAAAGAGATTAAAATGATATTTAGATAGCATTTCATCTTTATATTTAAAATGTTTCTGATTTTTTATAAATTTTTACTAGCTATAGAACTTTCAATTTGAATTTTCAATCACATAATCATGGGTGCCGGAAGTGTGGGGATGCTATTCCTCTTTTGACATATCCTAATTTGCTATATTTTACTGAGATTTTAATTAAATATTTTTTGTGGCAAGATTAAATTATGAACCAAAATTGCTAAAGTTGAAATTCCTCCCCAAATTCACACACACAATTTTCAGTTTCTGGCCAATTTTTAGTTCCTATTTAAAAAAATCTGAAATGTATCATTAATAACGTTTTAGCAGTTTATTTCGATTTTTTCAGAAAGAAGTTTTCACAAGGTTCTAATACACATCAACCCTTAACGAATCAACATTTTTGCTATTATTTATTGCATTATCTGCCATTGATAGAAAATGAAAAATTTTCGATCAGTTTAAGTTGCAAATTACTGTAAATCTTTAAAGAAATACTCAACTGCTTGTTTTTATAGCCATTCAAGTCATATAGAATCTTACAGGAACTATATGTTGAGATATTTTTAACCTGAAACTCTTTATCTCACACTTTTATATTGAATGCATTAGTCAGAAAAAGTGTAAACCAGAAAGTTTATGAAATCTCACTTTATAATTCCAATTTCAAATACATTTAAATATCTCCTTCGCGAACATTTCAGCTGTATGAAGACCCAAAAGGAAGCGAACAAATGATACACTGTAGGACATTGAAAAGTAAGAATCGGGCTTGCCAGTTATTACAACTTATCTGAGTACTTTATAAAAGGTTAACCTCTGCAGACAAAGTAGACCAAAAAGTATTTTACACGTTTGATGACTGAAACTGCGCTAAAATCTTATAAAAACGTTCAACGAAGCAGCTACTGAAATTTGGAAATGTTTAATACTCAAAAATTCAAGACTTCAGTACTCTAACATTTCTATTCACAAAATAATTTGCGGAAAATTATTAGTCTCAACTCCATCTCTTCAAAACTCGTGCTTCACAATATTTATAAAATTTCGAATCAAGATACTAGTGGCAAAATTTAGCCAACGCTAGCAACGAATATGGTACCTTAAAAATTCGCGCTTCTATTAGTGTATATTTTTTTTCTATATATTAAACCAATAAGACCTTTTTTAAAATCAGCAATGTACAATTATCGTTTAGTATATTGCTTAAAAGACCTCTCTACTGTCTTAGTGTGTTAACTGTAATTGAGAATGAAATTAGAAAGTCTGACTCCTGTTTCAATGGGCATGTCCTTGTGTGATAAAAGTGGACAAGCAAAGAATATCTTTCACTTCTGTCCTATGTATAGCAGCATATCAAAAAACAAATCACGGGTACTGAGAACATGGTTTTGTTTTCTGCGGTAAAATTCAAAAACACAAGTATTACATACTACAAAGTATCGTGATTCCAACTTAACCAAATATGAAGCAATGTCTTGAATAATATTTATGATACTTATATTGTTAAATCTTCATCGATAATTGTTACTCCCTTTATGACATTTCTACTTTATATAATGTAAACGTTTAGGCTTAAAGAATAATATTACTTCCTCTAAGCTTAACAGGAATAATGATTTGATGTGAGGGGATTTATGCATATTTAAAAATTCGTAAAACAAAAGCGAAAAAAATAAACATCATTGGCACTATCTATTCGAAAACTGATTACAAACAACCAAAATTTCTGTGATCATCTTTATCGACCAGTTTTGAGTTTAGCCGTATTCTGCAGATACGTATATATATATGTTATTGACATAAAAGCAGTATAATAAGTCATTTGGCATGTAGTTGCAGAGGAGAAAACAAGCCACATAAAACAGAGAAAGACAAAGCCATTTTGTTGGTTCAGAATCAAAGTTTTAGAAAAAGATGGGTCCAAAAGATAGGTGCTGTTTTAACATTTTATTTTTAATTATTTTAACAGTGTTACGTCTGTAGTTTTGGGCTAGTTTTCCTAGACATACCAGCGTAGAGTAACCTATTTTCTGCACCTACTAGATCATTTAATAAATGTTTACTCTTTCTTTTGGGGTATTGCGGCTCACTAACATATTACATTTTAGTTATTAGTTGTTAATAACAGCCTTTTGAGTTCAACCTTCTTTGTCAGGGGCAATACGACAAAAAAATGATCAAAATAACATAAGTAAACCTTCATCCACCCCTTCTGTACATCACCACACGAGAGCTCTAATTTGCTTACTCTCATATTAATAATTTCTTTTACTTTAGAATTTGCTACAACGTAATCTCATGAAGATGAGGCTACTTGGACGATAAGTGAAAAATATACATTTGAAATTCAACGGAATTACCTTTCTGGTTCATTCAGTAATACACCAACAACTAATGAGCTGCAATTTCGCTGTAAAAGATTAATCTTAGAATATAATTTTTGCATGCATGATAAAAGTTTAGTGAAAAAAACATTTTGAAGCAATCTGTAATGAATTTGAAAAAAAATACAGGAAACATAATGTCACTTTCCGGAAATAATACCGGTTTGCAAAGAATTCTGGAATAGAAATTTCAACAATGTAATCAAATCTTTACAACCATCGGCCGATTCAGAAATAAAAGTAGATGTAACGAGTATCAAATTACCTTTTAAACTGTTGGTTTCCTTACATTAGACCAACAAAAGCAGTGAAGCAGGTAAAACGGCGCACTCATTAACATCACTATAAATCTCAGCATCGGTTTTTTCCTGATTCCTACATATTGTATCAAATTTTCGTTAATAGTCAGCATTTGGTTTCCAATATAGCACATTCTGCACTAATATCCTAAAGTTGTTAAATGTGTGTCAGGTCTCGAGAGATATTCTCCGGCTTTGTGCAGAGAAAATTTACCCAGAAGTTAATCAAGACAAAACCGATAACTAATAGATTCGTTCAACTGAAATTCTGATATAACATAGTTCTAACCAGTCTCAATAAAAATTTAATTGAAATATATCTGTAAAAAAAATGTGTCTTGTACTTTTAATCCAAATGCCAAACAGTCGCGGTTTTCCCATCCTATCTCCAGTACAGAACTTCCTTAAAATTATATCTTCTCGTTTTATTTTGTTGCTCTTTACGCTGGTATGTCTTTAATAAATTTAAATTCAACCACCGAAAAGTTCAAATAGTTAACTTTTGATCTTTAGCTAACAAAATAATCTTATTCATCTGTTTTCGTACTTATATATAGCCTGAATCTGTCGCCTCCTTCGTGTTAAGTTTCATCAGCCAATTGGAGGAAGTCTTTTGGGCTTTCTGGCAGTTACTGTTTTGAAACTAGTGCCTCTTTCACTATTCACCATTTCGCTGTATTTATTCCTATGCTCCGTGTGTAAATAGATTTGTACATAAAATAAATAAGTTCAGTCTAATTTCTCCTAAGGGGAGAGATGGTGTAGTACTTAAGTACTTTCTATCTCATGAAAAGAAATTAAAATATTTGAAAGATTTAAGAGCAAAAATAAATACCTCTGTTATTTACACTCTGTGATTTAGAATGTTTAAAAAATTCTTTTTTTAAACTTTCAATGTTACATCTTAACTACTAAGCATAGTATCAATTTTCCTATTGATCTGTGGTGCAAACTAAAGAACAAATCATTCACTTGTGGAATATTTAGAATGCATTCCTCAATAATTAACCTACTAAACACTGATGTCACTCGCAAAACGAGTATTGGGTTCAGTGTCAAATTCTATGTTGTGTAAGATTTCAAAGTTTATGGTTAGCCGAATGAGTGTTAAAGCAAGAGTCTAAGATTCATACAGACTGCTTCGTAAAGTGAGAGAAGTAATACCCTATTCAGAAATAAAATATTCTTCCGACCCAGTGATAAAACTGAAAACTATCCTTGTTCATAAAAAAATTCATTAGGCTCAAATAATAATTTAAGTAATTCACCATATTACTCTTTTCTTGCAATACAAATTACTGCAGATTAGCATTCGTTTCGCAATTTGCCCGAATGCAAAGTGCAAATATTGTTCATGTGAAAAACTATTTTACAGCGTCGTGTAAATGAAGCTTTTACTATAATAAGTTGCATCAAAATACAAAAGAACTTCTCCTAAACTTCAATTTGTTTTACGTTTTCTTAAATTTTTAATTCCTTAAAATAATAATGATGACGAACATGATTGGTAAATAAGAATATTTATATCATGAATCCATTAGCAAAAGTTATTTTGAGTATCAAAAGTGCATCAGGAAAAACTTATTATTTTTAGTATCTTTATTGATTAGTATCATGGAAACATCAGAGAAAAATCATAGCTTTGTATTGTGACTTTTAACACCATTAATTTCAGTTAAATTTTATTGAAGCTCTACGTAAGCAACTAGTTTTACAAATGCTTAAAATGTAATAAATAATTTGAAGGACATAAAAAATAATTAAATGTTTCTTTAGTACTTGTTCGATACGTTATAAACGTTCAGAAAGCAAGATTAATAGTTGCATACAGAAATTTCTACAATATAATAAACTTAATGGTGTTAAAAAAGTTATATTAGTTATATTTTTTCCCTTACATATAAGAGATAAAATTTTATTAGTTTACAAAATAATTTTAAGATGCTTCTTTATAAGCAGTTGTTATACGTTTTTAATGATTGCAAAAAGAATCTGAACTGATTTAATGCTCTAGGTTCTTCATTAAAACCTAATTTTAGGGAAAAGAAAAATGTCTCATTTCCAAAAAAAACTAGAGTGGGGAAAATTTCAACTTGTGCTAATGCAATTATAATATTCGCAAACACTTTATCGTTCTGTGTGTTTTCATTGCACAAATATCCGTTTTATACCATCGGATCATCATGATAACTTATTATTTATGGTAGCTGCGAAAAATGTGACGAAATTGATTCTTTGAAAAAGCTGGGATTCCAAATGATTGATTGTAGAGATTATCAACGACAGCATATAAAACGAAAATGTTTAACACTTAAAAAGAATACACTTATCAACAACGCGCTGGATCCGATTTTATTAATGTCGCGAGTAAAACCGGTCAAGCACGTTGTTACAACAGTTCCTCTCAACCTGTTCAAATTGTGTAACCCCACATTGGTTTGGCTGACTGATGAATTGCAAGTTACTGCCTCAAATTAATTGGATACACAATCCTAAGAATGATCTGTCAAGCTGGAAGTGGGCCATTAAACATTTCGCATATCTAAGGTTATGCATATTTAATACGTTGGGAAACGCTGAACCTTGTTGCAAATCAATGAAATTTTAAATTAACCGATATAATCGTGCCGATATTCAATAAATCAGCAATAATTTTGAGTCTCACTTCAGTTAGAATGCTGTAGAATCAGCTCGACTTCCTGAAGACTAATTGAAATGCTGAAGTTCATATAAATACCAACTTTCTACATAACCCTAAAACCTTTGCTCGACCACAATTTTCATTACTATTCTGAAAACAGAAAATGTTACATCTGGCTGTCATTAATCAGTCCAAAAAATTTACTAATTATCGAATCAAATTTTTCGACAAACCTTGGTCAGGAGAGTAAAAATAAATTCTTGCCTCTTTAAAACTTTGTTATTTGTATGCTTTTCCCAAATCTAACAACCATTTCTAAAATTCTTAAAATCATAAATGCAGTCTACATACGTACTAAGATTAAACTGAAAAGTTGACTGTGGTTGGTTCTCGATACCATTCCGTCATTAGTATGAAACAGTTTGTAAATAGAATTTTCCTTTGGTGACCCCTGAAGGAAGTACGGCAGACGTGATGCCACATTTGGAATGGCATATCTTTTCGAATGGCACCCCACCGAGTTCCAGCATTTCCTTAACTTAAAAATATGTGTATATTGTAATTTTCTTAAATTAATAACTGTATCTACACTTTATTCTCATATTTGCCGGAACAAAAACCCTGAATCAAATGTACTGATAAATATTTAAGTTTTAATTAATAAAGCACCTGTAAAAAATCTGCAGCTCACTGGAATATAGATCCGAGAATACGATTCCAAAATAAAGTTTGTATTCCTATCTAACAAATTCTTTGACATATTACATACAATTCGATGGTTTGTATTTTTATGTACAATGATTTGCTGAAATTGTTATAATTTAAATAAATAGAAACTTTAGTTTTTTTTCTTTAAAAAATAAGATGTTTCAATATAGATAACAAGTGTAATAACTAACTATTCATTATTTGCTGACTGGAAAATATACGAGTTACCTATTTGCAAGCATTTTACTATTAAATCGCAGTATTAATAGTCATACTTACGGGAAAATGAAAGTATAATTTAAATCGCTCTTATTACAACGAAATCAAATCTACCGAAGTTAAACGTGACTTAAACAATTACCAAATTTCAACATAATGTAAAGTTTTAAGATGCTTTTTATGTATATTAACGAAATATTAACATTTGCGTTTCCGTGTATCTATTTACACTTCTAACATGCTTGATCAGCTAATATTTATAATATCAGCCGGTATTTACAGAATAAGTTTTCTGAAACATTCTCTAATCAAAAGTATACATACATTCCGTCATAATGTCTCAAAGTGGTATAAAATCAGTGACCAACATAAATCTCTAAATCCTAACTTAGTGTTATGTTGCCATTTGGGAAAAACTAATAATTTTGAAACACAATTCATACAAAATAGTTCAATGTTTATACCATGAAATGTTATAATGTTGGTGACAGTTGGATTCATTTTCAATAACAAAATTAGTGTTCAATGAATTTTGTAACAAAGATGAATTTTAGTTAGGTAAATGTTCTTTTAGGAAGTAAATAGATTCAGATAAAAATGATAGCGGTAATTAGATGCTGATAAATTTCTTTTATCTTCTGAAAAACATTCATACACCTTCAATAAGTATAATTGTTAATAAAAATTGGTTGGTTTGATCGTTTTTAACATAAACTAAAGCAAAACTTTAATTTCTGCATATATAGATGTTAACTAGGCTTTAGTGAAGTGGAACCTTATTTCTATATGCAGTCATTTGGTAAGATGTAAAACGAATTCAGATCTGGTTACTAGTGTCCCCGGTAAATTTTTATACAGTACGGTAAAACCTCATTATTACAAACACTCAGTAATGCGGGTATCTCTGCCTGTGGACAAAAATTATGAAGTCATTATTTTTCATGGTAAGCCAAAATGAGTCGGACACCTAGTTATGGGCAGTTTTCAATGAACCACAGGTGTAAGTAATATTGAGGTTATACCGTAAGCACCGTTGTTAGCGAAGTTGGATCCAATTTACTTTCCGAGAATTAAGTGTTCCAGATTTGAAGATATACAAAAATATTCAGAAACCATTTTTCCAAATAACTTACCATTTGATGCTTAACAAGAAAGCTGATAAAACAAATAAACTATAAAGTCTCATAATATATCCGAATGTGAAAATTCTAATTAGAATAGATTAGTTTAGCTACAACATAGAAAACTGCACAAACAAGCATAACCTTTACCACGCCATCTTCCTGCAACAGCGTTGCCAGTTTCTACAATTCGAAAAGTCTTTTCATAATTTTGAAAGGAATTGGTAAAATTCGGGACAGGTACGTTTAATCCCTGCATTACCACCTCTGTGGATTAGAAACGTTCTCATTCCTATTAAACATCACATGTTAAAATTATCTGCACAGTATCTCAAGTATATCAATCATCTCAAATATATCAATTTGCTCTTGTTTTGGCGTGATTTCAGAGCTTTTGAAATAGGTGTACCTTTACCATTGCCTTTGGTAATAGGTGTAATTCCTTCTGTTATGAGAATCTGACTTCTGCCTTAGTGAGTATGATATTTTATGAAAATGCCTGTATAAGCTAAAATAAATTTTGAAATATCTTTTAGGTTCTCTGCCCCCTGTGTGGCACACCAAAAGAAAAAAGAGACAAGTAGCACTAATCTGACTGCATTGTAAACTATAACGAACAATATCTTTCTGATTTACCTGTCATAGTTCATCGTTAGAATAGACAAATAATAATGCTCAAATTTTTGACGCCTTTTATCGTTAAAAATTTTAATGTAATTGATTTAAGAAATCACAAGGTAAGTTTCTACTTAAAAATAGATTGAGTACGACCTCATTATTACAGATATTTGGGGTCTCTGGAAACTGTCCATACGGTGTTCGGCTTATTATTGTGTACCCATGAAAGAGAAATATAATAAATTTGTCCAACGAACAAAGATATCCACATTATTGAATATATGTATTATTGAGGCTCTACTTAATCTATTTATAAGCGAAAACCTTTAGGAATGAAACAAACCAGGCATTTTCTCACTAACGATTAAGTATAGCGTTTCATTTCAAACTAAAGATCATCAATAAATAACGCTTTTTTACATTTTATCTGTTGGAAAAAAATTAATTTCGATGTCGACTACGAAATCAATTGCGAAAATACCAAAAATAAGGTGTCATTATTTTTATCAAAAGCCTAATAAAAAATAAACTCTGTAATTTCAAAAGAAAGCATCGAAAATTTACTTATTTGATACATATTTTGGACAGAATAGTTTTAGCGTTTAAATATAAAATTATTTGGAAGCGATTTTATTATTATTCTCCTCAATAAATTGCTATTTCTTTCTTTGTTTTTCTCTTTTGGCCTTAACGTTTTTTGCATTTATTTTGATTTACCTTTATCTTGGCTCGATATTAAAAATTTCAGCTGATATCAATTTTAAATTTCAAACATTATTGGTAACGGAATAGTGAAATGATAAAACTTGATATCCACTGTATCTGTTTTGTATCTATATTTATAAGAAACTTCTTTATTTCACTTCCAAAGAATGTTGACTTAAGGTTTAGAAACTATCAGTTCAAAAGGAACAAATTTTCACTTTGTAGATTCCAAAAGGCGATATTTCTATCTTAAAAAACTAAGAACTACACAGTCATTATTTGCTAACACTGCTTTGAAATTATTCATTTTTTTACATTAAGAATATTCATAGAAATAAGAACAAATATTCGAGCTACAAATAATTTTTTGAAAGCATATGAAAGTTACTAACCTCTGATTTTTCCTTTGCTGAATTGATCTGATGTTAAATCGATTTATTTGCAGTTTTCTTTTTAATGTTTCTAAAACTTATCTTCAGAAACTGGGGAATATTTCGTTTGTTTTTTATTTCTTTTAGTTTTGTTCTAATCCGAATAGACTGTTCTTTATTCCCCTAACTTGCTTAGAAATTTTATCAGAAATCAAGCAGAACGGAATTGAGAAGGATCTGTATATTATCATTTGCATCCCCATTGCTTATTTGCATCCCAAACATTAAACAATTTCTCATGAACCTTTCTCATGACAAAGGTGTATTTTTTTTTATTAATTTAATTATTGTATTATGAATATTCATGTTTTATCATATAGGGAAGTATGGTCCACCACTATGTGGTGACCATATAGTGAAGTATACTCCGTGAATTATGATAAAGCTTACTGTTAGTTAAAATGCAACTGAGCTAAATTGTGATCAAGTTATTTCGTTTTTCCATTAACCTATTTTTTCAGAACCAAGACTACAAAATCTAAAATTAACTTTAAACGACAATAAATATTTCAATACATTTTACAAGGCATGAAAACGAAAATTTACTACTGCTGCTGTTGTAAATTTACTACAGAACTAATCAGCTTAACCTCTGGATTAAGGATAAAATAGTTATTATAATAAAAATGGTGTAGTTTTTACTTTAAATGCTTGCAGAAAGAAAATTGCAATTTTTGTTTTTAATAAACAGTTTTCATTCGACCAAAGAAGAAAATATCCTTGAGAAGCACGTTTATTTCTTAACAATTCTTCTATATATATTCCAGCTACTATATTCTATCTATGAAGGACAAATTTTAAATTCAAACGTTATAATACATCCCGTGAAGCTGTTCTTTGTTTTCAGGCGCTAAAAAAATTCTAAAAGTAATAAAAATGTAATGTTCATGTTATCAGCATAAATAATTATAAATATATGCTAAGAATTGTAAACTTTTCTCCTAAAGGTTTTATTGTTAGTTATAAATGCTGTATTGTTACTATTGCTAGAACTTTTAACTACACAACTAATTGAATTCAAGTGGTTTTTTACTCATAAAAACATTTCAAATTTTCATTGTATAACCGTCTAATAATATTTCATGATGACCTTATTCGTCCAATGACAGCTGCTCAATTGATTTCCTATTCCTTTATCTTTTTCATGAACTAATGTCTTTTGAAACTTTCCTATGCAGTTTCGACAGAAAGAGACATTCAACATGTAATAGGTTTTCTTTTGTTTTTTCGGACATTGTCAAAATAAAGTAGAGGAAAGACGAAAATGATTCGCACCACACTTTACGATGCGAAACATCAGGCTTAGCCCTGCAAGTGTCAGCAGCAGAATGTGTCATTGAAGATGATAATGAAATGATGAAGATGTTTTAACTGTTTATGATGGCATTCTATCGTTGAGGGAATATAATCTGTTACGGTTAAATGTTTGGAAAGTTCATTCACATCTCAGCTAATAAAGGGTTTGATACAGTCAGTCTGGTTTCTATTTTTTTGTCTGTTAACTCTATACATGAAAAGAATCGCCCCCGAACAATTCGGATGATTTATCGAATAATAGAAGAAGCAACTGAGGTTGCAAAAAATATACACCACCAACCAATCCTGGACCTAGAAAAAAACCAGGGGAGGGGATGGAAGTGGCAAATAACTCGATCGAACCAGAATAAAGAGTGGGGGGAAGAGACTGGAGTTCAATTGCAGTATATTTCCCCTCCGTTTCAGAGGCCTAAAATCATTTCTTGAACAATCCGTGAAATATGCATAAGATTAATCATTTTTTTTACCTCTACTATCGTTAATAGCATTCTCAAAACGCCCTGCCATCAGGCCTGGATCTGCAAAACAAAAAGGAGGGGGGAGGGACACGAGGGAAGTTCAAGCCGGAATGCCGTTCAGGTTTACAAATTTCGCTGTGTTTTAGAGGTGTTTAAAAATACGTTTTATATATGCTTAATATTTTTCCACCTCTGTTCCTGCTGCTAGCATTTTCAAAGGGGGGAATGGGCCCTTCCCCCCTCCTATACCCGGCCTTCTATAGCACCCTTCAACAAATATTAGCACTCGTCCTTGTTTTATAAATGAAATATTACTTTCAAATTTCCCCAACTTTGAAAGTAAGCCTTTCTTACAATTTTCGGTGAATAGGATTCAATATTGTTATTACACTTCTAATAGGTCTAATCTTTCTGAATCTAGATTTTTCAGTAGTTATTTGTTTAATATTTAAAAAGTTAGTGCAACTGGAGCACTTAACAGAGACGTTACCCTCGCCCTATGCACTTTTTCAAGATTAATATAAACTAAATCAATGCAGGAACTTCTGAAATTGCAATTTATTTTATAAATGATTCTTTACACAGTATATTGGCTATTCCACAGACTGACGGGGACTAACAGCAATCAGTAAAATTAGACCACATTTTAAATCTCGTATACTCCTGGACTCTGGGTTGGGTTGTTTTACTTCTCAGCGGCCCTTTTTCGCACACAATGGGCTAAATGGCCAGGTCACATGGACCCCGATGGCTGAGACAAAATTGTGGGAGGGGACCCACTGGAACAGCTGTTAGGAGACAGATGGTAGCCTCCCGTCAAGACCATCCAGCGTGTTCTTTAATGTGCAATGGGTATGGCTCTCACACACACGGAATCACGGCTTAACGTCCCATCCGACGGACGGCGGTCTTTCCAAGCCCATCGGTGTCCCTTACTGACCGTGGACAGGGCGGGGAGTTTTGCGGAGAAAATAAGAAAAGCAATTGAGAACATAAAATACAGTTACTGATAATGAAATAAGTACATGTAGATAAATAACGAGAACAGTTATGGATGCTCCGTTTTTAATGGCATTTTAAAAAGTGATTCCTTTAAAAGTCGTGCCGAAATCTTTCTATATGAAAGAAAAATTATATCAAAATAAAAAATGGAATCAAAGAGGACAGGTTGTTAATAAATTGGGATGGCAACTCTGGTTGTGCTTTTTTAACTCTGGTTGTGCTCTGAACTACGCTTTTTTTTTTCGCACAAGTGAGTAAAATGATCGTTCACAAGAGCCCCAATAATTGAGAACTAGGTAAGGAAAAGAGATCCGATTCGTAAGCTGTTAGTGAGCAGACAGAAACTCCCCTTCAATGTCACGCAGTGTGTTTCTAGCGTGCACTTTATTTTAGCCGTCCCGTGGCCGAGTGGTTAGCGCGCTTGGCTACTAATTTACGGGACATGGGTTCGAGCCCCGGGTAAGGCATGGATGTTCGTGTTGTTTTCTGAAACAACACGAACTTTTTGCAGAGTAAAAAAGTTTGCGAGACACTGTTATAGAGTGATTTATTTTTTACTTATATATAATGTTTTTCTGCTGAGGTCCTGCCATCCTCTCAGATCTTCTACTGTGGCATATAAACTGACAGGCTTCTGTCAGACCTCTGTGGCAAGCAGCTGCTTGAGGGGGTATTTATTTATTTATTTACAGGGCTCCCTGTAAATGGGGCTGCCATTTAACGCTCCATGGGAAAGAGACTGTCTTTCCAAGCCCTTTGGTGTCTCTTTTGCTACCAAGTGTAGGGCAAGGGTTAATGGGGGAAAATCTCATTCGCTCAAGCATGGGTGAGGTAGAAATCTCTTCAAGGGGATGGAGGTGGGGGGGAAGAAACAAATCATTGTTGAAAGTAATTTATGTTGAACAGTTCATTAATGAGCGCAGTTCTGAATACAGCAATTATGAATATAGATCATACCATAAGCAATTAAAGATGCCCGCAAATAAAGCTATAAACTTATTATTAAAAGTACGCGTACAACTTTTTTTTTCATATTAATGTAATAAATAAACATACTGTGCTTCCAAAACTAATGGAAAACGCAATAATTCAAGGTTATATTTTATTAAGGAAAATATAACATTAATTTTTGATACATCCGTATACCAAACGTAAAAAAAAAAAGGTTTTCTATCAATATTTCCAGGGGGGGAAGATTATTTCCTGTCTCCACAAGTTCTTCGAGTCCCAGCTGGTCAGCATTGAGATTTATCTCCGAAAAATTCCTGCCCTGCTCGCACACCTCTGAGCAGCACTCTTCTGTTACTAGAAGAGTTGCTAGAACGGGTAAGGTCTCAGCCGATAGCGTGACGGGCTCGTAATCTGCAGTTTCCAGTCCCATCTTGGCCTGCGTTGAGATTCCTCTCTGTTAATCCCCACCGTGCCCTCAGTCAGAAAGGTGATACCAATGGGCTTGACAAAGCGCCTTTCTTTGAATGTCCATGCGGAGGAGAGAGAGATGGGAGGGGGGAATAATGGGTTAAAGCTTACGTAACGCTAAAATGCTATTTTTAATTATGTAATTAGTAATTTTTTTCTCGTTTCCCGATGACAAAGCATTCATTTGTTATGCTAAAAGTGATGATTCTTACAAAAAAGAAAAGCGGTTCGTTACATAGACCACCCTGCCCACGGTCAGTAGGGGACACCGATGGGCTTGGAAAGACCGCCGTCCGTCGGACGGGACATTAAGCCGTGGCGCCGTGTGCGGGAGAGCCATACACCGTGCACGTTAAAGAACACGCTGGATGGCCTTGACGGGAGGCTACCATCTGTCTCCCAACAGCTGTTCCAGTGGGTCCCTCCCCCAACCTTCTCCGAGCCTTCGTGGTCCTTGTGACCTGGCCATTTAGCCGATGGTGTGCAAAAAAGTGCCGCTCAGAGGTAAAACAACACAACCCAACATTACATAGATCGGAAGAATTCAAATTCGGCTAAAATAGCATTATCTAGTTCATGCAAGATCTCTAAGTCCAGGGATAGATTGAGAATCTATGAGACCCTGATGTTCTATGCCCCCCCCCCCTCCCCACACACACACACACACACGCTTTCCACATCTCGCATTGGGTTATATACTATTTAAAATGAATATTAAAAATTTAGCATGATTCGAGAATCCTAAGATATTAAACTTTTTTTTTAAATCATTGACTCACCCCTCTCAGGGCGAAAGGGTTGGGTTGTTTTGCCTCTGAGCGGCACTTTTTTTGCACACAATGGGCTAAATGGCCAGGTTACATGGACCCCGAAAGCTCAGAGAAGGTTCGGGGAGGGGACCCACTGGAACAGCTGTTGGGAGACAGCTCCATGGTAGCCTTCCGTCAAGACCATTCAGCAAGTTCTTTAACGTGCGGGGCGGGGATGGCTCAGTCGGTAGCGCGCCAGGCTCGTAATCTGTAGTTCCCAGGTTCGAGTCCCAGCTGGGTCAGCGTTGAGATTTATCTCCGCAAAAATTCCCCGCCCTGCCCACGGTCAGTAGGGGACACCGATGGGCTTGAAAAGGCCGCCGTCCGTCGGATGGGACATTAAGCCGTGGTCCCGTGTGTGGGAGAGCCATACCCTGTGCACGTTAAAGAACACGCTGGATGGCCTTGACGGGAGGCTACCATCTGTCTCCCAACAGCTGTTCCAGTGGGTCCCCTCCCCCAGCCTTCTCTGGGCCTTCGGGGTCCTTGTGGCCTGGCCATTTAGCCCATGGTGTGCAGAAGAGTGCCGCTCAGAGGTAAAACAACCCAACTTTAACGTGCACAGGGTATGGCTCTCCCGCACACGGGGCCACGACTTAACGTCCCATCCGACGGATGGCGGCCTTTTCAAGCCCATCGGTGTCCCCTACTGACCGTGGGCAGGGCGGGGAATTTTGCGGAGATAAATCTCAACGCTGACCCAGCTGGGACTCGAACCTGGGAACTACAGATTACGAGTCTGGCGCGCTACCGACTGAGCCACCCCCGCCCCAGGGCGAAAGGGAAATCTGTGCAATCTCTATATTTTGACCATGGAATTATGCTTTTGAAAGGGGTGGCTCAGTCGGTAGCGCGCCAGGTTCGTAATCTGTAGTTTCCAAGTTCGAGTCCTAGCAAGGCCAACGTCAAGATTTATCTCCCCAAAATTCCCCTCATAGCCATACCCTATGCACGTTAAAACACGCTAGGTGGTCTTGACGCGAGGCTACCATCTGTCTCCCAACAATTGTTACAGTGGGTCTCCTCCCCCATCCTTCTCTGAGACCTCGGGATCCTTGTGATTGTGTGAAAAAAAATGCCACTTAGAGGTAAAACAACCCAACCTGTGCTTCAAAAATGATAGGAGGAAAAAAACTTTTGAAAGATCAGCAATATCTGGACTATCTGAATCTGAAGCTTATATGCCCTACCTACTTTATCCTTGTCCACATAATCACAGAATACATGTATCTCCCAGCTTAAGCGATTTCGCAACATGGTCACTGATATCAACAATCACGGTGGGCAACACTTCCTCTCCCTTATAACATTTCCTAACTAATATTTTTGAGAAGATTAAAAATTAATGAAATGTTTTCTCTAACGTTAGTAATAACTATAGCGAAATGAATTCAGATTAATTGAATCGATTGATGAGATCCAGCCTATTACTCAGTTCCTCACTCTTTGTAACAAGGGGCGGGGGTGGCTCAGTCGGTAGCACGCCAGGCTCGTAATCTGTAGTTCCCAGGTTCGAGTCCCAGTTGGGTCAGCGTTGAGATTTATCTCTGCAAAATTCCCCGCCCTGCCCACGGTTAGTAGGGGGCACGGATGGGCTTGGAAAGTCCGCCGTCCGTCGGATGGGACGTTAAGCCGTGGCCCCGTGTGCGGGAGAGCCATACCCTGTGCACGTAAAAGAACACGCTGGTTGGCCTTGACGGGAGACTACCATCTGTCTCCCAACAGCTGTTCCAGTGGGTCCCCTCCCCCAACCTTCTCTGAGCCTTCGGGGTCCTTGTGACCTGGCCATTTAGCCCACGGTGTGCAAAAAAGTGCCGCTCAGAGGTAAAACAACCCAACCCTTGTAACAATGTATGTAAAGCCGTATGTACCCCCCCCCCTCTCCAATTACAGGCCTCCTTCCTAGGTTTATTTTTGAAAAATAATTAAAATGAAAAATCCGATTTTCAAATTTCCTTTTCACACACTCTAGAAGAGATTCCTGAACCCCAAATTAAGAACCGCTGCTCTGGGCCAAGACGTCTTAGCAGAGTCTGTTCAAAAGATGGACACTGGCGAGGTACAGTCGCTCAAAAAAGTATCCCAACATTACGGTTGATTACAGAATTCAAAAAAATATCTGGCAACGATTTTTTTTTTTAAATTTACGATGGAAATGGGAATGTTTCTTCCAGGGAATGGAAGAAATAAGTCTATATAAGGAGCTCTACAAAAAGAAGATGAACCATACAAAGCAGATATCCTTAGGCAGATTCTTTAAGCATGGGATAAGTCATCGACTGAACATCGAGTGATCTGGGTCAGAGGTCGCCAACCTTTTACCTTTTACAAGTTCCTCTCTCCTTCTAACAATGTATGTAAAGCCGTATGTACACACCCCCTCTCCAATTACAGGCCTCCTTCCTAGGTTTATTTTTGAAAAATAATTAAAATGAAAAATCCGATTTTCACATTCACATACTTCGACCGATGATGATTCGAAGATGTCAATTGATAGTGATTCCTGGACGACTATTGACAACTAGCGGATGTCGATTCGTGATGATTCTGAAATATTAACCAATGATGATTCCCTATGATTCTGAAATATTAACCAATGATGATTCCCTATGATTCTGAAATATTGACCAATGATGATTCCCAGACATCAACCGATGATGATTCACAGACTTCGACTGATGATGATTCGCAGACTTCATCTTATAATGATTCGCAGATGTCGACTGGTGATGATTCGTAGGCGGTGATTGATGATGATTCGTGGACGTCGACTGATGACGATCCGCATATATCGATTCATGATGATTCTGAGACATCAACCGATGACGATTTACAGACTTCGATTAATGAAGTTTCGCAAGACATTGGCTGGTGATGATTCGTATACTTCGACTTATGATGATTCTTAGACAGCGACTGATGATGATTCGCAGACATCAACTGATTACGATTCAAATATATCAACTGACGATGACTCACAGACATCAACTTCTTTCGAAAAACGGCAGTCATCTTCAATTTTTTCTGTAAAAATTTTTAACAAAAAAAATTGCGTCATAAAAGAAGTAAACGGAATGGATAAGTTTTTTAATTTAGTTTCTTTTTTCATAAAAAAATCGAATGTTCAGGAGTGCAACCTCCATTTACATCGCTATTACTGTTTGGAAAAATAATTTCGAGTTCCTCCACCAATCCTCTCAACCCAGATACCGCGTAAGTCGGGGAATATCAGTATTTTTCCCTATCCGAGTCTTGAATACTTGAAATTTGATTACTTTGACCTTTTCCAGCCTCATATATTCATTTATTACCTTCATGTGCCACTTTATTTTAATTACTGTACATTTAAGAAATATTTTGCAGTGCTTCAAAACATAATATGGTCCCTCGGTATTTTTTTTATGTCTGTGATTTTTGAAACTTTGCCTTCTGAGACTGCGGAGCGGGGGTGGCTCAGTCGGTAGCGCGCCAGGCTCCTAATCTGTAGTTCCCAGGTTCGAGTCCCAGCTGGGTCAGCGTTGAGATTTATCTCCGCAAAATTCCCCGCCCACGGTCAGTAGGGGACACCGATGGGCTTGAAAAGGCCGCCGTCCGTCGTATGGGTCGTTAAGCCGTGGCCCCGTGTGCGGGAGAGTCATATCCTGTGCACGTTAAAGAACACGCTGGATGGCCTTGACGGGAGGCTACCATCTGTCTCCCAACAGCTGTTCCAGTGGGTTCCCTCCCCCAACCTTCTCTGAGCCTTCAGGGTCCACGTGACCTGACCATTTAGCCCATGGTGTGCAAAAAAGTGCCGCTCAGAGGTAAAATAACCCAACTGAGACTAGTTAAATGAGAGCCACACTTCATTAATGTCCTTTTTGGTGTATCTGTGTCTCCACCACATTTAATAACCCAAAATATTACCAAATAATAGTCTTCGTTATCTTGTGACAATTATTCCTTCCCAAATTCAGAGAACATAACATCTAGAAAAATTCGTTTACCTCAAGTGCACAATTTTCTCCTGGCGCTGATTAATAATTTACATTTTTCAGCAGACATGCATGCAATCAGCGTTCCTTGCTTCTTTGTGGGCGCGAAAATTTGCATCATAAAAAATGTATATCGCTTGTTTACGTCACCGGTGTGTCGATCTTCGAAGTGATCTTCATAGGTCCCGTATCCATGGAAACGAGGTATCAGAAATATATCTTATAATGAGGCAACGGCATGAATTATTTACAACCAGCGGCTGTTAATATACGGGTACTGTTTAGACATTCTTCGAATATGGCCACTAGAGAGCGGTTTAGCGTTACAAACGTTTTCAACGTTTTCAGAGATTTCAAACCATGGCCAATCATGGGATGGGTTGTTTTACCTCTGAGCGGCAGTTTTTTGCACACCATCGACTAAATGGCCAGGTCACATGGACCACTAAGGCTCAGAGAAGATTGGGGGAGGTGAACAACCCACTAGAACAGTTGTTGGGAGACAGAGGATAGCCTCCCGTCAAGGTATTTTATCGGAGGGGGGGGGGGGTGAAAATAATAATGATAATACAATTATGATATAATTCTGCTACTAAATAATGATAATTATGGTACTACAGTACATTCATCATCTCCTAATTTTAAATCCTCTTCCACACAAACCGGTATTTGTTCTTGCCGTGATCATATAGTTTAACCATATAACATTTGCACATTAAAACAATCCGTAGCCCAGTATCCCAGGGGTGGCTCAGTCGGTAGCGCGCCAGACTCGTAATCTGTAGTTCCCAGGTTCGAGTCCCAGCTGGGTCATCGTTGAGATTTATCTCCGCAAAACTCCTCGCCCTGCCCACGGTCAGTAGGGGACACCGATGGGCTTGGAAAGGCCGCCGTCCGTCGGATGGGTCGTTAAGCCGTGGTCCATTGTGCGGGAGAGTCATATCCTGTGCAAGTTAAAGAACACGCTGGATGGCCTTGACGGGAGGCTACCATCTGTCTCCCAACATCTGTTCCAGTGAGTCTCCTCTCCCAACCTTCTCTGAGCCTTCGGGGTCCTTGTGATCTGGCCATTTAGTCCATGGTGTGCAAAAAAGTGCCGCTCAGAGGTAAAACAACCCAACCCAGTATCCCACTGGGAAACAAAGTCATTCTCCCACACAAAAGGAGCCACTAAAAGCAGGTATAGCTTCCTAATAAACATTAAAAAACACATTTATTTACAACATTACAACACTCTCGTCTTATTCCTACATTTTCTAAGACTTACATCTTTCAGTAGGCTGGTGACATGCTATTTCTGGGCTGGCTAGTTCTGACCGAGAGTCAGGACTTAACTACCGACATCGAGAGCCAAGTCTCGAGAGCTACTGTCGCTGTCGTCTGCTCACTTCGAGCACCAAGTCGTGAGTCCCGTGAGTGAGGAAATGTCTTTTTTTGTTGTACACGCAAAAATAAAGATAGAATGCATCCCAAGTGTCTGATTGGCTCTCTCAACTATTAACCCCCCCTATCGGAGGCTAGGGGGGGATAGGGTGACGGACGAAAAAAAGGAGTTTTCTAGATCTGGTGTCTTTGTCGCATAATCACGTGACGGTCCTTCACGTGACGGTCACAACGGTCCTTCATGGGACCGTTGTGATAGAAAAGAAGAATCGCAGTCACAGAAAGAAAATCACAGGGTTGGGTTGTTGGGTTGTTTTACCTCTGAGCGGCACTTTTTTGCACACCATGGGCTAAATGGCCAGGTCACATGGACCCCGAAGGCTCAGAGAAGGTTGGGGGAGGGGACCCACTGGAACAGCTGTTGGGAGACAGATGGTAGTCTCCCGTCAAGGCCATCCAGTGTATTCTTTAACGTGCACAGGGTATGGCTCTCCCGTGTGGGCCACGGCTTAACGTCCCATCCGACGGACGGCGGCCTTTCCAAGCCCATCGGTGTCCCCTACTGACCGTGGGCAGGGCGGGGAATTTTGCGGAGATAAATCTCAACGCTGACCCAGCTGGGACTCGAACCTGGGAACTACAGATTACGAGCCTGGCGCGCTACCGACTGAGCCACCCCCGCCCCAGAAAATCACAGAAAAGAAGAATCGCAGTCACACGGCACAACGGTCCCATGAAGGACCGTTGTGCCGTGTGACTGTCCTCACGGGACCGTTGTGCCGTGACCCAGTGGAAGTCCTTACGGGCATCTCGTTGTATGGCTTCACTCTGACAGAGATTTCCCCAGACAAGAAAGCACTTCCCTTTGTAGGCCACGTGGATTATAGCTGGCCGATGACAGGCCAATGGTTTGGCTCTGCTAGGCGGTGCATCAATGGAATAGTCCGCCGAAGATTTTTCACTTTGCGGCTCTACGCTAATCCTTCCTGCATGGCGGTGCTCCGACGGAAAGGAAGCTGAAGTCTGGAATTCAAAAATCGTTCTGCGTGAACTATGCAAATTCATCCAGAACAAAGGCCATCCAGCGTGATCTTTTGGGTTGGGTTGTTTTACCTCTGAGCGGCACTTTTTTGCACACAATGGGCTAAATGGCCAGATCACATGGACCACGAATGCTCAGAGAAGGTTGGGGGAGGGGACCCACTGGAACAGCTGTTGGGAGACAGATGGTAGCTTCCCGTCAAGGCCATCCAGCGTGTTCTTTAACGTGCACAGGGTATGGCTCTCCCGCACACGGGGCCACGGTTTAACGTCCCATCCGATGGACGGCGGCCTTTCCAAGCCCATCGGTGTCCACTACTGACCGTGGGCAGGGCGGGGAATTTTGCGGAGATAAATCTCAACGCTGACCCAGCTGGGACTCGAACCTGGGAACTACAGATTACGAGCCTGGCGCGCTACCGACTGAGCCGCCCCGCCCCCAGCGTGATCTTTAATTTGCACAAGATATGACTCTCTCCCGCATAGGGGACCACGACTTAACGTCCCATCCGACGGACGGCGAACTTTCCAAGTCCATCGGTGTCCCCTACTGGACAGGCGGGGAGTATTGTAGAGATAAATCTCAACGATGGCCTAACTGAGACTCGAATCTGGGATCTGCCGATTACGAGTCTGGCATGCTACCCACGGAGTTAATAATAAAAATTCATCTGTCTCCTAACCACTTGTTAGGAGACAGGTGGTAGTCTCCCGTCAAGGATATCCAGCGTGTTCTTTAACGTACACATGGACCACGGCTTAACGTCCCATCCGTGAACGGCGGTCTTTCTAAGCCCATGCGTGAGGAGTGGTGTTTGTATGAGGTGGAGGTTGGAGTGGTTGGGTTGCTTTACCTCTGAGCGGTACTTTTTTGCACATTATGGGCTAAATAGCCAGGTCACAAAGACCCCGAAGGCCAGGAGAAGGTTAGGGGAGGGGACTCACTGGAACAGCTATTGGGAGACAGACGGTAGCCTCCCGTCAAGGCCATCCACTCTGTTCTTTAACGTGTACAGGGTATGGCTTTCCCGCACACGGAGTCACGGCTTAACGTCCGATCTGACGGACGGCGGCCTTTCCAAGCACATCAGTGTCCCCTACTGACTGTGGGCAGGGGGGTTTACGGAGATAAATCTCAATGCTGACTCAGCTGGGACTCGAACCTGGGAACTGCAGATTACGAGCCTGGCGAGCTACCATCTGAGCCACCCCCACCCCAAGGTTGGAGTGGAGTTTGTGTGCAGTTTGCGTGAGGAGTAGACTTTGGAGTGCAGTTTGCGTGCGCATTCTCCAGTTTACTGTAAGGGTCCCTCCATTGTTAGTAATGATTTCCAAACGCTTGAAAGTTTGAAAACATTTGAAACGCTAAGACGCTCAAATCGCTCTCTATGTGTACATACTTTGCTCCGGTAATAAAGAAGACGATGCCCGAAAACGATTTTGGCAAAAGACGACACACTTCGATGTCGGAAAAAAAAAAACGACTTCTTTCAAGATAGCGAGAGGCAAGCGATTCTTCTTTTCCACCACGAAATGGCTTCTGAATATTTTATCAGCTGTCATCAGTCCACTTCGTTAGCATATATATGAATAAAGAATGACATGAATATGCAGACATTCTTTCCTCATTATATATCTTTATATAAGGCGTCTACAGCTAAATATCGAGAGCAGGGAAGAGCAATTCTTTTGCTACTTCACTTCTTTCCCCTCCACATCAGAAAGCGCCCCCTAGTGGCGCATTTAAGTGTAAATTCCCATGGTCCTCGAAGAACTTATTTTGTTGAAACCTCAAGAGATTGCAACAAGTTGTAGGAGGATCACAGACACAGATTGAAAAGCTCCAAGCACGTAACATACAGTCATCTGCCACTTTAAAAGGCGTAGTTCAAAGTTATGGCAATGACAATTCGGATACATACTCGAATATATGCTCCTTAAATACTGGGAGAGCATTGAGATTTATCTCCGCAAAATTCCCCGCCCTGCCCACGGTCAGTAGAGAACACCGATGGGCTTGGAAAGGCCTCCGTCCGTCAGATGGGACGTTAAGCCGTGGCCCCGTGTGCGGGAGAGCCATACCCTGTGCACGTTAAAGAACAAGCTAGATGGCCTTGACGAGAGGCTACCATCAGTCTCCCAACAGCTGTTCCAGTGGGTTCCCTCCCCCAACTTTCTCTGAGCCTTCGAGGTCCTTGTGACCTGGCCATTTACCCCATTGTGTGCCAAAAAACTGCCGCTCAGAGGTGAAACAAATCAACGTTAAAGAACACCCTGTATGGCCTTGACGAGAGGCTACCATCAGTCTCCCAACAGCTGTTCCAGTGGGTCCCCTCCCCCAACTTTCTCTGAGCCTTCGAGGTCCTTGTGACCTGGCCATTTACCCCATTGTGTGCAAAAAAACTGCCGCTCAGAGGTGAAACAACCCAACGTTAAAGAACACCCTGTATGGCCTTGACGGGAGGCAACCATCTGTCTCCCAACAGCTGTTCTAGTGGTTCCCCTTCCCCAACCTTCTCTCAGCCTTCGGGGTCCATGTGACCTGGCCATTTAGCCCATGATGTGCAAAAAAGTGCCTCTCAGAGGTGAAACAACCCAACGTTAAAGAAAACCCAGTATAGCCTTGACGGGAGGCTACCATCTGTCTCCCAACAGCTGTTCCAGTGGGTCCCCTTCCCCAACCTTCTCTCAGCCTTCGAGGTCCTTGTGACCTGGCCATTTAGCCCATGATGTGCAAAAAAGCGCCGCTCAGAGGTGAAACAACCCAACATTAAAGAACACCCTGTATGGCCTTGACTGGAGGCTAACATCTGTCTCCCAACAGCTGTTCCAGTGGGTCCCCTTCCACAACCTTCTCTGAGCCTTCGGGGTCCATGTGACCTGGCCATTTATCCCATGATGTGCAAAAAAGTGCCGCTCAGAGGTGAAACAACCCAATGTTAAAGAACACCCTGTATGACCTTGACGGGAGGCAACCATCTGTCTCCCAACAGCTGTTCCAGTGGGTCCCCTTCTCCAACATTCTCTGAGCCTTCGGGGTCCATGTGACCTGGCCATTTATCCCATGATGTGCAAAAAAGTGCCGCTCAGAGGTGAAACAACCCAACGTTAAAGAACACCCTGTATGGCCTTGACGGGAGGCAACCATCTGTCTCCCAACAGCTGTTCCAGTGGGTCCCCTTCCCCAACCTTCTCTGAGCATTCGTGGTCCATGTGATCTGGCCATTTGGCCCATGATGTGCAAAAAAGTACCGCTCAGAGGTAAAACAACCCAACGTTAAAGAACACGCTGGATAGCCTTGACGGGAGGCTACCATCTGTCTCCCAACAGCTGTTCCAGTGGGTCCCCTCCCCCAACCTTCTCTGAGCCTTCGGGGTCCATGTCATCTGGCCATTTAGCCCATGATGTGCAAAAAAGTGCCGCTCAGAGGTGAAACAACCCAACGTTAAAGAACACGCTGGATGACTTGACGGGAGGCTACCATCTGTCTCCCAACAGCTGTTCCAGTGGGTCCCCTTCCACAACCTTTCTGAGCCTTCGGGGTCCATGTGACCTGGCCATTTATCCCATGATGTGCAAAAAAGTGCCGCTCAGAGGTGAAACAACCCAATGTTAAAGAACACCCTGTATGACCTTGACGGGAGGCAACCATCTGTCTCCCAACAGCTGTTCCAGTGGGTCCCCTTCTCCAACATTCTCTGAGCCTTCGGGGTCCATGTGACCTGGCCATTTATCCCATGATGTGCAAAAAAGTGCCGCTCAGAGGTGAAACAACCCAACGTTAAAGAACACCCTGTATGGCCTTGACGGGAGGCAACCATCTGTCTCCCAACAGCTGTTCCAGTGGGTCCCCTTCCCCAACCTTCTCTGAGCCTTCGGGGTCCATGTGACCTGGCCATTTATCCCATGATGTGCAAAAAAGTTCCGCTCAGAAGTGAAACAACGCAACGTTAAAGAACACCCTGTATGGCCTTGACGGGAGGCAACCATCTGTTTCCCAACAGCTGTTCCAGTGGGTCCCCTTCTCCAACCTTCTCTGAGCCTTCGGGGTCCATGTGACATGGCCATTTATCCCATGATGTGCAAAAAATTGCCGCTCAGAGGTGAAACAACCCAACGTTAAAGAACACCCTGTATGGCCTTGACGGGAGGCTACCATCTGTCTCCCAACAGCTGTTCCAGTGGGTCCCCTTCCCCAACCTTCTCTGAGCCTCAGTTCTCAGAAGATTCCTGGTCTTTCTTCGTTTAGTGAAAAGACAATTACAGACAACTTGCATCTGGATCCACTGGATCAGCTTCTCATAGCCGAGACCAAAACCAGAGTCACAGAAAACAGAATGTGCAAAAAATATCACTCCAAAATACATTTATCACAAAATAAACTTTTTTTTCCAGTATTTGTTTCCAACTGTACAGTCGCTCAAAAAAATATCCGAACACTATGGTTGATTACAGAATTCAGAAAAAATATCTGGAACGTGTACAGCAACTGTACACGCTCCAGTTTGCTGTGAACGGTAACTGCACACGCTCAATGTTTCTGTGAGTGGGCCCACACGATCCAGGTTTTTGTGAGTTCACACGATCCAATGTGATGTGAACATTAACCGCAACCGCTTCAGTTTGCTGTCAACGGTAACTGCACACGCTCAATGTTTCTGTGAGTGGGCCCACACGATCCAAGTTTTTGTGAGTTCACACGATCCAATGTGATGTGAACATTAACTGCAACCGCTTCAGTTTGCTGTGAACGTAACTGCACACGCTCAATGTTAATGTGAGTTGGTCCACACGATCCAAGTTTTTGTGAGTTCACACGATCCAATGTGCTGTGAACATTAACCGCAACCGCTTCAGTTTGCTGTGAACGGTAACTGCACACGCTCAATGTTTCTGTGAGTGGGCCCACACGATCCAAGTTTTTGTGAGTTCACACGATCCAATGTGATGTGAACATTAACTGCAACCGCTTCAGTTTGCTGTGAACGGTAACTACACACGCTCAATGTTTCTGTGAGTGGGCCCACACGATCCAGGTTTTTGTGAGTTCACACGATCCAATGTGCTGTGAACATTAACCGCAACCGCTTCAGTTTGCTGTGAACGGTAACTGCACACGCTCCATATTCATTGCATTATATGTTCATACGCATTATATATATTTAAAAAAAAGTATCCGAACACTATAGTTGCTTACAGAATTCATAAAAAATATCTGGCAACGATTTTTTTAGAAATTAGTGATCTGGCAACCTTCGTATCACGTGATACGAAGGTTGCCAGATCACTAATTTCTAAAAAAAAAAAACAACGGTGTCAGATATTTTTTCTGAATTCTCTAATCAACCATAGTGTTCGGATATTCTTTTGAGCGACTGTACCTATCAGCCTGTCAATCGACCACAGACTTTTTGCAAGACAGCCCAAATCGGGAAAAAAAAAAAGTTCGATTTTTTTTTTCTCAATGTAACGGAAGTTTTATCAGCGTCAATACGGAAGTGACGTTGTCTTATCCGTCACTCCCCGTGCCCAAAGACCCCGACCATCCCTTCGACCTATTTCTACGGAGGCAGCAGCAGACGCTGCGATATCTGACAGACAGACTGACGACTTCAGAGTCAAAAGAGAAAGACTTCTGTTCGCGACCTCCGAGGACCCCTGCGGCTGTCGTCCGTCGTCGGAGGAATATCGGTTTCCATTATCAGCTGACTCTAGATCCCAGCGCCCTCCCCGTCTTTTGTTGGCCGTTTCTCTGCGATACGATCTCGAGCTTCCACGCCCTCTTCTTCATCCCCCTCCTCCTCTTCTTCTTCCTCTTCATCCTCCACTCTCCCTCTCTTCGCAGATTGATCCGTAATTAGTCCCTTGCCTCCCGTCACCATTCACCGTGAAAAAATCTTTTCTCCAAAAGAGAGAGATCTGCTCCGTTTTGCGATTCAAGAGATAGACAAAGCAACCAGAGCTATTTTTCTTCACTCAGCGACCTTGCTGCATTTTGGTGTCGATCTTCCTCCCCCCCCCCCCTCTACCCCAATTCGGCTCTCTTTTAAGATTTATCGATTATCACTTTTTTTTTAATGTTTTACCTCCTCCCCCCCCCCCCCTCTCCTTCTCCCCGTTCTTTTCAATATCATCCTCTTCTTGATCCTTTCGACTTGTAATTGGGAAAGCAATTACGAGTTTCATTATTGGATAAGAATCCAGATTCGGTGCGCGAGGAGCGACAGTGTTGACGTCAAGAAATTAGAGTCACTTTTATTCTTGAAAGAAGTTTAATTAGGGGTTATAATAAGTTTGAGAAAAGAAATCTGTGGTAGGGAGGTTCATGGAATTGTTGTTGGGTTGTTTTATCTCTGAGCGGCACTTTTTTGCACACAACGGGCTAAATGGCCAGGTCACAAGGACCCCGAAGGCTCAGAGAAGGTTGGGGGAGGGGACCCACTGGAACAGCTGTTGGGAGACAGATGGTAGCCTCCCGTCAAGGCCATCCAGCGTGTTCTTTATCGTGCACAGGGTATGGCTCTCCCGCACACGGGGCCACGGCTTAACGTCCCATCCGACGGACGGTGGCCTTTCCAAGCCCATCGGTGTTCCCTACTGACGGTGGGCAGGGCGAGGAATTTTGCAGAAATAAATCTCAATGCTGATCCAGCTGGAATTCGAACCTGGGAACTACAGATTGCGAGCCTGGCGCGCTACCGACTGAGCCTCCCCCCCGCCTCGTGTGTGAAAGACAGCCATACCCTGTTCACGTTAATGAACACGCTGGATGGCCTTGACAGGATGCTATCATCTGTCTCTGAATAGCTGTCCAGTGGGTCCCCTCCCCCAACCTTCTCTGAGGCTTCGGGGTCCTTGTGATCTGGCCTTTTAGCCCATGATGTGCAAAAAAAAAGTGCCGCTCAGAGGTCAAACAACCCAAAGTCTTAGTTAACGAAGTTCACGGCCAAGCTCAGGCTTTGAGATGATGAGTTCTGTCCCACAAGAAGAACAAGAAGAGGAAATTCCAATAGCGAAAACGAAGATGATTATTCGCGACATGTTATTTATGATTCATTCTAAGTCATGGGAGAAAAAAATCCGGGCTGTTGTTTTAAATACTTCAATATCAAGCTTCGCCATAAATTTTGAAATTTTTTTTCAAATGCTCCCCCTAAGCGTGTCCCCTCCCCCTCCTCGCGCGATTGCGGGGACTATCAGCACTCCTTCGAATAGACAAACATACAAAATCCTTATGCAACCTTGGGACTAGGGAGGTCCTAATCAGACTGCACAATTTTGTTCTCCAAACATGTCTGTCCTGAACTGCTGCTTTTGGCCACTGTACAACAATTCTAGCATGGTCCTGAAAGAATGTACACAACTTAAACTTCACACAACAAATTTTGGGATATAAACAAAAGAAAGCGCGCTTTGAGAAATGATCCTTTTGTAAATGATGCAGAATTGACGTTAGAAGGAAATTGGAAGGGAAAACATCAGCCACGTTATTTGTCTGCTGAAATGGATTCTTTATAATCACAAAACCTAGCCCTCTGTTGTTGATTTTTTTTTTATGTGTCTCCACGGAATAGGAATGTGGCTAATTCTCTCTGCCACGCGCACATCCCGTGCTAACTCCATCTTCCAGCCCCTCCCCCTGTCAAAACACCGCCCAGGCGCACGCGGCCACGTGACTTGCAGGTGTGGTTGTCAGAGCCCACTTGCCACACGATCCAGGCGTGGCCGAAAAATCGAGCAGACGGAAGTTGGGGTGGGTGTGGCCCCAGAAGAAACGGGTGGCGGTGGGGGGGGGGGGATCCATGAAAAAAAAAAAAAATGCGCATTCTCACACTCTTACGTAGAGAAAGAACGATCCGCTTCCTTCTCCCCCCCCCTTCCCCTCCATTTCCGTAACAAAGGAAGCGTGTCGTTTGCCCTCTGAATAAATTTCGTCTGGATTGGTTTATCTCAAAATGTACTAAAGAAAAAAAATGGCAGAAGCGGTTTTTTTTATTTCTCCTCATTACGTGCTTATCCATTTCAGAAATGAACCATTTGAAGCGTTAGTTTTGCTCCAAGGATCGGATGATACACAAAGACGTGCTTTAGCTCTATGACAGTAGTTTTGCACACAATGGGCTAAATGGCCAGGTCACAAGGACCCCGAAAGGGTCGAAACTCTCGTTCCTGTCACGTGACACGACTGTTGCCAGATCACTAATTTATAAAAAAAAAAAAAAACGTTGCCAGATATTTTTTCTGAATTCTGTAATCGACCATAGTGTTCGGATACTTTTTTTTTAATATATATAATGCGTATGAATATATAATGCAATGAATATTGAGCGTGTGCAGTTACCGTTCACAGCAAACTGAAGCGGTTGCGGTTAATGTTCACAGCACGTTGGATCGTGTGAGCTCATAAAAACCTGGATCGTGTGGGCCCACTCATAGAAATATTGAGCGTGTGCAGTTACCGTTCACAGCAAACTGAAGCGGTTGCGGTTAATGTTCACAGCACATTGGATCGTGTGAACTCACAAAAACCTGGATCGTGTGGGCCCACTCACAGAAACATTGAGCGTGTGCAGTTATCGTTCACAGCAAACTGAAGCGGTTGCGGTTAATGTTCACAGCACATTGGATTCTGTGAACTCACAAAAACCTGGATCGTGTGGGCCCACTCACAGAAGCATTGAGCATGTGCAGTTACCGTTCACAGCAAACTGAAGCGGTTGCGGTTAATGTTCACAGCACATTGGATCGTGTGAACTCACAAAAACCTGGATCGTGTGGGCCCACTCACAGAAACATTGAGCGTGTGCAGTTACCGTTCACAGCAAACTGAAGCGGTTGCGGTTAATGTTCACAGCACATTGGATCGTGTGAACTCACAAAAAACTGGATCGTGTGGGCCCACTCACAGAAACATTGAGCGTGTGCAGTTACCGTTCACAGCAAACTGAAGCGGTTGCGGTTAATGTTCACAGCACATTGGATCGTGTGAACTCACAAAAACCTGGATCGTGTGTGCCCACTCACAGAAACATTGAGCGTGTGCAGTTACCGTTCACAACAAACTGGAGCGGTTGCGGTTAATGTTCACAGCACATTGGATCGTGTGAACTCACAAAAACCTGGATCGTGTGTGCCCACTCACAGAAACATTAAGCGTGTGCAGTTACCGTTCACAGCAAACTGAAGCGGTTGCGGTTAATGTTCACAGCACATTGGATCGTGTGAACTCACAAAAACCTGGATCGTGTGTGCCCACTCACAGAAACATTGAGCGTGTGCAGTTACCGTTCACAACAAACTGGAGCGGTTGCGGTTAATCTTCACAGCACATTGGATCGTGTGAACTCACAAAAACCTGGATCGTGTGGGCCCACTCACAGAAACATTGAGCGTGTGCAGTTACCGTTCACAGCAAACTGAAGCGGTTGCGGTTAATGTTCACAGCACATTGGATCGTGTGAACTCACAAAAACCTGGATCGTGTGGGCCCACTCACAGAAACATTGAGCGTGTGCAGTTACCGTTCACAGCAAACTGAAGCGGTTGCGGTTAATGTTCACAGCACATTGGATCGTGTGAACTCACAAAAACCTGGATCGTGTGTGCCCACTCACAGAAACATTGAGCGTGTGCAGTTACCGTTCACAACAAACTGGAGCGGTTGCGGTTAATGTTCACAGCACATTGTATCGTGTGAACTCACAAAAACCTGGATCGTGCGGGCCCACTCACAGAAACATTGAGCGTGTGCAGTTACCGTTCACAGCAAACTGAAGCGGTTGCGGTTAATGTTCACAGCACATTGGATCGTGTGAACTCACAAAAACCTGGATCGTGTGGGCCCACTCACAGAAACATTGAGCGTGTGCAGTTACCTTTCACAGCAAACTGGAGCGTGTGCAGTAACTGCACACGCTCCAGTTTGCTGTGAACGGTAACTGGAGCGTGTACAGTTGCTCTATACGTTCCAGATATTTTTTCTGAATTCTGTAATCAACCATAGTGTTCGGATATTTTTTTGAGTGACTGTACATATTGAGTCTGTAGAATGCATCTTCCGAAAACATTCCATGATAACTTCTCTCTCAGGTAGTTGTTTCCTAAAGCAAAACAGAAACAACAACTCAACATTTTTCACCTGTGAATCCCGAATGTTGTTTAGGAAGAGCTTGTTATTCTGCGAGATCCGTGGGCGCGAAATTTCTCCACTGCTAGTTATCCTCGTTCGCAGGAAGCACTAAGTGGTAACCGACGACAGCCAGTTGTGATTACCAACATCACGTGGACTACGGACGCACGAGGCAGAGCGAGGAGAAGCTGACGGTTTCCTCGATGCCTGGCGAGTTGCTTCGTCGAGCTGTGGGGAAAGCCTTTAGGGACGAAGTATTAAGTACTGGGGGCGAAAAATAAACCTAATGGATTTTTCTTGCTCTTTCTGCGTGTCCTTGCTTCCTCTGTGCTCTGCCTCCGTCTTTGAAACGAGCCGGGATTGGCCACTGAAAGCCAAACAAACAGCGATTCCGAAATAGCGGTTGTCTTAATTTAAATCGGATCCTTTATTCGTTATCTTGTAATCGCAGGAACAAATGCCCAATGGAGCTAACAGATGCAAATTGAGTAAGCGTTTGTTGTCTCTGGGGAAATGGGGGCGACGTCAGCTGAAGGGTACTGAGAAGGATTTGCTCGATTGTCTTGCGCGGATTTCTCGAGGGTTGTTTTTTTTCTTCTTTATGGGAATTTGTTCCGGTAGTGAGGAGCGTGGAAGCGTTTTCGTAAAATTGGAATGGAAGGAAGTTTGAATTCTAGAAGATGGAAATCAGTGTTTGAGAAACTAAAATAGCAAAATTCAGCAGGAATTGAGTTGTGAGACAATTTTATGCATAAATGGTTAAGTCAGAAGGATCCCAAAGATATCAAGAGTTCAGAGCGATGTGAAGGATCCTTTGGAGCAAGTGTTAGATCGATGTGAAGGATCCTTTGGAGCAAGAGTTCAGAGCGATGTGAAAGATCTTTTGGAGCAAGAGTTCAGAGAGATGTGAATGATCCTTTGGATCAAGTGTTTAGATCGATGTGAAGGATCCTTTGGGGCAAGAGTTCAGAGCGATGTGAAGGATCCTTTGGAGCAAGAATTCAGAGCGATGTGAAGGATCTTCTGGAGCAAATGTTTAGATCGATGTGAAGGATCCTTTGGAGCAAATGTTTAGATCGATGTGAAGGATCCTTTGGAGCAAGTGTTCAGAGCGATGTGAAGGATCCTTTGGGGCAAGAGTTCAGAGCGATGTGAAGGATCTTTTGGAGCAAATGTTTAGAAAGATGTGAAGGATCCTTTGGAGCAAGTGTTGAGATAGATGTGAAGGATCCTTTGGAGCAAGAGTTCATATCGATGTTAAGGATCCTTTGGAGCAAGAGTTCAGATCGATGTGATGGATCCTTTGGAGCAAGAGTTCAGATCGATGTGATGGATCCTTTGGAGCAAGAGTTCAGATCGATCTGATGGATCCTTTGGAGCAAGAGTTCAGAGCAATGTGAAGGATCCTTTGGAACAACTGTTTGTATCGATGTGAAGGATCCCTTGGAGCAAGAGTTCAGACGATGTGATAATGCTGTCCGTTTAAAAATTTCATCCCTCTTGAAGACATTTAGAAAAATGTTTAAAAGTCTCATAAAAATTTTTTGCATTGGCAAAACAATGCTCCAATTTTTATACAGATCGCAAATGTCGTGAATTCGATTCTTGCTTCCCGTCGCTTACCGGATGAATGCGATAACAGATTCGTACTCTGATTGATCAAATTATATAAAGGTAAAATTAATTTTGATTTAATCTTCTTAACAATACGTATACGAAAAGAAAATTAACAAACTAGATTGCTTTATTGTTACAGAAAAGGATGTTGGCCCGTTAATGAGAGGAATTTGTCAGGATCTGGCAACCGAGTCCTACTTCAAGGTCCTACTTCAAGGCTGCACTTTGATGTAATCAACAGGAAACACGTAAATCTGCCTGTGTGGTCAGTGCATGGCCCTGAGTTAATGTTTTATGGCTATGACATCTCGCAGAGGAATTCTGATGTGTAAAAGAGCTGACTGTAGCCAGTGAAAGGGAGAGTTGACCTTATGTGGGTGAGGCCAGAGTCTCACCTGACCCGAAGGTCAAAGGATTACCGGGGAGTGGGAAATTCAGAAGAAAAAAAGAAAGAAGGAGGCTTTGACGGAGGTGAAGGAAGAGTCAATGGCTAGGAGATGACTTTTTAGCTGTGGACGACTGGAAATGTTCTGTGCGATTAAATCTCCTTCTGCCTCTCCTTCATTGATACTACATAAGATAGTAACCTGCCATAGAAAGACGTTCTACAGATTTGGGTTGTTTTACCTCTGAGCGGCACTTTTTTGCACACCATGGGCTAAATGGCCAGGTCACGTGGACCCCGAAGGCTCAGAGAAGGTTGGGGGAGAGGACCCACTGGAACAGCTGTTGAGAGACAGATGGTAGCCTCCCGTCATGGCCATCCAGCGTGTTCTTTAACGTGCACAGGGTATGGCTCTCCCGCACACGGGGCCACGGCTTAACGTCCCATTCGACGGACGGCGGCCTTTCCAAGCCCATCGGTGTCCCCTACTGACCGTGGGCAGGGCGGGGAATTTTGCGGAGATAAATCTCAACGCTGACCCAACTGGGACTCGAAAGTGGGAACTACAGATTACGAGCCTGGCGCGCTACCGACTGAGCCACCCCCGCCCCAAGTTCTACAGACAAGTGATTAAAATAAGTGTGCAACTGCCCAATGACTGCCTCTCCGTAACTTGTCTTTTGAAATAAATGTTATTGTTTTGATTTATCAGACTGTTGATTATTAATCGACGGCATATTATGATGCCGCCTAAAGCACTACCAGTAATGGGATAATGCCATGTTTACCACTCTCTTACGGTCAGGGGCAAGACAGTACTACATAGATACAGCTCATCCCCGACTACCTAATTGCGAACAGTACTGTAAGAGTAAAGCTCATCCATCGGTCAAAACCTAAATTTAATCTATGTCCCTGGAACCGCCACAAACAAGGATATAGAGATCCAAGTTGCCTCGGCTCCCGTGACGGAAAGTCTTAGTCCGGCCATCTTCCATTTTAGCCTGTCCGACCAGTCCCACTCCGGTCAGCATAGCCTTCGACTTCATTTCAAGCCCTCCCCCCCCCCCACACACACACACATACACCTCGACAAGGTGGTTCCATATCGGAGGGGGGGGGGGAATTAATCGACGGTAGCAGGGAATAGGAAATCTTTTGCTGCCGAGCACACGCACCAAAAGTACAACGGAGACGCCATAACAGGCATTATTAAGTATAAGAACCTAACAGAATTTAAGTTTGGGCCCCAATCGAAAGCTTCCATTGATGTAAATAAACAGGATTATCCAGTTATTCTTCATCCAAGTTTCAATAGACTCCCATTTATCCTTCGACCATGAAGTGACAGTACCTGACTCTTAATCAATCACTGGAGGAGGAACATGTCTCCTTTACCTCCCACCTAGATACGGACTCGATTAAGAGATTCGCGATGGTGGTAACAATTTTAAAAGCATTCATTATCGATTTAATAGGATTTTCTGAAGTTTTATTCTTTTCCATCGACTTTTTAATGAACTGATCTCACAGACCACTATAAACGTCTCATTGTCGCGTTCCTCGCATTTTTTTAACGAATATAAATGTACCCCGTGCATTACAACATTCTTGCACCTTTCAGCACAGCCCTGAATAAAATACGGTAGAATTACGCAGCATCTGATGAAACGATGTGAATTACTTTACAACTCATCTGATGAGCGCATGGCATGTTTCCAACAGCCAACGATGTGACAAAAAACCCTCTAACAGTTGATTAAGTATCATGAAGCACTAGAGCAATTAATTTCGGCCGGGAATTGTTCAACCAAAAGATACTATTACAATGTTTCCAGTTTTTGTAGATTAACTTCTCCACTAGATCACGAAAGGTCAGAGGTTTATCGCCTGGAATTGTAATCGACGAGGTGAGGGAAGTTAGTTAAGACGCAATGCCTCGATTCTTATAAACCTCGATTTTGGTTGCACGCGAATGCGTTTGAATGTTGAAATAATTATACCGTTTCGATAAAAAGACCATTTGGGTCAAATATCAAAGGTCATTTGAATTGCGTGACAGAAGCAAAGGACAGATTGACTGTTGAATAATATAAGATGCTTCAGTCACGGGATATTTTTGAACTGATTTATTTCGAATAATATCAGTAACTATTAACCGATGAACGACCACACTGGGCAATAAATTTTCATAAAAGTCATGCCTCTGAGATAAAAGTAGCCATTTTTTAAAGATTTCAAGGTGCTGAACACGAATATGACAATAAAATGCAAAATTGGCTACGATTTCTGTGAAATCCGCAATAGTTTCTTATATAATAGAATAATACGTACATATGACATGTATCGGTAAAATTCCATTTCTATTTCCGACGTCGCTTGTACAGCTGCTCAGGATCATCATTGGCGAGCGTCCAACAGTAGTCAGCCAACATTGAAGTGGACCAGTTCCCTGGTATCTTTTCTCCATCGTTGCAATGTCCTGGTGAAAATATTCACCGTGCTCATCACTAACCATGCCGCAGTTGTCGGGGAAGAAATCCAAGTAGGAATGGAGAAAGTGGATCTTTAAGGACATATTGCAGGCAAGTTTGTGATACAGAGACATGTCCTTAACCAGTTTCTTATAGTTGTCTGCCCTGACATTCGCGAGGAATTTAGTTGACACCAGACGAAACGCATCCCTAACCTTTTTCTCGTCACCCTGAAGCAGGCTGTCGAACATCTGGTCCGAACAGCTCGCGGATCTGAGGACCCACAAAAATTCCCTCTTTAATTTTCACTTTACTGAGTTGGAATTTGTCAGCCAAGTACTTGAAAGCTGGTGGAAAAAGTCCAGTCCATGGCATTTACGAAAGTTTTTCATCACACCGAGTTTGATGTATAGCGACAGTAACAGGATTTTGTGCATTTCTGCCACTGCTGGATGTTCCACATTCTTCTCTCCGTTCTTCAGAGATTTCCTCTGAGGCCAGTTTCTCTGCACGTAGTGCAAAGTCTTCGCTCAGTTGTCCCATTTCAAGATTTCTTGCAAATATAAAATAAATAATAATGTGTGGGGCCCAGGCCTTGTCCTAATCCCCAATCTTGCATCCAAAATAAAACTCATATGCCGCTTTCACTACTGGAATGTTTTTGGCTTGCAAACGTCACTTTCCAGCAAACGTAACAAAATGTATCTGCACAGCAGTACTTTATATATCCCAGCTGCAGACCCATCAACAAAGCCACTACCTTCAAGTCACAACTGAGATGCCAGCCAAACTTGCTTGATTGACCAGAGGCAACAGATGTTTTAGATTGTTGTAGGTTTCTTTCATGTAAACAGCGTGTCCGACCGGAATGGGTGGAAGTCGCTTTCCATTATGCACCACCACCTTGAGACTCAATTTCGAGGAGTCTATGAATAGTCGCCATTCTTGAGGGTCATATTTGATTCTGAGGGCATTAGTCAGGCCATCTACATTAGAGCAGAACACAAGGTCATCTTCCTTTCTGAAGAAAGGCACAAACTGCTCATGACGAGTTCAAAATGAAGCCATTCGGACATTTTCCTTGAGAAGTTTCCATTGTTTAAGTCTTGATCCAAGTAACTCTGCTTTGGCCTGGATAGCTCCAATTTGTGAACAAAATCGTTCATTTCTTCTTCGGTGACAATGTGTGGTGCAGATGATGCACCGTGGCAGACGTATAAATCATTAGACACTGAAGGCTGCAGAGAACCCGACGCCGGTTCGCCTCCCTGCTCATCGTCTGAATCAATGGAAACTTCTTTTGGAGGGAACAGGAAGGCCTTCACCATGTAGAACTGGTTGGAGAGCAGATTGTATATTCAGGCACGCTATTGTTCACTTCCTTTTCCTTGTGATTCCTCCAGAAACAGGTGGAACCATGCAGAAGTAGCAGTCATTCGTGTGATTGCTTGGCTTTCTCCAAACCATAGGAAGAGCAAATGGTATCGCCACTTTTTCGCCTTTCAGCCACTATGGAAGATTTCTTGCAAATATAAAATAAATAATAATGTGTGGGGCCCAGGCCTTGTCATAATCCCCAATCTTGCATCCAAAATAAAACTCATATGCCGCTTTCACTAATTCCCCGCCCTGCCCACGGTCAGTAGGGGACACCGATGGGCTTGGAAAGGCCGCCGTCCGTCGGATTGGACGTTAAGCCGTGGCCCCGTGTGTGGGAGAGCCATACCCTGTGCACGTTAAAGAATACGCTGGATGGCCTTGACGGGAGGCTACCATCTGTCTCCCAACAGCTGTTCCAGTGGGTCCCCTCCCCCAACCTTCTCTGAGCCTTCGGGGTCTTTGTGACCTGGCCATTTAGCCCATGGTGTGCAAAAAAGTGCCGCTCAGAGGTAAAACAACCCAACCCAACCCGCTTTCACTACTGGAGTGTTTTTGGCTTGCAAACGTCACTTTCCCGCAAACGTAACAAAATGTATCTGCACTATTAACACAGTTAAGAGGCATCACTACTGCTGGATTAAAACTTCAAGAATCACTTGTGTTGTACTTATGACTCAGGGGTAAACGGGAGTCGCTCAAAGGACTTGCTCACCCTACCAGACGTCACTTACAACTAACAATTGCATCATCTTTTGTCTGCGATCCTAAAGCTGCGATGTCACGACAACTACATTGCATCAGACAATGATGCAATACTTCCAAGAGTTGTGCGTATGGCTGGCTGATGCAACACAACGCAATATGTTGCAATCTGGAGTTTAAAATACAGCGTTGTGAATTGGTTACCTATGTACTCAATTGGATTGGATTGTTTTACTCTGAGCGGCACTTTTTTGCACACCATGGGCTAAATGGCCAGGTCACATGGACCCCGAAGGCTCAGAGAAGGTTGGGGGAGGGGACCCACTGGAACAGCTGTTGGGAGACAGATGGTAGCCTCCCGTCAAGGCCATCCAGTGTGTTCTTTAACGTGCACAGGGTATGGCTCTCCCGCACACGGGGCCACGGCTTAACGTCCCATCCGACGGACGGTGGCCTTTTCAAGCCCATCGGTGCCCCCTACTGACCGTGGGCAGGGCGGGGAAATTTTGCGGAGATAAATCTCAACGCTGACCCAGCTGGGACTCGAACCTGGGAACTACAGATTACGAGCCTGGCGCGCTACCGACTGAGCCACCCCCGCCCCACCTATGTACTCAATGCGGACCGAGTCGTTTATACACGACCATCTCTCTCTCTCCTAAATAAGAGCCAATTGACAAATTTTATTGTCATTTTCGTGTTCAGCATCTCGAAATTAGTAAAGATTGGAATGAAAATAAGCCAAAGCCTTTTTGTGTTTTGCCCAGTGCCATTAGAACCATAAGTCGACGCTGGAAGAAATCTTCATGGCATATATTTTTCATCATCTAACAGCTGTACCGTTTTTTTTTTTGGCTTATTTTGAAACCTACCATCGGCAGATAAACCGCTAGCAACGAGATAGATAGAGTGATAAACTACATGGAAAACCAATGGTGTTGCAGCGCCATCAGTTGAAGCCAAACACATTTATGGGAAATTATGCAAAAATAGAATTAACATAAGCAAGAGGAATATAGTTATAACGTAGATAAAAGTTTTGTTTTCTGAAAATTATGAAATTTAAATCAACTATAAAGTTTTTAGGTTTATCAGGTTCGTAATCTATACTTAAAAACTAAAAGAACCCTATATTCAGATAATTTCTTTCAGTCATTGGTCTTCATTAGTAATCCGATTGTATAAAGTTCCATCTTATCAAAACTTGCTCTAAAATCAAGGAAAAGCCAGAGCACACCTCTGACGAAAATTATACACTAGTTTTAACAGAGAAAGACTTGGTGCACTTTACAACTTTAGTACTTTCCATTATGGGGAAATTCAAAGTAATCAGGTCCAGATGTAGAAAAAATAAAGGAGGGGAGAGGCAAGTGAACCAAGTAGAAAGGGGGAAGGTTAAAAATTGAGGCAGAACACCATTCGAGTATAAAATTCCCACCCTATGCTTTGATGTTTATTTTTAAAAATTGCTTGAAAATATATTTTCACTTCCGTTCTGGTTACTATCATTCTCAAAAGAGAAACATGGCATCCTTAATCCCTCTTCTAGATCTGGTCCTAAAAATAATAAATGATTTGGAAAATGCAAAGTCATTACTATTTCATTAGTAGCATAAAATCGAGAGAAAAAAAAAATCATCTTAAAAAAGTTGCATTTCCCACTCCAATGCCAGAGAGCAAATTATTGCTGTCAATGTAAATTTCTTGACCGGAGGCAAATTGCCTTATCTAGTGATTGCGCAATACTCGAAGGACTGGGCCAAATTTAGGAACTGGAAAAAGAACTGGTACGACTAAATTACACTGGCCTATATTTAATACAATCGACTCCTGCTCTTGGCCATCATATTCCATCATCAAAATTTCCAATCTCTAACATGAATATATTGTTAAAAATATTTGATTGAAGTTTATCGGTTTCCAACCTTAGGGCACTCTAAAAGTACAAATTAAAACTCGTGGTAGATTCCGAAAATCCTAATCTTAATATTTCATTAGTGCTTATCTAACTGAAAAAGAAATTTCAATCATCACTAAAAAAGACGAAGTAAAAACCAAACTTTTGCAGCAACACTTAACCTATTCTCAAAAAAAAAAATCATAACTCGATTATTTTTATTTATTAAACCAATTTATACAATAGAAGTGACAAACAGTTAAGTTACACATTTCTCTTACAAAACACAAGTATGTACATTTTAGCAAAAATTTGCCATTTGTTATAAAAGTTGGATTTATTGCTTTAAATTGCTTCTTGAAATGGTAATCAGAAGCTAATTCTTTAGATACATAACTTACAAAAATATATCTTATTTATCTGTACAATAATATAATACATTACGAAATAAAGATCTTAAACAAATATGGAATGCTTAATTTGTGCAAATTCTGGTCTTTGTTATGATGCAAAATTCTGCATTTGAGTCAAGAAATGTCAATTATATCGAGCAAAGTTATTTCATGGGCAGTAGTACTAATTATTCTTATTAAAACATACACAACAAATAAATAAGCTCTCTTTTACAAATCATTGGCGTTTACTAATTTTAATGAATAGGCATCATGATGTTGACTACACCATTAGGTAAAAATAATGGCTCAATAAGATTCCTTCTCAATCTTACTAAGAAATATTTATTTGCACATTATTCTTTCAACTAGATACATCTACATCTCATCTCAGACAAAGCCCTAGTTTATTAAACTGCGTTTGAACTTTATTTTCACTTTTCACTTCAGTAATATATGACTATTTAATGCAAAAAAAAACACCAATTTAAATAATATCTTCCCATATTGAAGCTTTTTCACAATATATCCTGTATGCTACAGCAAGGGCAGTTAAAAAAGGTGCGTACCCCAGAGTGTAATAATTTTGGAAGAACGATATCACTAACCCAACATGGAGTAGTTAGAGTTAACTAATAAATGACAGTAGCCGTCCCGTGGCCGAGTGGTTAGCACGCTTGGCTACTAATCTAAGTGGACCTGGGTTCGAGCCCCGGGTAAGGCATATTAGCCGTCCCGTGGCCGAGTGGTTAGCACGCTTGGCTACTAATCTAAGGGACCTGGGTTCGAGCCCCGGGTAAGGCATGGATGTGGTGTTGTTTTTCTGCTGAGGTCCTGCCATCCTCTCAGATCTCCTACTGTGGCATATAAACTGACAGGCTCCTGTCAGACCTCTGTGGCAAGCAGCTGCTTGAGGGGGTGTTTATTTATTATTATAATAAATGACAAGGACAATAAACAATGTTATCACCAATGATTAAAATTAGAAGTTTAGATTCAATATTTTTGAAGGGGTAGAATGAGAAGGTAAAAAATAACTATATTACAATAGTACATGTAATTAGTTGATCACTGAAGTACCGAGGAGAATTTATCAGAAGCACAATGAAAATCTTTGAACGAAGGATAGGGTGTAAAAATAAAAACTTTAAATTTTTATTTCCCTTGTCTGAAAGTGAAAGTATCTTTCCTAAAACTAGTTATGAACCAAATGCTAATTTTTTAGTTAACTGTTCATATAGTTTTTTTTAAAACATTTTTTACGTTTTAAAAAAAGTGTGTTTAGAATCTGCTGATAAATTCAGTTTCAAAATTGTAAATCGATAATATATTTTGTTATAATGAACAAAATTTTAATTTAAAATGGAAAAATTGAAATATATTTCAATTGGAAATAAATGTTTTTTGAAAGTTATGTATTAAATTTCTTTAATATAGAGGGGATATTTATTATTATTTAATGTACAGTGAACCCTCGATCTAATGTTTTAGGAAGAGTTGTAAGGAAAAAAAAATGAATAGAAATTATCATGAATAAAAAAAACGTGGAAATAAAATAAGTTTAAAACACACCAGAGAGCATAAAAAAAAATCAAAAATGACTGATAAAACATATAATTTTTAAGCAATGTTTTTCTCTGTACAAAAGATTAAAAACTATTATTTTTAGATAACTCAAAATGTTATTTTTCACAAAAATTCTAAAATTGTTAACAGTTTCTTCGCCGTCTGGGTTGGCGTAATAAAGCCTTAGTTGTTCTCACACCATGAAACCCATTGCAGCCTGGTGTTTAACAAGAACAGCGATTTTTCCAAATTATGTTTTCTTCTTCATTCCAATAGCATGTGCTTAAAGAACGCTTTAATTGTTTTGAAACCAGCTTGTGCCAAGACAAATGTTGGTACAGGTTTCGGTTGAACACTGAAAATTTTAAATTCACTATTAATTAAAATAGAATACTGATTTCTTAGGAAAAAAAATTGTTGCAAAGTGCTCAGTAGATTAGATAGATCAGTAGATTCAGTAGATTCTATTTTAATGTTTCAGTTTCTGAAACCTGCCCATAATATATTTTAATATTTCAGTTCCTGAAACCTGCCATTTTTATGGCATCCTGCCAAGAGTGCAAAAGCTCATTGACACAATTAGTTGATGCCCTTTTCTATTTTACACTCTAACCATTTGGTAATATTTTTGAAAAACGATCTATTGAGATAAATTTTCGAACAAGGAATCTGAGTGATAGATGTGGGAAAATGTTAGCTTAAGGAATGTTGAATGCAAGAAAATATTGTTTATATGGGACTGTAAGAGAGACTTTATGAAGTGAATGATGGATCCATGAAAATGCTGCATCAGAAGGATATATACCTAAGCATCACTTAATTTTTTTCTCATAGTCTGTTGCTCTTATTCTATACTCACAAGATGTATTCTAATCACAACACTTAACAGTTGGTTGCAGGATAAAAAGTGGCCATACCTTTCAGTTAAAGTACAATTTATTTATGTTGTGCATAAAGAGTGGCCCTTTTTAAGATTTAAAATAATAAAACCACATAAACAGAAATGTATGCAGTTGATATAAATACACTGTAGAATAATAAAGTGTCACAAGAAAACTTGTTAAAAAAACCTGCTTATTGTTAAATTAAAATGGCTAAGAATTCCTTTCAAAAGGTCATAAAAAATTATGCTAACTATTTGATGGCAGTTCATAAAATATATTCAAATTCATTAATATATATTTTATATTCATGTTTTGCGATGGTGTTCACTCTAATAGTAAATATTTTTTTTGTTTTGTTTCAGGGTGTTTGTCTATTCTTGTAGGGAAGATGTTTTTCTTTTTACTTTGCCACACCAATTGTTTTCCTTTTTGTTTGCTACCTTCGTTGCATTTACAGTAAAATACATAAAGAGTTCAATAAGAGATGGGGTATCAAGATAAAAAAAATAGGTACTGACATACCTTCCTTTTGACAAGCAAAAGCCCAAATAAAAGCCATAAAAAGATTAAAAAAAAAAACAGTTAATGAGGTAAACAGCACTAGCACACAGGATGTCAAGAAACACTATTTGTTTCAGTAAATATAAAATTGATAATATTTGTGTGTGCAAAATGTTGCATAATTTTTACATTAAAATACAAATAGTATATTTTTAATTTAAAAACATCTCCCATATTGACTGCAAATTTACAAAATAAATGTACAATTATCTCAAATAGTTTGTTTGCAAATACAGTACATCAAAGAAGTCTGGACACAAAAGAACTTTGCCTTTATAATGAACAGTATAATATAAATTTTTATTCGGTTCTAGTCAGAGAAAACAACACTAGAGTGGTGACAGACAGACAGGTACTTCTGGCATTGGCAAAAGTGACATTCTGACCATGGCTCTAAGTTTTGACCTTGTGATCTAACTAAATCAGTGTCTTGCAAACTGTGTGCCACGGCACAGTAGTGTGCTGCGAGAGATTTTCAAATTGACACTAGATATTCCAAAGATTTCATTTTGACTTGACTTGTGTTATCGACGTGCTTTAATATCGACGTGCTATCGACATGCTTTAATAAAAATCTTTCAGATTTTATCAATTGGGATCTTGTAAGTATTTATCAAGCTTTTTCCAAATTTTGGTATTAATTTTTGATTACTTCAAGCCATAGAATGGACAAATATTTAAAACAAACACCGAGTTATGATTAATTATATTTATTATTATATTTATTTTAAATAAAATGCATTTAACGAAACTTCAATTTTCCTCTTTTTACGTAACCATCAAAAATTCTTTTTTAGGTGTGCTGCGGAAAAAAAATTATATTCAGTGTGCCGCAGAAAAAAAATTAGATCAGTGTGCCGCAGAGTAAAAAAGTTTGCGAGACACTGATCTAAATGCTTGTACAGTAAAAAACGAGTGCTGCTTAAGAGTGAAACAAGCCAACAATCAGCAGTTTGATCACTTTAAATCTTTGCAATATTTGTTGGGTTTGTTCAGTTTCAATTTGGCAGGTTCATATCATCTTATTCATAAATTATGGCAACATTTTTCAACTTTAAGAAAAATGAATTGTGAGTCTTGGGCCAATGTTTGGCTCTTCTACAGATATTTCACTCAAACATGAATGTCTTTTCATTTGCATGGATAATACAGAAACCTATATGTTGCTGAACAGTTAGGTGTTCATATACCTCAATGTTCAGTAACAAATTAACCTCAATATTCAGTAACAGTATTATGAGCAATGAATAGTCATTGCTAATTCTTCAAGGCTATTTATATAAACATATATAAGTATAAACTTTACTTCCATCATAAAGGCAAATACCCATATACTGAAGACTTTTGGACATCTCAGAATCTGTGCATCCAAAATGTATTTCTTTAATGATGCTGTATTTCAAATTTATGAGGACTATTAAAATTTATATTTCTTCTGAATTACTTTTCAGCATTCTCCAAATGTATTTCTTTACAAAAATAAAAATGCATCTATATTACATTTCTAAAATACATTTTTAGCTCTGTTTGTGCAGCATATAAAACAGCATATAAAAGCATAAAGCTCTATAGGAAATTTTCAGGTATATTTTTAGAAAAAACGGTATCAACCTTTTGATGGCTAAAAATATATATCTGAAATATTTTACTTCATTCATTTCCAAAGCTTAAGATAAAGGCTATACATTCATGCAAAAGAATTTCCACCGGCTTCCAAAAAGAGAAACTTCACAAATATGGAAAAGTAAAAATCCCTTCACACATACAGATGAAAATAATTTGCATGTACACAATATATATATATGGACTTTTCATCTCATTTATTTTAGGCACTTAAAATTACCGTTTTCTCCAATGACTTGAGTTTTTTGCAATATATTTTATTATTTCACATTCTATAAAAGTTCACATTTCTTTCAGTGCTCTAAACTTCAAAGTTCAGTAGAGAGCAGATTATGACTTGAAATAAACCACACAAATTGGCCTATAAACGAATTTTTACACCATTAGAATTGTTCTTTTGTTAATGTGACTTACTTTCCCTAAGACAATCAATGGAAAACTCTATCTCTCACCTAAATGTTTGAAACTTCAAGTTCACTTCTGTCACTTATCTTAATATTCTTCTCATAGTGTTCTTGGGGTTCTGCAAACATTAAATAACCATTTGTAGAATGATACTGCTTTCCTCTCTGAGCAACTTCTTCATTGGAAGACTTGAAACCAGCTTCTTAAATACAGAAACAGACTAAAATTGAAAATTTCAACTATGCTTGAGTTGTTTGGATGACTTGGCCATTCGCCTTCTCCTCTAGCCTTTCACCATCATAAGTCTAAAGATATACAGAGTATGTTAAACATATATCCATAAACAATATTATTTAAATATTTCAAAGAAAATAATCCATCAATTCATTGTAGTTTAAAACGTTTTGTTAGACTTTATTATTTAAAAACCACAGTATGGGAACAGTTTTCCATGTAAATAAATTGACTATAAAACGTCGCGAAATAGTCCTATTTATAGAGCTTTGTAACTTGGACCAGTAGGTATTCAACATCCTAATCAGTAAAAATCTCACTATATAGGGCTACCACATTCTTACTTGGAAAATGAAGACACCTTCATATTATAACTCGAAAAATGAAAATGCTTTCAATTAGGGAGCTATAGAAGACAGCCAAATACCCAATATGTGCTCAAAATCTTATTTTTCTTCAAAAACCCACAGAAATTAAAGAGCACATCTTAAATATAAATTAATTCAACTAAATTGGTTATAATTAACCGCTAAATATGACAGTTGTACTTTATTTCAAGCCGCTATCTTCGCTGTTGTATTCTGCTAATACTGGGTACAGGGAGAAAATTGTCTCATCGGGACTGGAATTGGCAGTTGTGGATTTGGATCCCATCTGGCATAAGACATTTTTCCCCTATACCCAGTGTTAGCAGAATACAACAGATAAGATAATGGCTTCAAATAAACCTGATTATTGCCATGAATGCAAACCTAAGATGGCTATGGGTTACTAACTAATACCAACATGCATAATGCTTCAAGAGATGTTAAAATATGCTCAAAAAATATCAATTGGACAGCTTTGGCACTCTTCTGGCCTGAAAATAACTCTAATGAATGGCCAAGCCTGAAAATAACTCTAATGAATGGTGGCTTTATCTGCAATCATAACATCTATTTGAAACTAGGGTACAAGACTTAACAACAACAAAAGAGGAAATCTTGGCCAGTAGCTCAGCAGTCAGAGCACATGACATATTAACAGGAGGTCATGGGTTCAGATCCCACATGACATAAGATAATTTTTCCCCTATACCCAGTATTGGCAGAATACAACAGTGATAGTGGCTTTAAATAAATCTAATGATCACTGTGAATGCAAAAAGAAGAAGACACGTTTACTTTATACAATTTGCTCATGAAAAATTGCCCCATCCATAAGAAATGAGCAGATGAATCTGACTTGTATCACAAATGAAGGCAGTGTTGGATCTAGAGGGGGGCAAGCACCCCCTTCTCTCTTTGAGAATGCTAGTAAGGTAACAGAGGTACAAAATATTAACTTGTGTCCATTTCATAGCTTTTTGAAGTAATTTTTAAAGACCTCTGAAACAGAAGGGAAAATGCTATACTGCAATGAAAATCCAATTTTAATATAATAACTAATTTTAAATAAAACTAGCGATTGTTCCAGCAAGGCAAACTTTGTGTGTTGTGTTAGCTCTAACTAAGGCAGTGGTCAGCAGTGACTTTGGTCTTAGTAGGGCATGTCCTTGTATGAGAAGGCCTGTATTAAGCTAGGAGTAGCTTCCAGGATTCTTCTCTGTCCCTATATGTTGCAAATCAAAAAAAAAAAAAAAATCTCCCCCCCCCCTCCCAGCACACACATACACACACTTTTTTTCTGGCTTGATGGTATCACTTGTCCTCCCCACACACACATACCTAATTCATTTTAGATCCAAATCTGCATGAAGGCATTCAGTAAGACATGAAATGATTCAAGTTTCAGAACAAAAGAATGGTTATTCAATGCTAGGAAATCATAGAAATCTAGTCATAAGTGGCAATACAGGCAGTGATGTGCCATGGCATCAACTCTGAGAGATGCCTGATGTCATCCTGGGGTATAAGCTCACCATGCATCTAAACAATGGGTTCACAATAGCAATACAATTTAAGCAGGATATGGATGGCTAGACATCTCATATCCAAGACATGCTCAATAGGAGTTAAATCCAGATCCTCACAGGTCAGGGAAGAATGTCCACATCATGAAAATGGTCCCTACAGATGTTGATAAGCTTTGTCCTATTGAAAACAAGCACTCTGCACACCATTGAGGGATGGTAGTGCAATGGGTTGGAGGTTGACACCAACATATTGTTGGGTGTTCAGACTGCTCTCAACAATTAATACAGATGAATAGTCATGATAGCACCCATGATACACCTGATTCAGGCAGTGTGGTGCTCATGAATACAGGATGGTGAAGCTCAATCACTATGTCACCAAACACACAGCAATCCATCATCAATAATCATATAGAACAGGACTTATCACTGAAAACCACACTGTGTCATTCATCATTTCCTCACCTTCAGTGAGCTCTATCCTAGCAACACAGCAATTGTCGTCGTCAATGGATAGGCATCAGAGGCAATTGACACACAAGCCTGTTGATCATAATACAACTCAGAGTGTAATGCAATTCAGTTATACTGCTGGCAGTATGGTGCTTTTATTCCCACATAATGCTGCAAACAGGTCTGCTGCCGTCTGTGAGTGGATCTGCTAGTCTTCGTGTTCCACCATAAGTATAGGAGCTCTGGAGCCTGAGCAATGGTTGTGGGTGCTTTCTTGTACAAACTGCTGTCAACATCTATTCAGCTGGGGCCTTAAATGTTGTGGTAACATTCCATGAGCTATACTACTGATGGAGATACTATAGTGTAATAGTGTATCTTTGAACCAAATGTAATGTTCAATACCAATAAATGACAACTGAGGAATACCTACTACACTGATAAACTTCTTGTTATGCTGCTTCACTATTTCTGCAGAGATTTCATTGGGAATTGAATCATTTGCATATCTCATCATACTATACATGTATGCTCAGTTTCAGACAAATACATCTGTTCTTTCTGGGTGGGTTAATTTCTGCTGAACAGTGTATTTTATTAATAAGAAATAAAAATAAATTACCCCTCAAGCAGCTGCTTGCCTAGAGACAGAAGCCTCTCAGTTTAATATGCCATTAAGAAAATCTGTGAGAAAGGCCAAGACTTCAACAGATAGACAATACAAACATCCATGTTTAAACCCAGGGTTCAAATCCAAATCCCTTTGATTAGTAGTCAAGCATGCTAACCACTCAGCCACCAGGATGACATATTAAACTAAAAGCTGTTATTTTTCAAATAACAATATCAACACATTTAAAAGGAAGAATATTAAAGTTAGTCTCAGGATGTTTTAAATTATTAATTTTCATGAAAAAGTTGAAATATTTGGCAATCAATTACTAATAAAAAAATTAGTAAACACCTAAAAAAATTGAATATAAAGACTGGATGAAGATACTTTTATAACATCTATAGCTACAACCTAGATTTCTTAAACTGAAACTTAGAACATTAAATTATATTTATTCTTATTGATTGGTTAATGTGATGCAAATTCTGATAAAACAATATTTTTAAACAAAACACCATTTTTATGTCTTATTAGTATTGATTTTATGTAGTTAGTCACTTTTCTCTTACTTTATATGTAGGATTGTCATAAGCTGACTCAGATGGTGTCCTTGATATAGGTGCTTTCGCTGATGCCTGCCTCTTGACAAGCAAAACTAGAAGCAGAACAAATCCAAAGCCTGCAACAGCAGCAACAACAGCTACTACCACTAAGGCAATAAAATATGCTCTATTTTCATCTTCCCTAAGATCACTACTCTGCAATGGTTCTGCTTGTTTCCCTGAAAAGGACATATGCATATATTATTTTGAGTTCTAGATATAATAGCATACACATATTTTTATACACTAAATTACTAAAAGTGTATGTCCATGTTATGGTGAATGAAAAGCCCCATTCGAAGCTCCTTAACTTTGAAAATAAGCTTTTTATGGAAAAATACCATTGGACATAAATTAAAGATTTCACTTAACTCTCTTTAAATCTCAATTTTATTATAAAATATTTGTTTAATATTTACAGTTATCAAATTATTAACAACGAATTCTGCTGTTGTGCTTGTTTTAAGCACTTTTTGTGAAACTGATAAATGTAAATCATTACTAAAATAAATGTAATTTTTAAAATATGTGTAAACACTTTGTTATAAGATTATTTTCAACTGATTTTTGAAGTAAGTAATTATGACTAGCAATGTTGCTGTTAAATGTTTCATTTCCAAAAATAACTTTAAATATCAAATGGAAACTGTTGAAAATGATATTTGGATAAATCTGAAATTTTTAACATAATCTCCAAAGTCATTTTTCGTGAAAGTTTATTTTCAAAGTTACAGAGCTTTGACATGACTTTCCATTCCCCTAAGCATGAAAGTGTTCCAATATGTTTGAGTTATAAAATGAATGTGTAATATAATCCAGTGTTAAATAAAATTATATTATTGAAACCTGTCTTAATACTCTGGACAATAATATGTTCTAACAGTGTAAGAAAACTTATTTGGAGTAACTATAAAAAGAAAATAAACAATAATAAATAAATACTCCTCAAGCAGCTGCTTGTCATAGAGGTCTGAGAGAAGCCTGTCAGTTTTATGTGCCATAGAGAAGGTCTGTGAGGAAGGCAAGACCTTGGCAGAAAGTCAACACAAACATCCATGCCTTATCCTGAGCTCAAACCCAGATCCCTTTGATCAGTAGCCAAACTTATAGCAAAAATAATTTGTAAGTAAAAAACTCTTTAACGATATGGGAAAATTCATCAAACAAATCGAATAATAAAGATATGACAGCCAATTCAAAATCACTCTCCTGTAAAAAAATATCATTATTTAATATTTTAATTTTGCTACTCAGTTGATTAAACAATTTAAGATCAATATACAAAAAATTCTACTTAAATTTTTATTTAAAATCTGAGGTATAACTTTTTAAAATTATTTCTAATTCAATAAACTGATTTCCATTAAACAAAATAAGCAAAATTTTTTTTTAAATTCGGTGCTTAATCCATGTGATCAATGTCCATTTTATATCATTCTCCGGAAATTTCATTTGCTGGCATATTTTAACTGTATAGTGAAAATAGTGTTAGCAAATTCCCATGTGTTTGCAATATTCAGTTTCATACCAAAATGGATAAGTAGGATTTCTTTTCCTGCTCAATGCCTCAACTTGTTGGACACATACAGTATACATTTATTTACTATTACCCTCTTGAGCTCAGAAGTGAATGGCCCCCTTCTTGACTTTAGAATACCTATACAGATGCTACCAGTAAGAAAGAAGCACTCTGCAAGAGTGAAATTTTCCACTTGACTATTCATCATTCTTACTTTCACACAAATACAGCTTTATCTTCTTATCAAATACATGATTACATTTCAGAGTTGTCACCTTTTTATGGTTTCTATTCCAAATATGTTTTTGACACAAGAAGCACATTTCTTGCACAAAGTGCACAGATGACACTTCTTCTGCATCTTTAAGCAATGGCAAGAAATATTATGAAAACATGGCTTTAAAATGGCCAATATGCTGCAGATGTAGTTAAGCAGCTGGATTCTACGGGGACCCACATATCTGGGATACTACTAGAACTCAAAATATTAACTGCTCTGCCTCAATTATTCCCTTTAATTTCAGAAAATAATAATCCATATTATAGTATTTCTATATAATATATAAACTCGCATCAGTAATGGAGATATTAAATTGAAAATTATTTACTAACCATTTGAATGGCTATCACTAATGATGTTCTCATCAGGTAATACTCCAAAATCCGGTGAAGCAGCTTTCGTTATGAACTCTATTTCATTTGTTGTCATGGTCCTGCCATTAGTCAGATATAATTCCAGGTGAGCTTTATACCTTGAAATAAAAACATCAAAATGAAAATACAACATGAAAATACAAAAAAAGCTACTAGTTAATAAAAAAACTTTTTTGTCTTCAAAGCTTATAAAAACACTAATAAAAATCTGAAAATTCTGGGAAACATTCTTGTGGAAACACAGATGTCGTGTTACAAGATACAGTTTTCATTTCCATTTAACCTTTACATACAGTAATGTTGATATAAACATTTAAAAAAATTATAGTGGTAATGTAACAAAAGAATTTGTCTATAGCAGTGATGATATACCTTTGTTAAATAGCATGACATTTATTATTATGCAAGTTATATAAAATAGATGCAGCTGATGCCAAAATATGAATATTATAGAAAATATGCCAAACTGATAAGTTTAAAATTGCTAGTTTATTTTCAACTAAGAATATTTAGAAATTAAATACAATTCCTCAGGTAACATACTTGTCACAGAGGTCTGAAATAATTCTGTCTGCATGACATTGTGGATGTGTGATGCAAGGCAAGACTTTGGTAGAAAGACAATATTACTCATAAAGAAAATATTCTTTTTAAGCCATGCCTTCCAGAATTTGAACCCAAGTCCCTTTTCTTTGCAGAAAAGCGTGCTAACCATTCAGCCACTGGGTCAGCTACGTATATTACATTTGAAAGTAAAGTTGCATATCAGAGATTTGTCTTCATTGACTTATGGGATTAAAAAAGCATGCAACCAACCAAAATAATTAATAAAACATTGATAAATCCAATCTTTGAAATTCAAGGGCATTTCATGCATGTGATATACTAACCTCTTTCCTGGATCAAGGTGATCAAGCATAAGTTTACTGGATTTGAGAGCTTTGTAAGTAGACATCTGTTCACCTCCAGCAGGCTTATACAGTATCTTAACTACATGGACATATTTTGAAATTGGTTCTGGAATACCAGTGACAGAGAACTCTGAAGACTGAGAGCCAGCTTCACTTTGGTGGATAGACACTTGCAAATCATATTCATCTACAAAACAGTACAATTAGAAGTTAAAAATATTTTGAAAACTGCTCATGTGTTTTTGCATCTATTATTACTTGATTACCATATACTTTATTCAAACACAATCCAAATACTTAAAACTTCAAATTGCTAAAACTAGGTTTGAAAGCAAACATCTAGCTGACTGAATCAAATATTTAAGCAACAAGTTATTTCCAACATGCCTCTTATAAAACTGCAGCAAACTATTACAGAAGTTACTGCTCTGGTCAAAATTTTAGTCAGTTATTAAAAGCAAAACATAATGAAATCATACTTTCAAATACTTGAAAACACAGAATATCATAGTAAAAATTAAGAATTAGAAATTTCCTAACTATAGTATTATTTTAGTGAATTCTGAGGCATAATGAAAAACTTTTTAAGCCTCACTTCCTACAAAAATTTATAGGGAGCACTTCTTGAAAATAAATAGAGCCACTGGGTCAGCTACCTATATTACATTTGAAAGTAAAGTTGCATATCAGAGATTTGTCTTCATTGACTTATGGGATTAAAAAAGCATGCAACTAAGAGTAGAGACCCCCTCCCATTTCATGGGAATGGTTATACCCCTGAATTAAATATTGAATAATATTTATAACTTCATATTTAATGTAACTGAAATATTCTGTGGAAACAAGTTCTTAAACTGAACAATTATATTAAATAAATGTATTTATTTCATATTGATTATTTAAAGAAATACATCTTGATAAAAAGCATAAAAGTTTATTACTTCAAAATATTATAACTGCATGTTATCTATATATATATATACCCCGAAATAAAAATATTCCATTAAATATGATAGGATTGTATTCAATCATATTTAAAATATTTGGAACATAAAGAAATATATTAAATAGTTTTGGGGGGAAAATCAGTTTTGCCAAATGCAGGATTTGAACCCACGTCTCTCCAAATTCATGCCAGAGTGTTCTAAGACTACTACATTAATGCTGGCTGCATCTTTTTTCCACTAATGTGCCCTATCAATCTCCCATCATTGTTGCTGAGAGCACCATCTGATTCAAGGAAGGCAACTTTACTTTTCAATGTTGCGCTTCGTAAGATGTAAATAAATAAGTCACTCCCAAGATAATTAAACTGAGACACTTGCTCAAGAGTGCAGTCATTCAAAGTAACTGAAGCACTATCTGCCTGACCAATTTTCATCACTTTGGTTTTTTTCTCTCTTTATCACCAAACCTACTCTATTACCATTCTCATGAACAGTTCTAATGAAAGAATTCATCTCATCAACATCATTAGCCAACAGGGCCAAATCATCTGCAGAATCTAATCAGATATTTTGAAATCTCTAGACCATTTAGGGTCAAAATCTTTCCCTTGCAAAGAATTTTGCATTACATAATCAATAACCAAACAAAACAAGAAAGGGGACAAAATGCACCTTGTCTAACTCCACTAGCAATGCTAAACCAATCGCTGAAAGATGTATCAACTCTCATACATGACTCAGTGTTATTATAGAGAGCTTTCATTACACTAACTTATCAGGTATTCCATATGATCAAAAATCAACCACAAATTATATCGATCGACAGAGTCAAAAGTCTTTTTGAAATCTATAAAGCTAGCAACCACAGGTTTCTGAAACTCGAAACGTTTCACAAGAATCTGCCTAAGTGAAAATATTTGATCAATACATCCCCTACCACTTCTGAATTCACAATGTTCATCAACCAAATTCTTAATTGTATTAAGTATAATCATGCTAAGAACTTTACCTGGAAAAGAAAGTAAACTAATTCCCCAATAATTATCACAAGAATCGCGATCACCTTTATCAAAAATTGGGAAAATAATAACTCTAATAAAATTCTTACGAACAACACCTTTATCATAAAAAATATTCCAAATTTCAGTCAGCCATGTGACAACACACAAATGTTCCCAGCTCTAAGCATTTCAGTGGTGATTTCATCCACCCCTGGAAATTTGTGCAGTTTTATTTTAGAGATAGCCAAAGTGACTTCAGAATGTGATATAAGGCCATCATTAAAGCCAATAATGCATATCCTTATTACAAACAATGGGAGTAGAAATAAATCACATTATTTAGAACTTCTCTAAATGCTCAGCCCATCTAGCCATCACAGAATCCTCACCTTCAACCACCTTACCATGTTTATTCCTTAATACCTATGTACCTGTCTGTTTCTTCCCAAATAAAAATTTAACCAAAAAGTTTGGAATTTAATATTTCAGGTGGTTTAGAAGTAACATATGTCATATAGAAAATCTGGTATTACAAAAAAATCAAAACAGCAATTCTAGAAATCAACCAACCTTTTGGTTTCCCTAACGTGTGAATTTCCAACGGTTTAGCTGATACAAGTCTGGTAGGTAAGCCTTTAGGTGCTGTAAACACCATATCAATTGTGTATGAAGCTAAAGGCTCTAAATCATGGAGAAAATAAGAAGTGACATCACGATGAATCATGGGTGTTGTGATCCATTTATCCTCAGCATCATTTACCATTTTGTACTTCAATTGTAAAGCATAAATAAATTTCTTTTCCTGAGGCTCAAAATTTCTCCATGAAATTCTCACTGTATTAGCATCAATAATATGTGCTTCCGGTTTGGCATCAATCATGATCATGGGTGGAAGAGTGGTAGTACTCGTTGGTATTATTTCTGAAACAAAATACACCATTAGCAATTGAGCATAGGAGCTTTTTATTATATCTTAATAAAAGAAGCAAGTATAGAAACCCACACGAGAAAAGCTGCAGAAAGCAAAATTTTTCTAAATGAGTAGGTCCAGACAGAATGCTTCTGGGATATTTTTATACAATTGGATGAGACAGTAAAGAAATTAATAGCAATAGCTAGATCAAGTAGAAAATCTAATATTGTAATCTATTACTAATGAGTTATTGCATTTCAGTAACAGTACAAATAATGATTTTTAAATTTTTAATATATTTATTTTGTCATAAAACCAATATATGCTGAGATAACAATGCTGTTTATCCATAACAACCCTTGTGCAGAACAACTCAACAGACATATAATTTCTCTGATGATGAGACAAAAAAATGAAACCTATGTAATAAGTTAAATATAATTATCTATTTCTTTATGATAGCCTTTTATTTTCTTTCATTACTGCTGATTAATGAGCATCCTAACATTACTGAAATTGTTAGATTGTAGATTAGATTTCTAATATCAATCAAACTTACTGTATTGGTAAGCTTCTGCTAATGATTATCATCACTATATTTCCTATGCTACTACTATTTGCATATTATTGTTTTTTGCTGATTAGCCACACTGCCTTAAATCACATATGTAGAAGATATTTCATATCAGATGACAAAATAAGCATACAATACATTAAGTAAAGCACAATGATTCAATGCTCCTAGATTAACATTTACAGTATTGGATATTTTTCCCTCTAAATATGCAATTCAACTTCTGAGTCTCATTATGAAACAACTAATGAATAACATGGTTTACATTATATACTAAAAGAAAGAGCATTTAATTCTGAACAAAAAATATAAAATTTAAAAGGAAAAAATGGCAGGTAAGCATAAAAAAAGTTGCAAGTTCATTTGTAGTGATTTTCAAAAAAACGATTTATCAGTTTCCGACACTTAAAGGGTGTGTTCATTTCACATAATTTCAGCAAAACTATATTTTTTCTTACTTTTTCCAACATTTAGATTAACTTTCTTCAGTCCTAATCTATTGACACCCACAAATTCATTAAATTGTATTGTTCTGGCTATTTTGTTACACCATGAATGATGGTAAAAAGAGCAAAGCTACATTAAGAATACTCTATACTACTGAAAACTTAACAATTATGTTATAAACAATCACATCTAACTTACCTTCAGGCATTCGAAGCTTGAACAAATCGCTTTCAGGTCCACCTTGAAGGGCATCTATTTTGATTTTTACTTGCAAGAAATATGTAGTATTTGGTCTCAGAGCATTCAATATATATTCAATATTTGGACTATCAAACAGTCGCTTTGGGCGTGAGAACTTCTGAATATGCCACTCAGTAGGAGGAAGTGTTGGGTCAGTTGTGAAATGAAGTTCAGCATGTCCAATCAAACCCACCAAAATATTCGGCAGTGTGAAGCGTATACGAACTGCAGTTGAATTTATTGCTACTACATTAACATTGTGAAGCTCTTGACCTGAAACATTAAATATAGAAATTTATGGAATATAAAACTGATTTGGTTTATATAACATAAAAGTGATTTAGTTTATATAGCATAAACCTCAAAAATTCGATAATTTCAATTTATATTTTTCACTTTTTCATTGCTGAAATATGAGTATTCCTTCATTTATAAAAAAAATTGGAATAATGCAAAATAAAAATTTAACAATTGGTATATAACAAGCGAAGTCTTATCTCAGAAACTGAGTTTAAGTGGGAGTGAGGTGTGATCCTTAACTTCCAGCTAAAATGTCAAATGCTTTTACCATCTAAGAAATTACACCATTGCTTAACCTTCAACTAAGTCTAGAAGAAAGTTTCCAGAATTGTAGTGTCCACGGTGCTAAATCTTCACTTGATCTATGTTTATCTTTAATGAGTATCACTTTCTGTTACACAAGATATTCTCTTGAATAATATTGTCTTTTAGTAACTATAATACATATCTTATCGTTCAGAAAGTTAAAAACTTTAATATAGGTCCATTAGACTGCATTTCTGATAGCCTTTTATTTCTGACAATAAGAAAGTCAATAAAAATAAAGTTCTTATAGCCTTATTAAAAATAATTTGGCAGATGGACAACAAACAAAAGCCTTCATTGTTAAATTCATGTTTACTAATAAATTCCAGCATGATGGATCACTTCTGAAACAATGCTGTAATTGAAAAAAAAAAAAGGACAGGGTATATTGTGGTCTACAGTCATAGGAGTGAGGGGTTAAGTCACCCATGACTATATAAATCACAGTGTATACTATGAGTCAGTCACCTAATCAATGGAAGAGGGGCACCCCCACTATGACTACATAACTGAATATAACTCGAGTATGGTAAAAAAAATTAGAAAAGAAATTACAGCAGGAGGAGCTAGAGGCTAACTGTTTCTACAATTATTGATAGAGGTGACTAAAATATACATAAAATCTGGAATTTCTAATTTTTTCGGAACACATTTGCCTACTACACATTTATTCATCTGGCAGAAGCTTTCAATGTTACAGAGGATATAACTGAAAAGCAAATAGGCATGCAAGTTTTCAAGAAAAAGCAGTGGGTATATGCAAATTTCTCAATAAAATTAGAGGGTATATGATAAATACCACCATATGCACACTACAGTCCTGCCTAATACTTTGCTGTTAATTTCTTCACTTGAGTAAAATTTAAGAATTATTACTTACAGTTTGTTGTGAACAATATATACACAGCTCAATATAATTTCCCTTCCCACTGGGTTAGGTTGTTTTACCTCTGAATAGCACTTTTTTACACACAGTGGGCTAAATGGCCAGGTCTCAAGGACCCCAAAGGCTCAGAGAAGGTTGGGGGAAGAGGACCTACTAGACAGGTGTTAGGAGATGGAAGGTAGCCTCCCATTAGGGCCATTGCAGTGTGTTCTTGAATGTGCACAGGGTATGGCTCTCCCAGGCATAGGGCCATGGCTTAATGTCCATCCAATAGATGGTAGCCTCTCCAAGCCCATCCATGTGTCCTACTGACCAAGGCAGAAAAGAGAGTTTTGTGGAGATAAATATCAATGATGGCCCAGATGGGATTCGAACCTGGGAACTTAGAACTGCAGATTACAAGTTTGGCATGCTGCAGACTGAGTTATCCCCCTTATCTTCCCAATGAGCAAACTTATTTTAGTTTGATGTGATGTTATTAGCTTTTCTTTCTTTTCTTTGTGCCTTTTTATTATGCATAGTTAACTTTTCAAATAATTTATGATAGGCAAAGATACTGCTAAATATTACAACTTCAGAACTATTGAATTCCCAAATAAATATGCATTTGTAGCTGTCTTAGATTATTGCTTTTAAGAAAAAAGATTATTTTGTATTCACTTACTTGAGATTATTCTTTTTTCTTATATTTCGATCACTGGTTATGATAATCTTCTGAGATTAGAGAATGTTCGAAGTGAAGTAATTACAGTATGTTATGATGAGATTTAATGCATTGTGAAAGAATGATTTATAATACAGAAAGAAATTATGAAGCTTTGAATTTGCCATTTAATTTACATAATATGGAAAGTTCCCTATAGTTTTGCTAACATAGTGCATGTCAAAAAAATCATAAAAATTATAATTTAGAATCAGACTATATGCTTTATTCAAATCATTTAGTAAAGTCACTTTTTCAGATGCAAATTAAAATTTTATACACACACAATTAGTGCTTTTCCTAACTTAAACAAAAGATTAAAATATGCATGTGACAGAATTTAAATAATAAAATCAAAACTCTACTACTGTTCATGCTTGAGGAAAGATGAAATTCTGAAATAATAGCAGAGTGTACAACAAGAGTAAATGCAGAGAAAAATAGTCAACAAAGTGTTCCAGTTTACCTGACAAAGTGTTGTTGCACACAACATAAGGACACATGACGGGATCATCAGGTGTAACAATAACAGGTCGTGCACACTGCACTGTTGGTAGAAGAAATCGCTGAGGAATCTGTGGACATCCCCCCTTGCATTCAACTTCAGGATTATCACTAGGGCCTAGGTGACAACTGCACAACCTACGCTGAGATCCTTTTCTAACCTCCCACTGTTCAGAGGGCAGATAGCGAACCCCCTGGAACATGCAGTGAGCTATGGGGGAGGAATGGAAATGATTTCCAATTTATTGATGTTTAGTTCAGATTTAGTTCAAGTTTAGCTCTTTAAAGGTGAATGGATGGAGAAAACATATAAGTACTTTAATCCATTTTTATGGAATATAGTTAGAATTTATATGCTAATCCCATGTAATTAAGAAAACCCAATGGCAGATAAAATCATATCTGATTTAAATCAAATACAAGACAAAAAAAATTTCTGTACTATGAAGAAAAAATAAATTTTTAAAATAGTCATGTAAAAATATAAAATGTTACACAGTTGTAACTTTTAATGAAAACTACAATAACATTCATCACCATCCTCAAGCAGCCATGGGCTACAGAGGTCCAACCAGACTGCTAAATTTAGTTCTCCAAGCATATCTGTCCTGAACTATATCTGCTGCATCTATCCACTGCACACCAATTCTAACAAGGTCCTGTTTGACATTGTCTGCCCACTGCATCCTTGGTCTCCCCTCTTTTTGAGACCTTCAGGCACACTGTTCATAACCCTATTCGCCAATCTATAATTATTCATACGGGCAACATGGCCAAACCAACGGAGTCTCTCTCTGCACAATATGCTGCTTAAAGGAGGCTGCAAACTCCTTTGCCTAACCTCATCATTAGTTACAAAATTGAACCACCTAATGCCCAAGATACTGTGTAAGCATCTGGAATCAAAAGCATCTAGTTTCCTGTTATCTTGTTTACAAAGTGTCCAAGTTTCACTACCATAACTAACCCTTGAAAGAACCAAACTATTATACAGTCTAATTTTAGTCTTTAGGTGTATATGCCTATTTCTCCACACTCCATAGATTCTTAAAAGTCTCGGCAGCAATCCCTATTCATCTGTTAATCTCATGCCACACATCACCATTATCTCTTACATAGCTCCCAAAATAATTAAACTGTGACACCTGCTCAAGACTGTAACCATTCAGATTAACTGAATCACAGCCTGCCTGACCAATTTTCATCACTTTAGTTTTCACTCTGTTTATAACCAAACCTACTCTACTACCAGTCTCATCAACAGCTTGAATGAAAGAGTTCATCTCATCAACATCATTTGCCAAAAGGGCTAAATCATCAGCATAATCTAGAAATTTTCAGCATAACCAGAAATTTTCGTATCTCCAGACTATTTAAGGCTAAAAGCTTTCCCTTGAAGTGAATTTTGCATAACATAATCAATAACCAAACTAAAGAGAAAAGGAGGCAAAATGCACCCTTGTCGAACACCAGAAGCAATGCTAAACCAATTTCTACAAGCCATACCAACTCTCACACACAACTCAAACAATAACGTTACATCTAATTTTAAAGATTTTCTTTAACTCTTTCACTTCTTCTGAGATATATGGGTTAGTTCTGTAAGCCCCCATTGCTTATGTCCGGTTATACCTGATTGAAATTCTTACATTTCATTTAAATTTTATGAAGACTTGCTTGTCCTTATCAATTGTATCCCTTTGTGCTGCCAACTTTTGGGGTTTGTTTTAAATTGTTTGCAGTAGATTTATTTTACATGGAAGGTTTTTTTTACAATTAAACAAGCTGGAAAAACTCAACAATTAAAAGGCTTAAAAAACATCTTTATAATAACTATGTGATATTACAATTCACAATTGAACTTTTTTAAAATGTCTATTATAGATTTCCATGAATAATGCCTTTTTGCAAATATTCACTTGCCTGAGGTAATTAAATATGTATGCTGGAAAAGTATTCAAAAATAGATTTTGTTTTACTACCTGTATTGGTGGAAATAAGAATTTATCAAGAAATTTTCTGCAATTAACTGCAAGGTTGAATTAATGTATTCAGTAATCTTCACACTGCAAAAAAAAAAAGCCCCAACCAGTAAAAAATATGGGTGAAATAGACAATGTATGTTAATTTTCTCACTCTTGAAATCAATGTTTAGCAAACTCACCCCAAATTCCAAAAATGCCAAGTTTTTTGGGTATATGTGAATTACTAAGATTACATTAAAAGCAAGTCTTCATTCTGAAAGTCCATATTTTATAACAACTTATAAAATCATTTTTCAAATGTCATTGGCACTTAGCAATAACATCTTAATTTTTATAGGTACTTTGAATATTTTTATGGGATCCCACACTACATATAATGCATAACAAATATTTGAAGAAAATATTGTAGAAATTTTGTTTCCAAAAAACTCAAATAACTTATCATATATTGCATTTCATCTATTTCTGCTTACTTGCAAACACTGGTATCTGAATAGCATGATCTTATCTGCATTTCTCTAATTTTCCTTATTAAACTACAACTACATCTTTGCATATTGCTATTGCATATTGCACAGCAATATTTCTACAATATCAACTTCCACATTTCTGAAACTTTTAAATTATAATACACAATTGTGTCAAATCTCCAAAAAATAGAACAAGTGAAAGTATCATGTCATGCATAAATGTGGCATTACTTTATAATTTTGCATGCACTTTTAGCTTTTATTGTTATTAATGTTTTCTCCATCCTTTTTTTTAGATTTTTATTTAGTATATTATTTAGTTTTCATTTAGTTCAATAGTTAGCATTTATAGTTTAGCAACTTTGTTTTTATTTAGTTTTTAAAAAAATTAAATATGCCATTTGAGACAGAGCAAAGGCTTAGTAATCTTCAGTAACACAAAGTGAAATATAAACTACCTGAAAAAACTATTACATGCAGTAAACATATTTCTGAATATAAGAGAAATTATTATAAAAAATTTTAAAATATAATTTTTCAACATAAAAATTTTGGTAAACAAATTAAGGAATTTACCAATGAACTAAAAATTGGAAAATCAAAAGTTCCATTGGGTGAATTTATATTATTGTTTTTCATCACCAACTTTGTCAGCTTCATATGCAACGCTGTTCAAAGAAAGGTACGAAATTTTAGTCTCCTAATTTAACACAGTGTAAATTCCTTCATTTCCTTTACTTCAAAATTGCAATGATTTCTTTTATTCTTCAAAAGTATATATATTAAGACTGTTCTACTGACTGCTAAGATCAATACATTAATTTACAGGATACACAAAACAACTACTGCCCTGCTAATATGAATGCTCAATCACAGGGTTGTTGCAAAACATTCATAATACATATAGAATGAAAAAAATAGTACAGTTCCATTTGACAGACAGTTTTTAATAGAATATGCATAACATTAGCATGAAACTGTTAATAAATAATGAACATGAAACAATGTAATGAGCTACAAGACAAAGACAAATGCAATGAGCTGCTTTAGACTTTTAAGTGTATCATGACCTAGATTCAACAAAGTTGTCAATGAGTTAATATTATCTTTGTAAAAATTTACAATCATCCAAAAGAAATTTTTGCTAGCAGAGAATATTACAAACCATTTTTATTTCTCAACAAAGGAAGGGTAAAAGACAACTGGAAAAAAAAACATTGTGCTGACAAGGTCAGAGTAAAAATTTGTAAACTTCAAGTTAAGAGTTGGCATTGACATCAATTGGATCATTTGCCCCCCCCCCCCCCCCCTATTCGTTGGAGAGCTAAAGTAAACAAAATATTATTAATACAGCAAATAAATACTGGTATTAAATTCACTAATCCCCAAATATATTTTGTATGCCTCATGGATTATATGACTTGTTCACTTTATAGAATGTAGAGTCAACATATATATTTTTAAAACCTTTCAGTTAATATTATAATCAATTGTTTTTAGCAACAATTATTTCAATTAATTAAAGAATAATTATCAATGTTATAAAATGAAACCCATTAGTACGCCCCATTTACACTTCCAAGTCTCTTAGGCCTTTGCACTGTTCAACAGGAAGAAATTGTAAAATTACTTATTGTGTAATAATATTTCAAACACATAAATATATAATATATAATGAAATATAACATGTAACTATTTTTAATACTTGGTGCAAAATATAAATCTTTGCAATGCATATTTTGAATTGATTTCAGAACATTAGTATTCATTAGATTTGCCAGTAAAACACAATGGGACACCATTGTGTTTTACTGGCAAAAACAACAATCCCTAAATTTACTTGTGCCTAAACACTGAATGAACAAATTAGCAGCATTTAGCCATGTGTGGAGTGTGTTCATAAAATAAAAGTAAAAAGGGTTATTATTACCAAGAGAAAATAGATGAGAAACTTATACCATTTAGAATAAATCATACAATTTAAAAGTATTCCGGATATATGAATCAAGCTCTACCATTGATGGGTTGAGTTGCTTTACCTTTGAGAGGTACTTTTGTACACACAATGGGCTAAAATGCCAGCTCACAAGGACCCCAATGGCTACAGATTTGACTCACTGAACAGATATTAGATACAGTTGGAAGCTTCTATTCAATCCATCCAGTGGGTATTTACTATGCACAGGGTATCTCCCTCCTGCACCACGGGCCAAGGCTTAACGTATCATCCAAGACCAGCAGCCTTTAAAAACCTATTAGTGTTCCCTTTCTCTCCAAGGGAAAGTAAGGGAAAAGACTCCAAGGGAAAGTCTCTCCAAGTGGAGATAAATCTCAACATTTGCACAGCATTAACTCACACCTGTCAAAACAATGCACTACTTAATCCAACCCAAACTCCTGCCATTGATGGAATTCATGAAAAGATATACATTGGAAATATCAAGTATCAAGTAGAAATATCAAGTATATCAAGAAAGATATCAATTCAAGGTTCAGGTAGGAAATTGGCAATTGATTGCTATTTTACTGGTCTATTTTTAGGTGAATATCTGCATGGAAAAAAATAATGGTAGGTATAATGCATCATAATAAACTTGTATACCTGAAGCTATCAAAAGCTCTTTGGGTTCAAACAAAATGTGATTGTTGTGAGCTACATACCAATAAAAAAATTATACTAAGTTCCATGCACCATAGCTCTAAAAATTGATGAAACAATGTGAAGAAAAAAAACTACAATTTTATTACTTTTCAAACCCACAAAAGGAATAGTGCACCTAATGTACTAAAAGCTATGTACTCTTGTAAAGGCCAGAAAGGAAAATAACTTTTAATGGTGATGATGATGGGTATTATGGGCATAGCTGCATGAATGCAAATATTCTGTTTTACTGTCAGCATACAACTTGCCATGATATATATCACAGCAACATTGATCATCTCTTAAGGAACTGAGTTTGAACATGTCATGTCTCACATTCAAAATCAGTCGCAATAACTAGTCTCAAGAAAGATGTTCTGGATGTAATAATAAAATTCAGGATACAGAAACACAAAAAAATTACTGTTCCTGCAAGTCCTGTGCAGAATAAAACTGTTGTTTCATTTGCCCAACAAAAAGAGACAGAAAGACTAGTATGATACAGGTAACAGACAGAAAAATGGAAACACCAAGGTTTGTATAAAGCTGTCAGTTTATGCTAAACAGTGGTGTCCACATGCCACTGACAAGGTATGAAACATGCAAATGACATCCCAGCATGCTTAATATCATGTCTATAAAGGCAAACCCAGTGTAACTGCATGTAATTATTGGTACCATATCACCAAGAGAAGACCTTAGTGATTTTAAAAGGGGTATGATTGTGGAGCACATTTGGCAGGAGCTTCAATCACTAAGACAGTTTGTTGGAGTGCATTAAGCAGGAGCTAAACTCACTAATGTTTCATGAAGAACAGTTTCCAAGGTCATGTCTTTTGCACATAATGGAAATCTAAAAGGAAAACCTCCTCTGCAAAAGGCAACAGTGGGCAAAAGCACTTATTCCAGAATTGGGATGTTCGAGTGTTAGTACAATGCGCAAAACAAAATCGATGAACTACAGCTGATCACTTGTGCACATATTTCAATGCAGGATGTGAGGCCAATTTCTTAAAAAACAGTACATCAAGAACTCTCACAGTCAAGTTGCACTTCATAAGCCACTCATTATACCAGTCAATGCACATCATCATGTCTAATAGCACAAAGCGCATAAGTGGAAACTTGAGCAGTGGAGAAATGTGATATGGTCTGACAAATAGCCCTATTTTGATTCTGACAAATGGATGAGTGCACATGTGGCATCAACCAAAGGAAACTTATTACTTGCTTCCTACTATTAAGGGTTCTAGTGGTTTTGTAATGGTGTGGGATGCTTTCTCATGGCATGGTTTGGGTGCACTCGTTCCATCAGAAGGCAAGATTAATACCAATTGCTATTTGACAGTCCTGGGTGATCATCATACAATGGTACAACATTTCTTTCATAATGAGAGAGCTTTCTTTCATGAAGAGAGAGCCATCTTTCAGGATGACAACACTCCCATCAACAGAACACATATGGTCGCCCAGTGGTTTGAGGAACACAAGACTAAACCTTTTCATCCATGGGAATTGCAATTACCAGATATCAATCCTCTGGAAAATATATGGCAACTTCTGCAATGATGTCTATGGCAGTATTTTCCAACCCCATTGAACAAGTAGGAATTGATCACATTTCTTGTGGATTAATGGTGTTGCAGCTCTCCTGCGGATTTTCAGACACTGATAGACTCTATACCACAGAGTATACAGACTGTACTGAGTCACATGGCAGTCCAACACCATAGTAGTGATTTCATGTTGCTGTTTACATTTTTTTTTTCATCCAGTTGTTTACATTACATGTATGTACCAAGGACAGCAAAACATTTACAAAGAACACATCTAACTAGTGTGCATAGAATGTCTTTCATAACTCTGTCAACAGGCCAACAAAATTTAAGAATTGTATTGGGTTGTTTTACCTTTGAGCATGTTCTTTTTTTCTGCACAATGGGCTAAATAGCGATCACAAATACTCTAGGGCTCAGAAAAAGTTAGGAAGGTGATTCAGTGGATCACTGTTAGGACAGATGGAAGCTTCCTGTTCCTCTCAAAGATATCCAGCATGCTCTCTTAATGTGCACAGGTTTATGGCTCTCCTGCATACAGAGCTACAAATTAATGTCCCTTCTGATGGACATCTTTTGCATGCCTATCAGTGTCCCCTTTCTCACCAAGTATAGGATGGAGTTAGCAGAGACAAATCTCAATGCTGCCATAGTTGGGATTAGAACTGGGAACTACCAATTACAAGTCTAGTGTGCTATTGACTGAGCTAACCCCTACCCCAAGCATTATGCCATAAAATGTATATAATATATAATACATTCTGAATTTCTTCTTAGGTACCAGTAATTCAGTAATACTGAAAGACATATTTAATATAAAACATATGAAATTTTTTGGTCATGCATCTGAGGGTTGGAGGAAAAGTCAACGATTTTTTTGCCAGAATTCACTGAAAATTATTTGTAGAGCCGATATAGTTCTTTTCTTGATTAGAAAGCAAAAATAAACAATGGAAGATCAATACTTTTTATTAGGAAATTGGTATCATTTCAAAGCATTCTCTGAGCACAATGTGATCCTAAAAGAGCCATTCAAGCTCAAATTAACTTTGACAGGACTCAAAACAAGAAATACATGAAGTTTCAGTTTCTACAGTTTAAGCAATAAAATCTTTATTTAAATTGCATGATTATTCTAAAAACCACCAATCTCTATATTTAGAATTTTATCTATTATTATTTTTGCCTTTTCTTTAACCTTTGCTTTGCTAAAAATACTTCCTTATAACTTTTTAAAAGTTTACCTCTTTTTACTGATTCTCTACATAGCCACTGAAGACAACATGTTTCCCCAACAGGATGTCCTTTATATGCAAGGGCAGGTGGGCAAGACAAATGTGGTGGTGGTACATCTTCAACTGGTGGACATCTGTTTTCACAAGTTACATTGCCATTCACACACACACAGCGTGAGCCACAAGGAAGTAACTCGGCAGGAATGTCTTCAAAATTATTAAATTTTTGGCCACTGAATACACATGAACCATCTATGGAAGAAAATAAATATCATTAAGCTCAGTTTCATGTTCAAATAACAAGTTCCATGTGTGGAAACATGGTAGCTTATGTGTTTTGGAAATATAGTAGCTTATGCGTTTCATTAATAAACACTTTCAATGCTTTTAAATGAGTGAAACAATACCAAACCATAAAATTAGAATAAATATGTGCTCTTAACTTTGCATACTAAAAATATTAGGAAAAAAACTGCATAAAAAAGTTAACAGAATTAAAATATTGCCTCTTTAATCACTGAAGACTCTATGCCACTACCAATGGTTTGATAAACTGCATGATAATATTAAATAGTAATGGCATGATAAATTATTATAGCAACATGGCCTTCACTATATTAAATGACAGTGGTTACTCTCACATAGTTTAATCAACCATAGTGCACTTTCAGAAACATTTCCTAAAAATCATACACTCTCATTTTACATATTTTTGCATCACTTTTCTGTTTGTTGAAAGTTTTACAACATGCAATGCTTACTGGATATCTAGATTTTGGTTCCACTTAAAATATTCATGACATTTTAAGCATATTTAAATAGAACTGAAGAGCTTCAAAACCAGAACCTAAAAAATTGAATAATAGAGAAAGCAAATCATTTTCTCGTGTTAAAATCATGCATTATACTATATAAATAAAACACAACTAATATAACACAAACTTTTAATAAGTAAGCAAATCTTAAAATAATTGTTAAACAGACAGACTCACCATTTTTGCACTTAGATGGAGCACAACAATGTGGTGGTGTAGGAACAAAGTCAGGATCAATATCCCATTCCAAACAGTTAGTGAAATCTGATGAAAAATGGTAGGGACACTCAATGGTAGCACAATTTACTCTAAGATCTTGACCACAATGGCAGAGAGCAAGGCATCCATCATGGAACTCTACACCCATGTCATACCTCTGCCCTTTGTATTCACACTGAGGCCTAGGTGGCTGTATTACTCCTAGTTGATATAGAGAAAAATATAATTACTACAATGTTTTTAATGATATTACATATTAAAATATCATTAACAGACTTATATATATGCATGTATTACTTATTACTCTTATTTAAATATATGGGATATATTTAAAGCAGTGCTACAAAATAATTAAAACATGCAACTTACAAAAATAAGACAAAACTATTTCAAAACACTACCATTTTCAGCTTACATAACTTAAAATTATGTTGATATCTTTAATTCTCTATAACACTAGTGTGTTCTCTATGACAACAGTGCCATAGAAAATTACAGATATTAACTTATTTTTAATAATTGCACTGTGAAGTTCTACTGTAATTTTTGCTATATAACTTACTTTGAGCAATAGCTGAGAATTCCCAAAAACATGCAAATAATATTTCCCATCTTCTGGGGGTACATGGAAAAAAATACAAAGCTTAGCCAAAAAACTATGTCATTGGCTTAAGCATTTTGTATTTAGATATTATAATTCAAGTTTTTGGATCCTGCTTTATTTACTCATAAAGCACCATTACACATTGACATTTTAGAAAATGAGAAAAAAATTAAGTAAAAGAAAGATTATATATTCTGTTTTAAGAACAAAATCTGGGATATTTCAATAAAATACTTTAATAAAGAATGATGAAAAAATATGTGATAAATAATTAACCCATTTGGAGATTGTTATTTGGAGTGGAAAAATAAAGGACTTGGAAAGTGATAAGCCCAACAGCAGATTAAGAAAGCAGAACCAATCTAGACTGAAATTTAGATACAACAGAAAGGAAATTGGAGATTTTGTATCTTTAAAAAAATAAGTATAATGATTTTAGGTGTGCATAAGTTGTCTTTCCTGATCATATATGGCATCTTGAGCAAAAAAATCAGTGAGATTTAAAAGTCACAACTAAGTGGAAAAAGACAGAGCTGGTGATAGCTTAGTGCCAGAGTATCTGGCATATAACTGGGAGGTGTGGGTTCGAATCCCACTCACCAATGAATCATTTTTTCCACAAAATTATGATTATTCATTTTATAACTAATAGAAAAAAATAATAAAAGCATGCATATTTTAATTAAGTCTTATAATATGCATGATTATTCTTGCTATACTAGTTTCTGCCACATTACCATTTTGGGAACTAAATTTTAAGAAAGACTCATCAATTTTGGACTACCTATTTGACTTCTCCCTTCTTGCAAACTTTATAATTACATAACACAAAAATAAAAGCAAAATTTGTTTGGTGTATACTTTTAAAATTTATAGAAGCTATCATAATGAACTAATATTGCATTTATTCAATTTCATGCTATAAATTTATCTACATGTGAATGGATTAGTAAAATAAACATTAATTACTTGGATAAAGAGAACTTTGCACTTATTTCTTTAAAAATATAGAACTGCTTACTTCTTGGAGCATCACTGCAAGCAACATATGGACAACTACAGGGACCATCTGGTTTAATAACAATTGGATTAGGGCATCGTGGACTTGGAATATGGGCATTTGGAGGCAGTGAAGGACATTCACTCTGGCACTGGATTGTGGTGCTACCATTTGATAGCATTGAACAACGGCAAACCTTGGTTTTGCATCCATCATCCAGTTCCCATATATCTCCTATCCTGTAGACTTCGTCAGAACTTACAACACACATGTTTTCTTGTGAATCTAGAACAGAACATCACAGATTGTCAATTAAATCAACCTGGAAAAATGTGAAAAAGTATGCTTAATACATATGTACCAATTATAACATCCCCAAATATATCAAAAATGCTAATGCTGGTCTATAACATATTATTATATAATGTAATTAATTTTTTCTTAAAGTATTTTTCTTTAAAGTATTCTCTATTTAAAGTAAGTAATAAAATATTATAATATTTTCAATGTATCACAATATTCGCACTACAGAAAAACAAATATGTGAAAACAACGAAGGTGGTGATCAAAATTTTTCAATTCAACTCTTAAATTTATATGTACATTTAAAACTGTAGTAACCATATAGTAATTTATTCTGCATTTTCATACAGTATGATTCAAAAATTTGGATAACTTGAAAAATATACGCAATATTTATATTTCCTATTTTTTTATACCTATATTTAAATGCATTCCAATTTTCATGCATTTTGGCAAACTTGTATAGACTATTCTACTGTATAATAAATATTTCATTCTTAAATATGAAAACTTTTATAATTAAATCTATGATGTAAATGTCTATAAATGTAATAGATTTTTCATTTAAGAATGAAAATAATATATAAAATAAAATGCTATCTGATTCTGCAAAACTCCCCTCCCTGTGTACGGTCAGTAGGGGACACCGATGGGCTTGAAATGGTCACTATCTGTCAGATGGGAAGTTAAGCCGTGGCCCAGTGTGCTATAATTGTGCACTTTAGCAGTGGAAAAAGTTAAAAATGGAAAAATTTTAAACAAATATTGCAAGTGATGCAATTGTGTTAGAAATTATGTTTGCTTGAAGCCACTATGTGCAGTGGTATTCTGTTTATACTGGCAACGAGCAACGGTGTAGATAATAATGTAGTGTAGAATAATAATGTAGATTCAAATAAATCTAACAATTGCTGTGAACAAAAAAGAAGATAATTATGTTAGAAATTTGAAATTTTGGCTGCAAAATGTGAAGGTAATAAAGTTTGCATTGACAACAATGATTTTCACCCTTACCCCCAAGAGATGAACATTTTTGTTTTTGTTTAAGAGATAATTGTTTTGTTTCTTAAGATTAATTAAAAATTCTTTTAGGGTTGGATAGGTATTGGTAAACTATTATGATTCATATGTTTCAAATCTCCCAAAAAGTTTTAAATATATCCTCTGATGGTGAAAAAATTTTTAAGTTTCAAACTTTTAATGAATATTGCGAATGATCTATTTGGACTAGAAATTTTACATCTTAGTGGTGAAGTGTGATGATCAAGGGGCTTACATTAAAACTTGAAGAAATATTACAAATGATACATTTATGCTAGAAATTATAAATTCTGGAGAGAGCTGATTAAGAACAGATATCCAGAGAGTTTACTAACAGAAATATAATTTACATTTGTATGAGTTTTAATTAAATTACTACTGGTTAAAATTTGATGGAATGCTCCTTAGTTTTATAAAGTTAGTATATAATTTTAAAATTTCAAATAATATTTCCATAATAATAAATAAATAATTTTATTTTATATACACTGACTGATTTCCCCCTTAACCCTAAAAAAATAAAATAAATACCCCTTCAAACAGCTGCTTGTCACAGAGGTCTGACAGGAGCCTGATAGTTTACATGCCATAGTAGATGCCATAACAGAGTGGATGAAAAAATCCCAACTTTTCCATTTTAAGGGAAAAATGAAATACACCCAATTCTGTTTTTACACGGTAAATAGGTTCCCCCCAAAAAAAACTGTGCAAAAAAAAAAAACATGTAAAAAAAATACAGTGCATATGAAAAAATAGAAAATTGATTCCAGACATGAAAATCCAGTGCAAATACTGGCAAAACCTGGTGCAATACCATATTTACCTATGAATGTTGAACCTTTTCCAGTTTCAAGATGATCTAAAATTTGGATCTTTAGTATCCAAAGAGATAGCTTTCTTTTTCTGCTTTTGTATAGTTGAATTATCTGACATTGTGGTAAGGCTTACAAAAAATATTTGAATTATAGTTAATAAATCAGATGATGAAAAATTGCAAATTACCTATGAGCAAAATTTAATAAATTTATATTACGCATACGAAACTTCAAAAAACAAAACAAAATTTTTTTTTTGATTTCTTCTATTAAACATCTAAACACTTCTAACTTTAAACACAAAATGAGAGACCGAGACTAACGTATGTATTGAGGATAAAATTGAGGGGAATTCCTGAACTCAATGTTGCCTCTTTATTCCGAATGAAGAAGGTTTTGTACAATATTTCCATAAAATACTGAATAAACTAGAGAAAACTTAGTGTAGCTTTCATTTTGGAGATTTTAGTGCACAAAATGTGTATCTATAGTACATTTTCGAAGTTAAAACTACTTCAAAAAATGTGACCATAAAAGTGGCATCTTTGTTATAAATGTAAATTATAGGAATTTTTTCTTGAATAGGAATTTTTTTTAGAATTAAATTCAAATGGAGATTTTTAAAAAGACATCATTTGAACCGTGTTAGATCAAAATAAATCGTGTAAAAAGAGAATTGCAATTTTTTTCTAAACTGTGTTAAATCAAAATCATGTAAAAACAGAATTGGGTGTATTATTATTTACATTTTCCACTCACCAATTAGTGTGAATTACTACTGCTTAAAGGCATTAAAGTTATAAAATGAAAACTTCATTTTTCTCTGGAAAAAAAAAATATCTCATATTTGCCACAGGTGACATACACAGTCATATCAGAATAATATGACCACCTACCATAGTATATGTATGGTAGGTGGTCATATTATTCTGATACGACTGTGTATATATAATATATATTTTGAACAATATTAAAAAATATTGTTCAAAAATAAAAGCACTTAGTTGTGTACAATACACCATTTTCAGTTTAAAAATTTCTTTAAAAAATAAAAACCCTATTAAGAAATAAAACTAAGGCATTTAAAAAGCCCTGTTAAGTAAATAAAACCAGAGTATTAAAATTAGATTATGTTTGACAGTGATTAGGCAGTTTTCTGCTTGAAGAGTGTTGCCACTGTTCAGAAATAAACTATGTCATGATTGCTTACAGTCAATTTCAAAATTTCTTTGCATTAATATGGATTCCGTTTTAATCTGGTTATGCCTTACAACAAAATTGTTTGATATTCTAAAAGTTTCTATATAAATATTTAATAACAACTTCTTTGGCATATCTTTTGTATATTACATCTTCAAAAGAGAAAATAAGTGATGTGCCTCTATAAGTTTATTAAACAATTTGCTGAAATAAAACAAGGAACAAATATCTGGGAATATAGAACCTTCTATTAAAGTTTGGATGCAAAGCTCAACAAGCACACATAAAACATACTTTTGCTATAAAGTGTAACAAAACAAACAAAAATTCAGTATTAAATTTAAATCAGAAATAGACAAATAACTTTACAGAATACAATTTGAAAAAAATTTATTGATTATTTAGACTTTGCATTTGAGACTTTGCATTTTAGACTTATTTCCATGCTTACTTTGCATTATAGACTTTGCATTATAGACTTTGCATTTTACTTCTTTCCATGTGGTAAGTTATAGTGATTAATCAAGAAGTTAACCTTTTATGCAATCATACACATGCAATAGTCTTGATACTGGATGTATCAAAACTAATTACCAAAAGAGTTAAACAATAAAAAAAGTTTCATACAAATCTGATGAAGAAACCTGCACTAACTGAAAGCAACAAACTGAAATCATATTAAAAATACTACTCCATAAAGATTCAAGTAAAGTGTACATTAGTAAACACAAAACAAGCATCAAAAAATTGTTTCCATTCTCATATATTTTTAGCTTTACTCACAATTCCTAAAATTGCATAATAAAAAGTCAAAAGTTAAAGAAAATATTGTACATTATACAAAACACACATAAGAAATAAACTACTAACAGAACTTTTTTTTCTTTTGGGACAATGCGAAACTTTCACTTTATTTTTAACAATCATTAAATATTTGTTATAGTTACAGAATGAAACAAATTAAGACACGTTAAACTTACCAATAAAAGGTGTCCTACCACCAGGAAGAACTGGTATTTTTCTTCTTTGACATGAAGGAATAGTACAACATGGGTCTTCCTCCGATGGCACCCAGTCGCAACCTTCATATCCAACAGTATCAATATAGATTTCACATCGATCTTGGCATTCAATGAAACCTTTCTCTCTGCAGATGCACTTGTATTCACATCCTTGGTAGAAAACTTCACCCAAATTATATGATTGGTTATGATGGAAACAGCCTTGAAATGCAGCTTTTACAGCTAGAAGTTTTTAAACAGACAAAAATTGTGTCTTATATTTATACAAAGAGCAATAACAAAAATAAAGGTACTGATAACATCAATTTAAGTATTACTTATTAAAACAACTAAGCATTGTATATTAAACATAAAATATACTATTATCACTATTAAAATCTGTTGTTCTGTTCCATAATGAAAAAAAGAAGCAGAAAAAAAAATGGAAGAAATCTCAGTCTAAAAGGATTATTTGTTTTCAAAAGAAATTTTTTTTTCCTTTTCCTAATATTCAGCACTTGATTGCTTTTATCTATCCTAAATCCACAATAAAGATTAATATGGCTTTATTCTTCAAGTGGTTCATCTCTTTTTGGAAAAAGGAAGAGTCTTAAGGCAGAGTCAGTAGTGTCATAGTCTGAAGTTTCCAGGTTTGAGTTGCAACTGTACGAGTGTTGAGATTTATCTCTGTTAATCCCCACTTTGTACTTAGTGAGAATGGGATACCAATGGGCTTGGAAAAGCTACCATCCAACATGTGCTCTTTGTGACCTGTTAGCCCATTGTGTGCACAGAAGTGATACTTAGGGGTAAAATAATCCAATCCAAATGGGTGATAACAAATATCATATATAGCTTCAGCTTCATACTTTATCTTCAGCAAATAATTACAATTTGTTAAAAAGAAATGGCCATTTAACCACAGATAAGTACAGTTCCACAGACGGACAAAACAGAATATCTTCAATAAAAATGTTTCATTGTAAAAAAAGATACCTAAAGTGTTTAAAGAACAAATATTAAAAACTTTTCAAAATTTGTAATAGAGTAATAGAGTATGTATATAGCATATTTATAAATGTTAATAAGTGTCTAAAAGTTATCAAAAAGAAAAAACAATTATTCAAGAAACTTACCAGAAGGGAAAGTTTTTGTATTAACAGTGTTGCTAAATTCTGCAAGGTGAAGTGCAGAAGCACCTTGACTCTCTCTGGCAACTTTAAAATAGTAATCAGTGTTAGGCATCAGTCCATTAACATCAAATTCAAAAATATTCTGTTGTACTTCCATCAGTTCACTTAACATAACAGGTTTCTTAATCCACCCTGAAATATCACTATTTCCCTGAGATGTCTCACTGAACCATACTTCCAAAGATTCCCTGCCTACCATGACTGGATTTTGAGATAAAGACAACATAAGACGAATGCGAACTGAAGAGGCGTTTTGTGGTTGAGCTGACAGGATTTTCATAGGCAATCCTACAAAAATAAATGTTACAATCAAATTAATATTTTAAATTAAAAAAATTATGACAACTGCTTTTGAAATCACAGTATATGTATTTATTATCCACACACAATATTTACTTATTATTAATACTAAAATTTTCTTCTACAAAGTTCTGTATTGTAGTAGCTGTAATTTGCAAATGAAAGATACTAAGAAACAGATTTAGGCCAGTAGTAATTTGTACATTTGATAATGAGTCTTCCTGGTTTCATGTTTCAAATATTGAATAGTCAAGGTTTCAATTACTCCAAATATTTTAATCAATCAATTTCTGCAATTTTTGATCTTTAAAAATATAATGCTGCAGCAAATGCACTTTTTAAATGAAAAAATAGGTTTTTCAGAAATATTTTACTCAAAGTGCATTTTTCAAAAGCCACAAATTTTAATATAGCAGTAAAAGTTAAAAAGCATTCATGATACATTTAATACTCAACATACTTTTTCTTAGCATATAAACAAGCCTTAAGAAAATGATAAAAAAAATTCAATAGGACTCAAACCAAGAATAAACAATGGCTACATGCCATATGCTCTAACCAACAAGACTGAGACAACTGATTTTTCATGATTAAAATTTGAACAATATGTCAATAATACAAGCTTAGTGATCTCATCTATTGACTGAAGGTAAACTACATACGGAAATGTATGAAAGCTGCATTCATGCCTGCATTAAAACTTGAGTTGGGTTGTTTTACCTCTGAGTGGCACTTCTTTGAACTCAATGGGCTGAATGGCCACTTCACAAGGACCCCAAGGGCTTAGACAAGGTTGGGGGACTTACTAGATAGCTGTTAGGGGACAGAAGGTAGCCTCCTTTCAAAGCCATCTTGTGTGTCCTGTGCTTGCACAGGGTATCTCTCTCCTGTATGCGGGACATGACTTAACTCCTTCAAACCTTATGTACATTGCAATGTAGATTACTTTTTAAAATATTTTTAAATGCAGGAAGACGTGCCTATGGTCTTGCAATGTTTGCAAAGTGTAGACCAGTCTTTAAGTGTACAGGGCTGGTTGGAATTTTAGTGCCTTCTACAGATATAATAGAAACTGCATACAATTGCATTGAATGCAACAAGAACTGTAACTAGTAGAAACCCCTTGTGGGCTATCAATATGTCAGATACTTATCTGTTGTATAGTGTATCTGTGACTGTTATGATGGGTAAACATTGCGACCTGAGAAAATTCAACTGTGGCCAGATAATGGGTGTGAGGAAGATGTGGTGGTTCCATATCCATGACTGCAAAACGTCTGGAATTTCAGTATGCAATTGTTGCACATGTGTACCAGGACTACATCAAAACCTGCAGCTGCTGGGGAAAATGTGGCCACAACCAGACCATTGATGTTTGAGGTGAGCCCCACTCTCCCATGTCATAAAGTGGGAATAGAGTTGGATTGTTTTACCTCTGAGTGGCACTTTTTTTTGCATACAATAGATTAAATGGACAGGTCACAAGGACCCCAAAGGCTCATAGAAGGTTGGGGAAGGAGATTCATTGGACAGCTGCTAGAAGACAGATGGCAGCTTCCATCAAGGCCACCTAGCATTTCTTTAATGTGCACAGGTAATGGCTCTCCTGCACATGGGGCCAGGGCTTAATGTCCCATCCAATGGATGGCAGCTTTTCCAAGCCCATCAGTGTCCCCTACTAACTGAGGATAGGGCAGGCAGTTCTTCAGAGATAAATTTCAACATTGGCCCAGGCAGGATTCGAGCCTGAGAATGCAGGTTGTGAGCTTGGCATGCTACTGACTGAGTCACCCCTGCCACTCTATTGGAACAAAGGGCCACAGTGCAGATGATAAAGATCATAATGTCAGCATTCAACAATAGGGAAGCAATGAAGGTTTGTACAAAGACCACTCAACATACAATAGCACATCTGGGCTATGGCAGCTGAGGCCCACATCGTGTACCCTTATTCATAACACATCATTGGGCTATGACGCTGCAGTGGATGAAGGAACATTGCTAATGGGCTGTGGAAGGCTGAAAATAGGTAGTTTGGTTCAAAGAACTGAAATTGCAACTACAACACATCGACAGGAGATTATGCATATGGCATAAACCACACAAGGCTATGAACTCCAACTGTCAAATCAGGGTATTATAGGCTGGTGGAGGTAGTGTAATGTTCTAGGGGAAGTGTTTATGTGGGCCACCTTGAGGCCTCTTGTACCTATTAAGATCACACTCACCACACAAGGCTATCTTGACATACTCGCCAACTACTTAAACTCATTCATGGCTATCCATTTCCCACAGTAGGATGCCTTCTTTCAACAAGACACTCATTACTCCCATTTAGCAAAGGACTGGTTGGAGGAGCATTCCAGTGAGTTTACAACCCTTGAATGGCCCTCTTAATTTCTGGATTTGAACTTTATTGAGAATCTGTGGGACAAAGTGGTGTGATGCATTCAAACCTGAAACCCACCTCTGGCAACTCTAGGTGCTTTACAGATGGCTGTCTGGAATCATGGGCTGCAATACCAACCAAACATTTCCAACACCTGGACATGGACCTGGTCGAGTCCATGCTACAATGTGTTGCTGCTGTTGTGAAGGTAAAAGGTGGACTCACGTGCTATTAGGTAAGTGTGTATAATAAATTGTCTTTCAGTGTATATAAAGTAATGAATAATGAAAAGAAATAAAAAAATTTAGTGGATTTCCTCCATTCAAAAGGACTAATTCTTTTGTTGCTTGGAAAATCGTAGGGTCCAATATGAAGTGTACGTGTAGGACTCTTATAATCAAAACCTTTTTTATTGACAAAATATTATAATTATCATACCACTGGAAATAATGGCTAGTAAAAATATCGATTAACAAAGAAAATGGGGCATTTTGTCTCACTATCCCAGTGTTCAGTATTACAAAAATGTTTCTAAAATTTATGCATTTTTATAAGTACATTTTTTTAGAGAATGTGGCCTCTGTAAGAGTCAGGGTCAAGTACAGTCCCAATAATAACCCCCATCATCAAGCTAGTCCTGCCTTCTGTTTATAATTTTTTTTCACCTTGGCCTCTGCAAAACATTGCATCAAAATTTTGCTACATGTAAACTTTCTTGTAAATAGATATCAAATATAGTTGTCTTTCTAAATCTGGATTTTACTGTGGAACAGCAATAAAACTGCAATATAAAGAATAAAATATAATTTTCTTGCCATCTATTCTGTCAGTTTCTGGACTTCCTGGGAAGCTACAAATCATTATCTTACAGCAGATATCATCAGGATCAGGTACTTCATGACAGCTGGGCCCTCCAGAAGACATCACACTGCATCGAGGAACACAGGAAACGTGGCCAGGTCCATCACAAATGCAACGTGCATCACATCCATCATTAAATTTTACTCCTCGATCATAAGTAATGTTATTGTATTCACAGCCATCAAAATGAATTGGTTTTCCTGCAACATTTTGAAACTATATTGTAATAAAAATAAAATAAGTACTAGTCACATAGAAAATTTATGAATTTAATTCTTTTGCAGTTGAAGCAAATTTAATTTTTAAATATCATATTACATACCTGGAGTAGGTTCTTCATCAGATTGCTTTGATACATCTGCTTCTTCATCTGTAGTATTTATCATCATTTCATCCTCTCTTTGTGGCTGATGACCAGGAACATCTTCATTATTATCAGAATCATGATGCTCATTATCATTCAAGAAATCATCCTCTGACTGAGAATTTTCAGTTGTGGTTTCAGTTTTTGTTTCAATCACTTCTGTCATCAAATGGTCTTCATTTTCAGGACTCCAATCTTTACTATTAGTTTCAGAATTTTCAAATTTTGATTGTTGTTGCTCAGGTGTAATCGATGATTTTGATGTGGCTTTAATATTCAAAGATGCTTCTGTTGTTGCTGATAATTTATTTTCACCATGGCTTGTTTCCAGATCATTTGTCACTGTAAGAGATGAATCAGTCTGTGCTGATAAGCCTGGTATTTCTGTTCTTGCTTCAAACTTCGGCCCTTGGTCATCTTTATCGCCATAGTCCAATTCAACTGGGAAACTGCTGGGATGAGTTTTATTGTTGGTATGGTGAACATTATCTGCTAAAGAAACAGACTTATTCTTAAATTTTGGTTTAGTACAGGAAACACGAAATTTATATAATGGTATTAAAAGAGTGCTTAATAATTATCCATATTAAATATTAAAGGTGATTTAAATATTTTTTTTTTAACTGAAACTCATAAATTCAATCTAATCATTCAACAAACCCATAAAAAATCTTGTAGTTAAGCAATTGCTTTGTATTTCAATAGATGCAATATTTGTTAACTCAAAGCTTACTTTATTTCCAAAATAACTGCATTTCAAAAAATAAGACTTGTACCTTAAAGTGAGAGGGAAACTTGAATTTTGTAATAACTGCTAAAGGTGATATAGTAAAAGTGTAATGGTATAATTATGTTGAATTCCAAAATGTGTGAGATTAAGTAGATATTAATAAATATCAAATTCAATGTCCACAATATCAAAAGCAGATAAATACACACTTCTTTTCCCAAATTTTAATATAGAAGTTTTTGAAATGTTCATAGAGTAATGATGTCTTCAAGATAAACATATCATGAAAAATCATAATGTCCTTTGGAACACACATAGAATAAATTTATTTCATCCTATCTGTCCTTGAATTATCTCCTTGAACATACACACTGAGTTGGCTTTGCATTAGCAATGCCCCCTTAAGTAGGAATGGAATGGTCTGTGGCACTGGTGTTGGCTCAAGGTCAGTAACAGCCATTACACAATTGTAGAGCACACACATGATAATCAGTTTTCACATTACTTTAGGAAGAATGGGTCAGTGTCATGATCTTTCCAACTTAGAAAGTGGTATGATTATGGAGGTACGACTTTAGGTGCCAGTATTTTGATAACAACTGCCATGGTGAACTGCTTCCCATTCCGTCGTGCCAGGGGCGGGGGTGGCTCAGTCGGTAGCGCACCAGGCTCGTAATCTGTAGTTCCTAGGTTCGAGTCCCAGCTGGGTCAGCGTTCAGATTTATCTCCGCAAAATTCCCCGCCCTGCCCACGGTCAGTAGGGGACACCGATGGGCTTGGAAAGGCCGCCGTCCGTCGGATGGGACGTTAAGCCGTGGCTCCGTGTGTGGGAGAGCCATACCCTGTGCACGTTAAAGAACATGCTGGATGGCCTTGATGGGAGGCTACCATCTGTCTCCCAACAGCTGTTCCAGTGGGTCCCCTCCCCCAACCTTCTCTTAGCCTTCAGGGTCCATGTGACCTGGCCATTTAGCCCATGGTGTGCGAAAAAGTGCCGCTCAGAGGTAAAACAACCCAACCAGTCGTGCCAAAAGTCAACCATGACTGGTTCAATAGTGATCAAACAACCAGCCAAAGGTCGCAAGTGGTGCAGCCCCCAGCATTGGTTAGTAATGTGTGTCCCATCTCGTAACACAGCAGCAATACAGCAAGTGACTCATTACAATGCTGGAATGGCAAGACAATATACACATGGACAGGGTGCTGGACATTAGCTCATATGGGCTATGACAGTAGCCGGCTGACATGGGTACCCATGCTCACTGTGAGATGCAAGAAACTGCACCTTGCATGGGCATGTCAGCACCAACAGATCATGACATGTGGAAATCTGTCACCTGGTTATATGAATTTCATTTCCAACCCCATCATGCTGATGAGCATGTTTGCATTTGGAGAAAGCAGCATGAGGCCATGGTGCCATAATGGACCATTGGTGTTTGGCAGGCAGGAGGCAGTGATATGGTTTGGGAACTATTTTCTAGGCATGCCCTCAGTCCACTGATCACAGTGAATCAACATCTTGATGGGACCATCTACCTTTCTATTGACACCAACCAAGTACACCCCTTCCTGAATGGGGCGGGGGTGGCTCAGTCGGTAGCGTGCCAGGCTCGTAATCTATAGTTCCCAGGTTCGAGTCCCAGCTGGGTCAGCATTGAGATTTATCTCCGCAAAATTCCCCGCCCTGCCCACAGTCAGTAGGGGACACCGATGGGCTTGGAAAGGCCGCCATCCGTCGGATGGGACGTTAAGCCGTGGCCCCGTGTGCGGGAGAGCCATACCCTGTGCACGTTAAAGAACACACTGGATGGCCTTGACGGGAGGCTACCATCTGTCTCCCAACAGCTGTTCCAGTGAGTCCCCTCCCCCAACCTTCTCTGAGCCTTCGGGGTCCATGTGACCTGGCCATTTAGCCCATGGTGTGCAAAAAAGTGCCGCTCAGAGGTAAAACAACCCAACCCAACCCCTTCCTGAATGACAATATATCCAGACAATTCTGGTGTCTATTACAACATGCCATGTCACATGGCCCAGCAGGTTGCGAACAAGTTTCAGGAACAAAAATGAATTCTCCTTTCTCCCATGGCTGCCAACTCACCAGATCTTAACCCAATTAAGCATGTTTGGGACCTATTGGAAAAGGCAATTTGATGCTCTGATACTCCACCTGACAACTCAAATATAAATCAATGGTAAAAATACTATATTAATATTATATACAACTTACTATATTTCTACAACATTAGCTCAATTATCATGATTTCAGATATATTAGCACCTATCATCAGATTGAAGGCTATATCATGAAGGTTACATAGGAAATCATTTAACTTAAAATGTACAAGAAAATATGATGTGTTGCAAGACTTAAAGTATCATACTTTTTTTATGCGATATATCATAATTCAGATGCACATTTTGAATACTTGCTATTTCATTGTTTATTCATCTATGTTCCAAAGGACATTACAATTTTTCCTGTTTATTTTGAAGACATTGCTACTATAAAAGCAGTTCAAATAATTCTGTGCTAATATCAGTGAAAAAAAAGTGCATATTTACATACGTTTAAGGAGATAAAATTGATAGCAACTAAAATATTAACCTTTTAAATGAGAAGAAATGAAACACTACTATTAGTGGAGAGAGAGAGGGAAAAAGGCCATTTAAGTATTGTAAACTAAGTTTATAATACAAAGGGTGGAATTTTTTTTATATCTCTTAGTACGTTTTTTTTTTTCACACATTAATATCTGTGGGGTCCTTGTGACCCGACTACATGTCAGGTCACAAGGACCCCACAGACAGGGTAGGTGAAGGAGACTTACAGGACAGCTTTTACAGGGCAGATGGAAGTCTTCCATCAAGGATATCCAGCATATTTTTTAATGTACACAGAATATAGCTCTCCTGCACATGAAAGCCTTTCCAATCCCATTAGTAACCACTTTACTAAAGAGAAAAATTCAATCACAGATTGATAAAAAGAAAATTACATCACCTTTGAACTTCTTGAGCCAAACTTTAGCAGCATGAATGGAGACTGTCCCTCACCAGTAGCTTTTAATTCTTTTTTTCCAGTAATGACATAAAATTGCACAAATTTCGATCTTAACTCACTCATTGTGCAATGTTTCTAACAATGGAAACTAAGACAACAATACTTGTAATAGTTATGGACTGATGCAGTGGACTTTATACTTTCCGTTAGTACTATGTTCAGAGTATGCTAATGCAAGTCACCATACACCATACATTTTTAGCATTCAAAAAAATGCACAGATTTGTGAATCCCTCTAGTACATACAAGATGCACAAATAAAAATTGCCAAGTTCCCTTTCCATTAAAATAGTGTGTGGTGTGCCCCTGACCACATGAACTGCATGGATGTCAAGCATGAAATCACCATTGCCTTAGCATAACTGGTAGAGCAAATGACACATAACCAGGAAGCAGCTGGTGTGGTTTTCTCATGCTCGCCTATCTTTGGCTAATATTCTGGTTTCACAAGAGTGCATTCTATGATTTACAATCTCATATATTTCTTAACTTTAAGACATATTTTTAAAAATAAATTTTGTGTATTTAGAATTGGAAACATAAGCACAACAAATAATAAGTCTAAGTTCAGTTTTATTTAGAGCTATTTAAAATGCATCAATTATTATGAGAATAGAATATGGAATGATTTTAAAATGTGCATTCTTTAAAAATATGTTCTTAAATTAGTGTTTCCACTATTGAATTTTGGCTTTATAGTTTGGTTATTGATGAATTATTATAGTGTTTAAGTATTTTAATATCATATTTATTTTACTATCTTTTCAGTACATGTAGCATTCAAATAATTTTAAGCTAATAATATGCATTTATAATTATGCAAATACTTACAATGTTTACAACCATTAAGAAAGTTGTGCGGATTCCCCTCAAAACCATCCATACATTCACATGTCATTTTTTCAGGAACACAATGAGCATTTGGACCACAATAGATGTTTTCACAAAAGCCTAAAGAAGACATTATACAAAATGATTTGTTCAAATTTGCCATTACAAACAAATATAAAAAACTAAATATTACTCTTTCACAATAATAAAGCTGCACCTGAAATTTGAAACTACTACTACATATACACTAACTGCAATAAAAAGGCAAACATGCTTCAAGAAATTAGACATAGCACATATCATATGGATGTCAATAGAACAAAATATACTTTATTCAAAACTGTCTATAAGTGTAGCTTTTTCAAAGTCTTAAATTATAAACTAATAACTTTATATTAGTGAGACAAATTTTTCTTATTATCAATGTAATATAGTTTTCAAAACCTAATTGCCTATAAATTGCCAATGCAAAATAGATTTTCATAATATTGCCCTACTCTCTCTCTATATAGAAAATGATAAGCAGCAAAGTTTAAAACAATACTCACTATTATGAGCTTTTGGCTGCACACAAACTGCTCCACCACAAGAACTTGAGCAGCATTTCATATTCCCACCACAATCAGAATCATGATCACAGTCAGACAAACAAGGTTTAGTATCTGAATGAACCTCTTCTATAATCTCAGGGCATTCTCCTTCCTTATTTACATTTGGCATATCTATTTAAAAACAACAAGTACTTCTTTTGATGTTTACATTTTAAAAATTAGCAATTTAAGTCTCAGTAGAATGTAGTATTTTCCTCATATTAAACACATTTAGCAGCAAATATTCTGCATTTCATAGCCAACTCTACAGCTTTAAAATAAGGATGGAATATTTTTTTCCTTATGATATTCTATGTGACCACAATATATAATTAATTTCCTTTTAGTGCACATGATCATCAGGATTATGCCAAGCAAATGGACAATGCATGCAAGACATATGGTGGCCAAATCAATGAGCAGCCAGCATATGAGATTACAGAATTATCACTCAATTTGCATATTTATTGAATAGCTAGTGAAATTTTGAATATTAATAACATTTATAATCATTTCTAGGTGTGCTAACTTCAGGATTAAAATTGCTGGCAAGGTCAATTTGTTGTTGGACTATTTATGATGTGTTTACACTTTGGTGTATTCTTAAAACATTTGTGTATCATCTCCTGAAGGAAATGAAAATAAGCGTAACCAAATATTTTCAAATTTAAATTAGTAACAACAACAATACTACAGTTCAATGGCTTCTGGGAAATATGAAATGCTCATCATCAAAGAGAATAAAACTTATCATTTTTGGCTTTAGTGCTCTTTAAGGGTGGAAACTAAAAATTATGAAAGATGCAGAAACTGTGAATAGAATATTTTATTAGTATCTATTCAACCAAAAAAATTTCATTTATCTTTTAAAAAAGTTGAATGTCTACAAATGGAGAGAAGAGAAGGGAAAAATGTGCCTATTTTGAAAACTAGCAGCCAAATCATTGTAGTAAGGGTGGCCAAAATAATTTTTGCCTATGAGCAGCCAATTTTATATGCATGATTCTGAATAATATAACACAAATATCATAATTTATTATTGATTTTATACAGTGTACAGCTATATAGTTCTATATATTTAACATAAATAAGGTAGTTAACTTTATACAAAATATTACTTAATGAAACAATGTCAGGTTATTATCAACAACAGCCAAAGCAATGATTAGGACATGTTGGAGCAGAGATTCTGCCAATGCAGTTGTAAAAATATAAAAACACAATTATTGAGCTGATTGAAGCACTTTTTGAAAAACTTATCAACATTTTTATACATTGGTATTGCAGAAAATTATTTTTGTGTTCTGTATTGCACTGATTTCTAATTGTTATAACTATTTTGCATTAACTTTATGCTGTAATGGTATATGAATCAAGTATAATAAATTCCTTATGGTTAGTCAGATATTATGCAAATATATCTTATGACCAATAACACAATTAAAAATTTATATGTAGGCATACTAAATGTCAGAAAAATAATACCTTTTTTTTTTATTTAAAAAAAGGATTGGAATACTCCTCTACATAAAAGATGGAGATAACTAAGAAGCTTTATCATTCTTGTCCTGATTGCTCATGCATACACATACACAAGGACATGCCCACTGGCTTGATAGCCAGGTGTGCTAACCACTGCACCAGGTATAAAATGGAAAAATATTTACTACACTACAGCCAGCTGATACAAAAAATAAAAACAAATTACCCCTCAAGAAACTGCCTGCCACAGAGGTCTGACAGAAGCCTATCAGTAAAATATGCCATTGAGAAGACTGTGAGGAAAGCAAGATTTCAGAAAAAAGATAGCACAAGACATCCATGACTTATCTGGAGATTGAGCCCAAGTCCCTTTGATCCACAGCCAAGCTGTTAACTAATTGGTCTATGTGATAATCAAAACTTGAGCAGAGCATGTCATTTTTTCACAATTGATTGAGTTATTAGAACTATATGAAAAATTATAACACATAAAAGAATAATGAATGGTAATTCGAAAGTTAAAGAACTAAGTCACAAAAGGCTAAGGAAAAAAAACTTGAGCGTGCTGATTATTTCTCTAGAATATGTTATAAAATAGAAACAACAAAATATTTAATATCTATAAAATAATAAAATTACAAATATTTAAACACTGCTTTGGTAATATGAATAGAATAGTGAAGGCTTCAGAAGTGGCCCACCCCAAAAAGTGTTCATAAAAATATGTAGTTTTATGCACGCTAAAGCTTTAAGTTCTGTAAAAATTTATATATTGGAAATTTAAATATTCTAAAGCTGGGTTGCAGTATTTAATTTTAAACATCAAAAAACAAACATAAAAATTAGCATTATATTGCCTTGTCTTAAAACTGAAATTACACTTTTGTATATAGGGAAAAGAAATAAAGTTCAGATAAATGTACTTTAGTTTATGGCACATTAAATATAAATTTTAAAAATGTTCAGTAATCCTCAAATAAAAATATTTCCTCTTAAGATACAACAGTAAATGCTTTAAACTTTAAAAAATTGCCTACTACTGATAAAGATGCAGCTTGAAATTTATGTCCAATCAAAGAGAGTATCAGAAAACTTGTCAGTAAAATACCATTTGTTTCATTTCTGATATTTTTTTCCTGTTACTTTAAAATGACAACACAAGATCTTGCCCTTTACTATCTTTATTGATCATAAAATAAATTAAATTAAATTGTATTTGCCAATCCCAATAAATAGGATACTCTATAAAAATAAAAAAAAAAATAAATACCCCCTCAAGCAGATGCTTGCCACAGAGGTCTGACAGGAGCCTGTCAGTTTATATGCCACAGTAGGAGATCTGAGAGGAAGGCAGGACCTCAGCAGAAAAACGACACACACATCCATGCCTAATCCGGGGCTCGAACCCAGGTCCCTTATATCAGTAGCCAAGCATGCTAACCACTCGGCCACGGGACGGCTAATAAATAATAAGGGTACTCTACATACTACATAATTCAAAAACTCAAAAAAGCACATTGCCCAACTTATGGAACTTCAAAATGTTAATATGCTTGGTTTGCTTTCTGCAGTCATTTACTCACCCTATATTAATATTACGAACTAGCAGCTACTTTGTATGTCAAAAAATACAAAACAATGATAATCAAAATACGAGTTATTCTCTAATAAAGTTGATATAATTTTAAATAGTCCAAAGAATGCACTGTTATCCATACTAAACATGTTAATACAGAATAGTGACAAAAAATAAATAAAACAATAAGTCAAAAGTTTAATATTTTTGCTGATTAATAACAATTGGCAGGTTAATATGAATAATACCTTCATTGAGATCCAAGGATTTTCCTTCTGTGCATCGGATGGCCACACAGCATGGATCTGTAGGAAGAGGTTTCTCATAACAATGAACATCTTCACTTTTTAATCCTGCCTTTACATAAGGTAAATTACAACGTTCACTGCAATCTTCATGATCTTCTCCTTTACAAATGCATCGAAGGTCACATCCATAAAAGAACTCATCACCAACACTATATGTCTGATTATTTTTTATGCAGCCATCTAAAAAATATAAGCATTCAGTAGCTTGTAGTATAACATGCTGAATTAATATGAGTGAATAATAAACAATATTAATTCCATTTACATAATGATCACCAATACCAAAATCAGAAAAGCTGAGAAAAAAAAGATGTATACAAAACTGTTGCACTCATTCATCAGAGACTGTAAAACTTTGCATATATTGTTACTACAAGATCTGGATCATGTGTTGTGGATGTCTCTTGGAAATCTTGCAAAGGCATCAACAAATGATCCAGAAATATAAAACATTTTAAGAATCTCCAAAAGAGTTAGTAGCATCCATAATCAGTGACAAGAGACATATACAACACATGATCCAGAGAAATAAAACATTTTCTTAAGAATATGCAGAGTTAGAAGTGGTTCTCCCAAATAGTGTTTGAAATATATAAGTTTATTAATGCTACTATAGTTTTAAGTTCCATAGAGTTTTTATTATTTACCTATGATTATCATTTTCAAAATTGCAAACATGATGTTACTTTAATTAGACTTAATAGAGACTAATAACACAAATGTATACTTACCTTCAGTATATACAGTAATGATTTCAGAAGGTGACTCCAGCTTCTTATTTCCTTCTTCCCAAACAGCCACTCTCACTTGATATGGTGTATTGGGCTTCAACTGATTTATGGTCATTATTGGAAGACTACCAGCCTAAAATATTTTTAAAAAGCAATGAGAAACAAAGAAAATGGTAGTATAAATAAATCCATGAATATATTGATATCTCACCTGCAATACTGTTTGTTAATAACTATTTTAGATCAAAAATATTTTTAACAGCAGAAAAAAATACCTTAAAACTGCTTTCATTATAATTATGACTTAAAGAAAAAACTTTAAAAACATTAAATTTTTTAAATGTTTGCAATATTATTTAGCAAGGTCTAAATTGATGATAGTGGGAAAACTGTCTTTTGACACAGGTAGGACATGAATCTTACAAATGCTCATTACATGTCAACTCTTCTTACTTAGTAGTACTAAGCACATTCAACTTTCTGGCTGTGAAAATTTTTTATGAAATTTTGCCCTTTATTGCCAACAGATGGCACCACTCAGCTAATATAATTGATGATAATTCAAAGGAGAATGGCATATTATATATTCTATTATTTCTATTAGTGATGGCAAAATGAGGAATAACAAAATTTATATAACAATTCCCCTGTTGGTGCCTTGTTATAATTATTGCTATTAATGAATTTTTAAAGGCAAGTTTAGTAAGCATTGCCATGCTGAACAAAATTAGCTTCACTGGGTCTCTGTGTTGACTACTTAAATCATCTAAATTATCTATGTGGCTTTGATTGCAATTGCAGATTCTGGACTTTTAGTGCACTGACAGGCTTTGAGGATGAATCTGCTATTATGTGTTTCCATTTATTTATGGGTTGTTAGCCTCAAGTGGATGGATGCACTGGATTGCTCATATCAGCTGGTTACTGATTTTGACCAGAATGGTCAGTTTATGGAAATCTACATAGAACAGGGTGAGAATAACATCTCACTGAAACCAAAACCTGTAGTGAACTAAATGAGTTGGTATAAATGGTGCATTGATGATAATGATGCTTAACCAATATTTGATCCAAGATAGCATACAATCCACAATGAATATATTGCCCTTGGATAGAGAAAAATCATGGTACAAAATTACAATTTATTCTTATCATTTACACAAAAATATTTCGATATGTTGGCCAGTAAAAATATAGCATTCACTTAGAACAGTGGTTCTCAACTTACACCTGGTTAATAGAACTGTTAGTCAATAGTTTTGTTAACATTGGTGTAAGCTCATTATTCCCTGAAATAAGCTTAATGATTACCAGACTGAAATCAATATTCAACATCACAATACTGAATCATTTATAGCTACTGGCAAAACCTGCAGTGATTGGTTTTAGCATTACAAATGAAAGAACATAAAGCTCTATTGTATCACTTTACTATTTAATCTGATGATTGATCTATAAGCAAAGAGTTGTACAAAAGAACAGCTATGAGTTTAAATGTTTTAAGAGATTGAAAATATCTAACATTATGCTAACAGTTTGGCCTTCTTAATAAATGGATGTTCACAACATGAACTTTTTCATTAGTGATATTAATAATTTCCCTAGCAAAGTGAAATGTGATAAATACATTTTATGAAAAAGTGGAGTTTCACATTTCTTAGAAATTTAACTCTATTTTAAGCATTCACCTTCAAAATCTTACAGCATAGATTTTTACTATTACACATAAGTAATTTTCCTAGGATGCATTCCTTGCACTAGATAAGTATCATGGTCTACTTTATTTAATAAAAGAAACATCATATACCTGAATTTGATTCCAAGTGACATTCTGATCAGCACTATCAGCTAATCGGTATTCCAAAATATATTCTGAATGGTAACTTGGAAGTCTGAAATCATCCCACACTACAGTTAGAGTGCTTGGGCTTCGTTGGGTAACCAAGACCTTTGGTGAGTTCCCAAGTGTATTATCTAAAAGAAATTAAAACACAAAACAATAATATTAAATCCATGTTATTATTTCCAACATTCTTTCTTAGCATTTCATTTATTTCTGAATGCTAAAAATAAAATGAAACTGACAAAAATGACATATAAGGCACTCGGTAACTTGCTCTATACAAAATCTTATTTCTCTTTATATTTAAAATATTTTAACATTAATACTTTAATTTAGGAACATAAAAAATAATCTGACCACTCAAATACAAAATCTTAGTTTAACTATAATGCTGCTATCTACTGGGCAACAGCTGGCATTTATGGCTTGCTCAGTTTCAAGGTTATAATTTATTTTATCCATATGAAATAGTTCTAAATAATGCAAGATTTTATAGCCTACCATTAATGATCATAAATCAATGTTGAATGTGATTTCAGACGATGTCAATTAAAACTTTCCTGTACCCACTGAGATTTTACTGGAGGTGGATATTTTTTAATCACAGTAATTATCATATGATTGGTACATTCAATTAATCAGCAAGTGTGAAAAGGTTTTTCCACTTTTTAATAATGAAAGTATTACAAATGCAAAAGAATTATTCTTTACATTACAAGTCAGATATTTCAGTATAATAATTTGTTGATTAACTAAATATTTGAGTTAATATTAAATAATATATGGTAATTTGCTTTCCATGCATAACTATCTGTAGATTTTATTAAAATAAAATATTTTGCTAAGGGTCAATTCAACATTGCACAATGCAAATTAAAAAAAAAGCTTGCTTCTTAACCTGCCATCTCCTTTCCACTGAAATTAACTACAACTCATTCATATCTACTGAGAATTCACTATAATTTGGATCACTGTTGTTAAGGTCAACAATTTACATGTCAATGAAGTAAGGAGAAGTAAAACTTAAGAAGAAATAGGGATACAATACCATTTCTGTTTGATTGACTCAGTTCTAGAGAGAAAAGCCACAATTGTGTTAGAAGCTTGGAAGTGTTTGCAAAGTCACAAAACCTAGAATTCTACTGAGAACCAAAAAATGCTAATATGGTTGGACTCTATGGAAATTTCCAAATGTTAGAAATAAGAGAAGTAAATGGGGAAACTCCTATGTGGCTTCTTGAGCAAAACCTTTGCACTCAAGAGAAGTAGCAGGTTTTTAAAGAGATGTTTCTGCTGTCTTTGCTTACATTTTAGCATGCAATCTCTTTAGACAGATGGCAAAGAAAAGAAAAACAATAAAATACCTCTATACCTCAGTTTGAAAGTTGAAATATTTTGTCATTTAATTGCAAATATTTTGGCCTTACTATTATTTTAGCTAAGATCAGTCTTAGACCAAATGTCATCCAAGGCAAAAAACATCATTGGATATCCCCCTCACTGCACCTCTTGAAATTCAAAAATGCATATACAAACTCAAAGCTCAGTAGTCAGGGTTGTATAAGACCAGCCCTTATTTTACGTAAAAGTATTATTTTAGCTAAAATTATGCAAATTTCTTTAATGTAACATTGTTTTCATATCAGTTTAGAAATGCAACTGTCCAACACACAATATTCAAAATAAAAAAATTCATTCTTAAAGCAAAATTGGATTTTACAATTTTTTTTTACATACATTAAATTTCCATTCCAGAGTAAAGGTAATAAAATTTTCGAACAAAAGAGGATTTTTAATATGATTCATAAATTACACAAAATTACCTTTGCACATATAGATCACACAACATGGATCATTTTCACTCTGAATTTCTTCACATGATGGATCTGATACTGCTCCTGGAAGAAAACTGCACCTGTTGTGACATTCTGTTTCACCACCAGCAAAACATGTGCAAGTCTGGTTGCAATTTAAATTAAACTTTTCTCCTACTCCAAATGACAAAGTCATATTTAGGACACATCCATCTAAATTATACAAACGAAATAAATGCATTTTAGAAATGTCATCCATATTATCATTTTGGCATAATTGTGATTATTTTATCCATTTGCAACAAAAATGCTAAAACTATGCAAACTTTCCTAATGCAATGTTCCTAATGCAAACTCTCCTAGTGCAGTTAGATTTAACAATAATTGTCCATGTTAAACACTCATTCAAAATAAAAATGAAGTTTTTAAAGCAATATATATATATGCACTATAGATATTAAGATTATTTCTTTGCCTTACTTAGTTGTTGCCAATTACAAATAGAATAGCAGCTTAGCTGCAAGAAAATTAAATATAAATAAATGAAATTAACATTGAATTAGTTAATATTTTTAATTCCATATTAATACTGTAAGAGCACATGATATTGGAAAAAGGAAATAGTAATTCAAAACAATTAAATATGTCTGGCATGAGCAACTTGTAAATGAATAAAGGTCACAAAAATTTTTCCTAGGTGGCTAAGAGACAGAGCTTTAAAATCACATGAACACAAACCCCGCCCTGTCCACAATGAATATGGGTCACTGTTGGGCTTGAAAAGGCCGCCGTCCATTGGATGGGACATTAAGCAGTGGCCCTGTGTGTGGGAGAGCCACACCCCATGCACATTAAAGAACACGCTGGATGGCCTTGACAGGATGCCAACACCTTTCTCCCAACAGCTGTCCAGTGGGTCCCCTCTCCCAACCATACTTGTACCCACAAGAGCTCGGAACAAGGACATTAGTCCAAACCAATTGATTTCATGGGAGTGATAATCATTTTCTTTTATACAAAAAAACAAAGCTCAGAAGCCTTGAAAACGATCGACTCTGGGCATAATTCAATTACAGAGTTACAGCATATTCCAAATTTATCGCTACCAATCCCTATTGGCAATAATTCCTTGGCACAGCTCAAAATTCAAAAAGTTTCCATTTCCTTGAATTGAATGTACAGACGGAAGTAGACAATTATTGTGTAATACAGATCTTTTCGATAGGTTCCTTCTCTGCTGCTTTGCAGCTTTAATGTGAGTTTTCGTTTTGCATCAATCAGCACACAAGAGTGACATGTGGTGCCTTCCATTAGATGTACTACTATCCTGTATAGTAGAGCATTGGATGGCATCACTTAACCATATTAACTTTACTCATCAATGTCACCAAATCACATCAATGTCCCCTTTCTTACTAAGGGGAGGGTGGGGCTGCTGAAATTGGGCCTAATTACTTTGTTAAAAATGTCTTGCAACTGAAACTGAAGAAATATTATTCAAAGGTTAAAAGAATTACTTTCCACAATGAAGCTCAAAAGACCTAGAAAGAGCCAAAGCTTACTATGATAAATTAGTCATTATGACAATCATGGTATGCTTACAACTGAGATTGAGGGGGAAATGGGACTATTTTAAGCATGCTATTTTTTAAGCCAACAATACTATTTGGATAAAATAGGAGACAGAGCTATTTGAGTGATAAGGAAATGAAGCTAATTTTTGAAAGAAAGGACTGTAGAGTTAAGCTAAATCAATACTTAACAATCTCAATAGAGATCAACAGAAAGTTTAATAAACATTTAAAAATCAGCTTTCTATAAGGATGTAATGAAATGAATTATGTCTGTTCAAGAGCTTTCATTAAACACTGCAATTCAATAAATAGAATAACAGCTTGAAGGACTGACACCACCACAGAAGGAAGAGGATAAAAGAAAAAACTTGCCCAGGTATTTGTAGAGAGAATGGAACTTACACTAGTTGAGAAGAAAGATGATACATAACAGGGGGAGAAATTCAAAAATAACTCTGATCCAGCTATTTCAAAGCTGTTGTGGCACTAGTTTGAAGAACATAATTTAACTATTTAATTTTATTCTATATTTGACCATATTGTTTTGAATTTATGTCAGTAATAAAACTGAAATCCATTACTTATCAATGGATAAAAAAATGTCACTTTACACGTGTAGATTAAAACTATAGCACAATAATCATAAAGATATCTGAAAAATCTTGGTTACAAGAAAGAATGCCATACCAAAAACACTTTATGTGTACATCAAAACATTAATATATAAAGCTAGATCTGGAAAATGTACAAACAAGAATACACAACTTAAGTAAATCATATTATGCCAACTTAAAATTAAATCAACTATACCATGGATTCCCAAACTTTCACCTCTGTAATAAAAAAATAAATAAATACCCCCTCAAGCAGCTGCTTGCCACAGAGGTCTGACAGGAGCCTGTCAGTTTATATGCCACAGTAGAAGATCTGAGAGGATGGCAGGACCTCAGCAGAAAAACAGCACATACATCCATGCCTTACCCGGGGCTCGAACCCAGGTCCCTTAAGTCAGTAGCCAAGTGCGCTAACCACTCAGCCATGGGACCTCTGTACCTCTTTTAAAAACCAAACATAACTACCCTTTCCAACCTATCCTAATCTAACCCTAAAATCTAACCTACTTACTAAGGCACCAGTGCAACAAAAAGAAAAGAGAAATTTGTAGCAGAAATGGTTTTATTAATTACATATTAAACAAAATTAAACTAGACCACAAAAAAAAAACATTTTTATGAAAAGAACATGATATTATGAAGAAAAAAATTATTAATGGGAAGGATTTGCTTCTCTTGATACAAGTTTTCAAATCATAGCCACATTGGTAAGAAGTTGAAAATGGAATTAAAGTATGCAGTACTTTGCCATACTGCTCAAGAATATGCTCTCTGCACACTGCGCAAAAAGTTGGAAATGTCATTCATGGAAACCTAATTCTCAACATAGTATCTGAGAAAAGATCGATTAGCTACTCCTGTTCTATCACTGTAAAAGTTGATGGCAGTGTATGTCTGAAGGGGTCTCTGATCCAATAGTACTCTATGAAATCTCAAAAATAACATTCCAAAATATAATTTAAAAAGATTCACATTAGAATTGTGGCTGAGTGGTTAGCACGCTTGGCTACTGATCAAAGGGACCTGGATTCGAGCCCCAGATAAGGCATGAATGTATGTATCATTTTTCTGCTGAGGTCCTCCCATCCTCTCAGACATATAAACTGACAGGCTCCTGTCAGACCTCTGTGTGGCAAGCAGCTGCTTGAGGGGGTATTTTTTTTTTAAATATCTCTAAAACTTTATTAACCTAATTTTTACTTTTATGTTGAAGTTAAATTTTAATTTTCTCATTTTCTTTTTTCACACCTCCCCTAGACATTCTAGGTTCGAGTTCCAATTGCACTGCATGAAGTTTTATCTACATTAACTCTCATTTTGCCCTGAGTGAAAAAGGGAACATCAATGATCAATGTGCTTTTTAGACCACCAGCCATCAAATGGACTTTAAGTTGCAGCCCCATGTACAGGAAAGCTATAACAAGTACACATTAAAGAACATACTGGATGGCCTTGTACAAAAATATGCTGCTCAGATAACACAACCAATTCCTAGGACACTGTAATATAAGTTTGGAAACCATTGTATTATAAAATTATTTATGCAAAATGTAACACTTAACATTGCTAATGAGGCAAATTCAAATTAAATATTGATTCTGATTGCTCTTAAAAGCAGTTTACATTTCCACAAAAATATCTTTTCAATGGCTGAAGGATATGGCACTGGAATCAAAATTATTTTGATTATTACATGCTTCGTAAAATTTTTCAAACAGACCTTACTTTCCTATTAAAAAGGGATAAATTAATGAAACAGAAGTATCTACAATAAAACTTTGACTATTTACTTGCTCTTTGAAAGCCATTCTAATGAAAGATTTGTTTCTAATTTCATTTAACTGTCATTCAATAAAGTGCATGGTGCACAGTTATTCATCACAGAGAGATGATATAGGTAATCAGCTAATTTGACAAACGGAATAATTCCTCTAATTCAGCATGCATGGGATCTGACAAGTGAATAGTTAAGAGGATGTACATGTCTACTCCCAACAAATATATTTTATATTTTACACACAACAAAGTGCCACACATTGCAGTTAGTTTTCAAGATGGGAAATTAACACAAATTTTAATTCTAAGAAACTGTAAATAAAAGTTCAGCTTAAACACAAAATGTACACTCATATTTACAAGTATTAGATACACATAAAGTACTGAATTTAATTGTTATCAAGTGGCATTGGTCAGATACTAAAGGAGACAGAAGATGCTTGTTCATCAATATCGTCTATATAAGTGCAAAACCATGCTCCACTCACATTTATGAACAGTATACTTTGCCAGATGCTGATTTATTGGAAACTGCAATGTACATAATACCAAATTCAAAGAATAGAGACATTCCTTGCAAAAACCCCACTATCACAGTTTTCAATCTTAAACTATAAACTCTTCAAAGTTGAGATCTCCAGTCTTGTCATATTAACCTAAAGAAATTTTGTTAAAAATCAAACTGGTACAATTTAGGAGCTAGTGAAAAATCAGATTTGGAAAATCTCTATTTGTTATACATCTTGACAAATGGAGTTTCTGCAAGAAATCTATCAATTTTACTGTGCGTTTTCATAAATGATACTCTCTATGAAAAATGCACATATTTTCTAAGTATGCTTTTACTACTCTGACTATAAAATTTTAACACTTAATTTGCAGTACACAAAATTTGAATTTACCTTTAGTTCTAATAACAGCAATTTCTTGCTTGCCATCTTCCTCAACTTTTATGAAATAGTTTGTATT